>JABAJU010000009.1:0-362870 GCA_018220975.1 Tephrocybe sp. 9980TJB
AATTTTAAAAAAATTTTAGAATAAGCAGTTTTGGAAAGTGGGTTGAACCCAACTGGATCAAACAATTTAACAAAAAACCTGGAAAACCCCCCCCCCCCCCCCCCCCCCTTCCAAGTAGAAGGTATCCAGAACTTTAGGACGTGAATCCAGCAACAATTCCATCGTAAGCAGGCTTTTTAACAAGGTTCTAGAGCAGAATGAATTAAAGACACTGAAAACCAAATCGAAGGTGAGAACATACGGAATCCCATGGCAATGCCGCACCCTGGCCACTAAAGGTGCTTGGAACCCAGGAGTACTAGTTGACTAGTAAATAGTGGTCCAAGTTTACGGCGGTTAACCGTGGCTCACCTTGTCGGTGTAGTCCCAAATCGTTACGCCAACACATCCAGAGACCGATTTGCATGCCGCGATCACGGTCTGATAGTCAGCCTTTTGTTGCTCTAGGAGTGCAGCAGTCTCAGGCAAAGTCATGCGGATGTCCAATTCAGTGATGGCGACTTCGATACCAAGAGCTGTGAATTGTTGCATGTTCGCTACCAGCGTCGAGGGGACTTGGCCCACAATCAGATGACCCTGGATGCCAACACCATCGATAGGTACTCCAGCTGCTTGTAAAGACTTCACGAGGTTGACCATAGCGGTAGACTTGGCGCCAGTGCCTTCGATATTGTAGTCGTTAATCTTGAGTGCGCAGTTAGAACATGACGGAAGGAGAATTAAGAGCAGCGCACATAAAGTTTGGCACTAGGATCTGCAGCACGGGCAGCCTTAAGAGCGACAGAGACATAGGACTCTCCCATGGTATTGTAGAAAACAGTAGAGCGCCATGTTCCATCATCATTGAACGGCTCTAAAATCCTCATGAGCCAAAGAATAGAAGGGAGATTGGAGACTAACCATTGATAACGTCCCAGCTATCTATAAGAAGATAGTGAGAGGGGTTTAACATCAAATAAAAAAGAAATGAATCTACAACTGAAGCCAAAGATTAAATAAACATGTCCTTGAGATACACATTTGGTCACTCACATTTCTCCCTTGTAATGGCCGACAAGAGTCGAGCAGTGGTTAGAGACGACTGATGTCAGCGTCGCATTGGTCCAGCTTCCAGAGCTGACCCAGCTGGGCAGCTGGTTATACCAGACACAATTGTGGCCTAAGTCATTACAAGGTCATGCTAGCATGGATAGGTGTTGCATATGCTTCATACCTCGAACAAGCTGGCCGTTCTTTTGCGCCAAAGAAACGATGGTATCACCATTAGTAAAGGTAAAAGTGCCCTGTGACGGCTCAGTGGCGTCCTTAGCGATCTAGTAAGCTTTTTGCAAGCAAAGTCTAAAAATGAGTCTCCTCACCCATTTCATGCTGTTTCCCTGGATAGAAGTTAGGGATTGCGTCATTCTAGAATAGTTTTCAATATACCCACAGGTGTAAGTTGCATAAAATCGTTGGTATTGCTCAGTCCCGCAACATAAGCGGTATCTGTGAGTTCTGGGTTATCAGTCGCAGAGCCAAAGTATTTCTTCCCTGCAGCCTTGGCTACATTTGCGAGCCCAGCGGTGGAGGTTCCAGTGGGTAAGGCCGTGCCGCTGGTGGTTGAAGAAGTCGTTGAAGACGTCTTGGATGTCGTTGTTGTACTGCTAGCGGCAGTTGATGCCTAAAGCGATGAGTTCATTGTTTTCCATCTGTAAATGACTGAGAAAACTCACTTGCAAACACTGTGAGTAGTAAGCGTTATTGTATGTGCAGGTCCAACCGGAAATACAAGTCTGTAAAATGGTAAGTCACAGAAGGTTTAGTAATGAGGGAATAGTACCGTCGCCCCCGTCCATCCAATGCCACCGCCTTTGAGAATCAGTTAGAGAGGATGGGTTTTAAAAGAAGCAGGCATACATTGTCCCCATGCTCCAGACTGAGCGGTGGCGAGAGGGATCAAGGCAAGCAATCCAGCGAATGAGAGGGAGAGTTTTGTCATGATGTTGACTGATCTATCGAGGCGTGTTCTCGCCCCATTTTATAGGACGTGAACTGAAAAAGCTCGGAAAGACCACTTCGTCCACATGTGAACATCCTAACCGCGCAAGTAACTTGTCAAGCGTGACAACGACAAAGTACGCAAATGGCGCCAAACTCCTCCAGTAACCGAATGTGCGACGAACAGCTCATATATTTGAGCAAGGATAGGAAGTAATAAGAGGGCATTTTCTGAACATAAGTGAATACAGGCGGATTATCGTCGGCTCCATGTGAAGAATTGCTCGACGAGATTGGCAGTTTGTGGTCTTGGCGGAGCTTGGCGACCTTTTTAGAGTTGTCGACGCGTTGAAGTGGGCACGTGAACGTGTCGAAAAGCGGACAAACTCGGACCAAACACCTCTTCTGACAGTCAGGCATAATAATCGTCAGTCCATAGGCGTAGGCCACAGGACCCGCATAGGCACAGGATGTATCGCGCTGGCCCAATCTCTAGGAGAGCAGCGCTAACATCCCGTCAAGGAGCTGTTAAGGTTGTCAGAAGGGTACGTCCTTCGCCAAATTGTTGGGAATAATTTACTGATGGTGATTCTAGCGCCTGGCCACAGAGGCTGCAGAGGGTTCAGCACCAGTTAATCCCAAGAAGACCATTGGAGTCGTCTCTAAAATATTCTGGGTCACTACTGGTGCTACTGCGACTTTCTATGTTGGAAGCAGCTTCGCTGCTTTCTACAATCAAACTTATTATGACTTTTTCTCCGAACATGTCCCTCTCGGCCAATCAATGCTAGAATTCGCCGAAGGTCACCATTGGGATACCCTTACCGCCACACAGGTTGTAGAGTCTGGAAAAAATGCCGTAATTGCAACACAGCGTTTCGTGACGGACAAAATATCTGGATCAGAGCCACCAAAACCCATTGAACTACCAAAACCCCGAGTCGAACCGACGCCGAAGGTTATTAAAACCATCGTAGTGAAGAAAACCGAGGAACCGCCGGTAGTGAAAGTATCGGAGGAACGGAAAACAGAAGTTAAGGTGGTGGAAGAACCCAAGGCGCAACCTCCGAATGTGGTAGAAAAAGCGAAGGAAACAGTGGACAAAGTGCAGAACAAGGTAGCCGAAACGGTCGCAACACAGGTGCCGCAAGCTGCTGAGGCGCTATCTGAGCTTGTTTCAAAGGCCGAGGCAGCATTAGCTCCACCAGCTCCTGCTACAGCCATTACCGAGACCCAGCCTGCGCCGACAGTACCCTCCTCTCAGGTCTCTGATAAACTTGTTTACGATAGTCCTTTGCCTGTCGGTTTCGAACCACCACCAGGATTCGCTCGTCCTGCTCCTCCAAAGAAGGAGACACTCAAGGATGTAGAGTCTCCCATCCCTACCCTCCCATTGATCGCTCCCGCTGTCTCATCAATCGGTGTATCTGAACCCATAATTGCTCACCTCGCAGGTACCATCGACAACCTCACCTCCTTCCTCAATGCCCACCCCACCGCAGCACCGAAAGTGTCGGACGTTCTTGAAACAGCAAAGTCGGACTTGACAGCTCTTGCTGATCGCATAGAGAAGGCAAAGGAAGAGGAGAGGGTTGTATTGGAGTCGAAGTTGGACGAGCAGACGCGCGAATATACGCAGAAGCTTTTAGAACTGGAGATGGCGGCTCAGGATAAGCTGGATAACCAGGAGGACGACTTCAGAAAGTTTTTCGACCAAGAAAAGCAGAGGATTTCTCAGGCGTATCGCGAGAAGTTGAACCACGAATTGCAAACCCAAACTGAGCTGATCAATGAGCGGTAAGCTGATCTTTTTTTGAACGCAGATATTTTTTAGAGCTTATTTTGTCGCTTTCAAGCCTTAAAGAGGAGGTTATCACTCAGGGCATAGAGCTCCAGCGTCGCTGGATTCGGGACATCAAAGTCCAGGTTGAACAAGAACGTGGCGGACGCCTCGGAAAGCTGGAAGAGCTCTCCTCGCAACTGAAACGTCTTGAACGCGTTACCCTCGACAACTCGGGCTATCTTGACGAAAACATTCGTGTCCATTCCATGTGGACCGCTGTTCGAGCTCTCAATTCTTCTGCCCTGTCATCTTCAGTCCGCAAACCTTTCAGGGAGGAGCTTCGCGTTTTGCGTCACATTGCGAGCGCTCGTGAAGACCCAGTTGTTGCGGTCGTTCTGGAATCTTTGGAGTCGTCTGACGTGCCTGACGTTGGAGTTGAACCCTTCGCTGATCTTGCCTCATGGTTCTCTAGTGACGTTGCACCCAAGGTTGCTCACGTTGCTTTGGTACCTGATCAGAACGCGGGTGTCTTGTCTCATCTCGCCAGTCAGCTGTTCTCTGGCTTCCGTTTCCGCCGACAAGGTTTGGTTGCTGGGGATGACGTTTTGAGTGTTGTCGCAAGGGCTGAGTACTACCTAAACGAAAAGGACCTTGACAGTGCTGCGCGCGAGCTAAACCAGTTAGGTGGTGCAGCGAAAGTCCTTTTGCACGATTGGCTAGAGGCTGCTCGGAGGAGGCTAGAGGTCGAGCAGGCACTAGACGTCAGTTTTCTGGTTATCTCATGTAATCCTCGCTGATTGGCTTGCTTTCAGATTGTCCAAGCGCAGGCAACACTTGCATCAATATTGGTCGTATAGAGTTTGAACACTAATAGATGACGTTCTGGATAGATGCAAAAGCCTGATCACAGTGAAGATCAGTACATATGAACAACCATCACTAAATTACGCCAGCTTGGTGAGGGCCAGGTATCGGATAACCATTTGGCGTTGGGACTTGTCTAACGCCATAATTGGGAAGCACCTCTTCAGACATGCCGCCATAGCCGTCTTGTGGATTTAAAGGTTCAGAAAACCCGAGGCTGTTCTGCATGGGTAGGCTTTGGGGTAGTCTATAACTATTTTGAGGAGGCATGCCCTCGGGTATTTGGAAACCATTTTGAAGAGATAGCCCCTCAGGCATCTGAGCATGCTGTGCTCGGGGTACGTTTATAGGCACGCCGCCCATTGCACACTCGCATATGACTTGAGCCCTTCGCACGACGGTCTTTCCAACGCATGTCAATTTACTGATCAACCATAAGCACACGAAAAGCACACCTGCATATTCTCGCCATATTGCCCATTGGGCAGTTGCTGACCTCTTGAGACCTTTACCAGCCCAGGAAATATCGTAGCCCCAACGCGATCGAGCTCACCCCGTTCGCTTTTTAAACATCGTTTCACAAGTTCTATTTGCCGCGGATATAGTGTGCTTCCCAACTCAGGAACGAACGCACGATAGAACGCATCTCCTGCAGTCGATCCTGAGCCATGCAACATTCGTGAGAATGAATAAGCGTGTTCTAAGATAGAGCTGCCGCCAGAGGTGGGAATCGCGCTGTTGAGGTGCTTCGTTAGTTCTGGAACCTGTTCATACAGGATGCTAAGAGTCATCTCTGGCGTGCAAGTCTCGACCGCCGCCGAGAAGGTTTGTCGTCGCCAGACAGAAGCTACAGTTGGGTCCCCTGCACACAGCATTAAGAACATTGTTTGCCTACTAGAAGCACAGACGCTTACGTGCGAAGATATGCTCATGGATACGTGTCAATTGGACGTTGGCGTCGCTGGAGTTGGTTATAATCAGGCAGTTGATGATACCTTCAGAAATCGTCTCCGACATGGCGTGGCGCAGGAAGTTCTGGGTTTGCATCGCAGTTGCCTGGATCTGGGATACGTCCAAACTTGGGATAAGGTCACTTAGAGCCGCGCGAGCAAGGGCTTCATGGGACTCTGGAGGGGTCCTGACAATGTCGGACGCCCATCGATTGATTAGTTTGTCGAGTTGAGAAGCAGCATTCTACGCAGAAAAATACAGTAAGGACACGCGGGCAGGCAAGAAGCTCTTGTACTCACTCTGATCGAAAAGTCGTCGACCGAGTTTCCAGACAGGCCATGTCGTTGGGATACAGGACCTCCTTCCAAGACGGCGATTCGCTCTCGTAAAAGGGCAACTTGTCGTTCCTGTTCTTCGAGTTGACGCCGTTGTTGTTCCACCTTTTCGTGGGCAAGTCTCTGGAAGAAAGTTCGGTTAAGCGCCCGATCATCTGAAGATATGGATCATTTAGAACTGACAAAGTTGGTGAGGGCATATCGGTACTGGTCTCCAGAAACTATGTCCTGCTGAGGTTGATGTTGTTGAGGATATGCCATGCCTACTATAGAACGGCAAGAAAGAGTTGGTAAAGTGGGCAAAGCTGTTTGTCATGGTCATGTTTTAAGGGCAGTGCATTGATGGACATAATACGCGACATCGAAGCTACTACCAATAATATCTACATACTCACCAACTCCCAACCATCCTCCCCTTAACCCACATACCCTTGCGATTCCTCACATCCCCAACACACCACCACTTTTCCACCATCTCCTCATTTACCTCCCGCCTGTCTGTCTCCAATTCAAGATCGAAGAAATCGAGGCTCCCAACGCCAACGCCAGTGGCAGGGTCGAATAGTTGGACTAGAAGCACACGATGTTAGACGAGAAAGTCAAACAAAAGCAGAGAGGCAGAACATACTAAGTTGTGCATCAAACTCGCTCCCAATATCAAATGTCCCAACCAGAATCGACAACGCCTCTGCACCACCCCTCGTAGCAAGATACAACGCTCCTTTCCAGTCCAATGCATCCGAGGCACTTTCACCACGCTCGCTCTTCGCCCCCTCCCTCATCCTCGCAACCCCGACAGCCCACCTCATCGCACATCCCAAATCCAAACTATAACCCCCCGCCACATCCGTCCCCAACCCGACCTTCACCCCCCTCTCCAGCGCCTCACCGACCCCGAACGGCCTCTCACTCGAAAAATACGCGTTACTCAACGGACAATGCGCAATCGCAGCCCCACGCTCACTCATTAGATCTAACTCCCCCGGAGCAAGATACGTACAGTGCGCTTGGACTGTCCTTGGTGTGAGAAGAGCGGCTGAATCAAATATGGATATGTCGGGATTCCCTCCGTGGGTTGATTGGACCCATGCCACTTGGTCATGGGATTCGGCGAGGTGGGATTGGATGTAAAGTGCGTCTGAACCTGAACTGGGTTTTGCGAGAGCGCCGAGGCCGGCAAGGAGGGCGTCTGAGCATGTGGGTACGAAGCGGGGGGTAAGGACGGGTATGGGAGGAGGTGAAGATGATGATAATGAGGTGGGAGGCACGAGTGCACGACATCTCTGCACAAATGACCGTGCAGACGCGAGGGACGCGTCGGCGGAAGCCTCAACATAGGATGGCCGTTGGGCGATATCGATATCCATGGATAGTTTACCCACGAATGCGCGTATCCCAGCTTCGTGCATGACCTGTGCAAGAATCAGACTATGTACATGATAGATCTCATCAGTAAATCCAGCAATATCCAATGTAGTAAAACGTACTTGGTATCCTCCTTAATCGTCCCAAACATCAGCGCCGTCCCCGTCCCATTTTCTAACAACCTCTGCGCTAGCCTCTTATATACCCTCCTTGCGAGCTCAGGGTCACTATCAATACGTTCCTCCGCCTTGAACGCATATGCATCGAGCCACTGCATAAGGGGAAGGTGCAGCCCCGTGCCCTGATAGAGAAACTGTGGTGCATGAAGATGGAGATCAACAAAAGCGGGAAGGATGAAGGATCCTGTTGGTAAAGCAGTTATGATATCTGAGGAAGAGGATATAAGATCCTGCGAGGATGTCGAAGAGTACGGTGCATTGTGTATGATTTGGCCCGTGGGAGAGATGGCTCATCGAGGAACTCAGCAAGGGAGTGAAGAAAAACAAGGTAAAAGGACTGACCAAGAAGGTGATCGTGCTGGATGGAGAGATTAGCTAGTGAAGAAAAGGTCACCAATGTACCCCGAATAAGCATGATGGCAACGATGAAATACACTAGTAAAGACAATGCAAGGTATTATTGATTCTTGACAGATATATTACCTACACTTCCACGCTTTACTTGACACCTAAACTATGCATTCCAAACTCTGAACTATCTGATGTCCTATCAAGTTCATTGAAAGGATCCCTGACACTCCCGGTCTTTGCACGCCATAACTGTGTGATAAAGGTTTTGATTTTCTGGAACTCGGCGTCTAGCGCTGCGGTCTTGCTTGCGAGAGAAATAAATGTTGCATGTTGCGCTTGAAGGGTAGCCGAAATTGCTGCAAAAACGTTGATGCATGTCACATATGTATATATATGTTTATTTCAACACTAACCTTGTGGAGTTTGTGATTGCCCAGCAGATGCTGAAAGTCGCCTTTCAATTTGCTGCAGGGAACAAGTGCGTAAATAAAGGAAACACCGTTCGTTACCCCAAGAATTTCCTCACTTCGATGGTAGTTTTGTACCAGTCAAGTCTCTGCTTCATGGAGTCGCTGACACGCGTGAAGAATCTGGCACTCATTAACATCAGGTACCGAGATGAGATGAACGGGATACATACTCCAAGGGAAAGTTTGCATGACTATTCAGGTAGCTAGTGCCAGTCCCTTGTGGAGCTTTGAACGCATCGACAAGGCGTATTGCTACGATGGTATCTTGCACAGCCTGGTCTACTTTTGATTTCATATCGTTGGAAAGATGGCAATCGTCACGGGTTTGAGCGGATATATTCATAAGATCCTAAATGACATGCATGTCAGATGTAAGTTAAGATAAAGACGTGCTATTTTACCTTGCGAATCCCCTGTAGAAGCTCTTGAGCCTTCAAAGGCTCCTCGCCTAACTTGCGCTGATGAAGATCTTTACTGATTTGGACGCGACCTTGGATGAATGATCTTAAAGTACAGTGTGAACTTTTTGAGAGAAAACTCAAAAGAAGAAAATAATTACTCTATTCCCTCTAGTGTGCGCTTCATATCATCGGGCAGGTCATTGAATTTTGTGGATTTGGATAAGAGTATGCCACTGGCAACTTGACTGCAGAGAGGTGAATGTCATTGAAGTTGAAGATAGTTCAACAGAAAGCCTACCTTTGCTGAGGCTGAGCGCTGCTGAACAATCCAGCACCAAGCGCTGGTTGGGCTTGGGAAGTGCTTCCAAAGAGGCCACCTCCCGCAGGCTGTGTTGTCGTTGAACCAAAGAGGCCTCCACCTGTTGCTGGTTGCATCGTTGACTGCCCAAATAGACCACCTGCCGGCTGCGTTGATGTAGATTGGCCAAATAGCCCGCCACTGGTAGGTTGGGTTGCAGTCGATTGGCCAAACAATCCACCGGTTGTTGAAGGTTGCGCTGCTTGTTGACCGAATAACCCACCACCTGTTGTAGACTGGCCAAAGCCGCTAGTTGCAGGCTGTGTAGTAGACTGGCTAAATAGGCCTCCTCCTCCAGTAGTTGAAGGTTGTGTTGTGGTTTGTCCAAAAAAACCTCCAGTAGATGGTTGAGTTGCTGCCGGCTGCCCGAAAAGACCTCCACTCGCAGGCTGCGTTGTGGCGCTAGTAGCCGCAGGCTGGCTAAAAAGACCACCCGATGGTTGCTGCGGTGCCTGTTGACCTAGTGAACAACGATTCAGCGTCAGCTAAGCAATGTTCTCTCACCAGCCTACCTGCTGGTTGACCAAATGGAGAAGTAGTTGGCTGTTGTGCGGTCTGACCAAATAAGCCTCCAGATTGCTGTGGCTGGGCTGGTTGTCCGAAGAGATTACCTCCCACGTTCGCAGTTTGACCAAAGGTCGATGGTTGTGTGGTCATGCCAAAAGGTTTAGCATTCGAAAAGAGATTTGACTGATTATTTGTTGCTTGACCAAATCCCGAACTAAGGATGGATAAGGATGAGAGAAAACGCATTAACAGAGGCTGAACATACCCAGACGCGAAAGCCATCCGCGTTGGTAAGAATTGAAGTGATGTAGTCACAAAGTCACAAAATCATGTATTGGCGTCTATCTTTCTTATAATCTATCACATTTCTCTCAACGCTTCTGCTTTTCACCGTCAACCCAAACATCCACTTTCTCATCGTAAAAGGCAGCATATCCCCGTATAGCGGCGCACTCCTGTGTTGGATTGCGATACCACCACACGACGTCGTCTTGACGCCCCTTTGAAGGAATCTGGGCGTGATAGTATTGGGCTTCACCCTATAGCAGTCAAACCATGAATGCAGGAACGCATAGGGCTACCGAGCAGCGAACCTTGTATGGGCATTGGGTTCTTAGGTCTGAGGGCATCAAGAGATCCATGCGACAATCAGTCTTGGGGATATAGGTTCGCACTCGAAGGCCAGTCTCGTAGAGGAATTTGGGCTTGTGTGTATTCGCAACTTCGACCCCTAGTACTTCAACTCGAACGTGTCTAGATGATTGCAGAATGTCGACTCGCTTATGGTATTGTAAGTCTCCGTCAAGTATCGCAGACATCTATTTAACCCCACCTTATATGGATCCTTGCAGTGTACAAAAATTTGCTCATCTTCCTCAAACCAAGCATCCATCGCTCCGAATGTGATAGTAAAGAGACCACCTAACTCTGTATCTGAAGAGTAGGAAGTCACTGCAGAGGGTGCATGGCGGTCTCCAATGATAACGTCAAAAACTTCTGTGCCAGCTTCGACACCACGAGATTCGAGAAAGTCTTTGGGCAGCTCCTCGACAGGAAAAAAGTATGCTGGATAGCTCGGCTTTTCCCAGCTGTCGAGGTGCGTCAGTGCTGGTCATCTATGCTGACAGAGAGTTATTCATTCACACTAGCTTTGCCTTCTTGGTATCAACCAGATACTTTCCTCCAAACAGAACTCGTATGCGCTTTGGGGAATCTTCGAGATAAGGTACCGTAGCAAACATCTTGCGGTTTTGGGAAGCAAAGTGAAACCAGAATGTCTGAACGTTATCTGCTCAGTCATGCTGGGACGTCATTGCCATGTGTCGATGATCATACCTTGAATATCATTCACGCGCTGGTACTCTCCCATCGCTGTTGGCTGGTTTTCTCATCGCTTCTATTGCTGGCACCACCCATTGGCGGGACCATGTGGTCAATCACTGGCTCGACTCATACCAGGCGCCGGCACCATTCGATTTTTGATTATCCGTTGATATACGACACTGGACAGATTCTCAAGTACAACCATACAAGCACTATAACGTCCTGCATTTGTGGTTGTCTAGGAACGTCCATCTTCGATGTCGTGTCTCAACCTTGGGGTTTCACAGGAATATCATCTAGACGTTGCCTGAACCTCACATCGATATCCAGGCACTTCTCGAACAAATCCTCGTGTAGTGCATGCCCACTCGCGCCTTACCCGCCGCCATCGGATGGATTCCACGCTTGCCGTTTCGTCTACACCCCATGAGAAACTTGAAGCAAGTCTCGTATGTTGCTTTAAATTTATTTTTGTACCTTGTTCCCAACACTAGCCTCTCTTGCGTATGGACAATAGCCGCCAAAGATGGTGGATACATATGACATGTAACTTTTGAACGGGCTAGATATTCTGCCATCTCCGCTCGAAAGATCAGGCGTAAACTAGTAAACTCCAAGCATTGACGCCAAGTTCGAATCATAATGCACTTTCGACGAGCAAATCGTGGACCAGTGCAGATCTTGAAAAGGTGTGTGGATCACTTGTAAGTCTGCTGTCAGTTTACATGACATGCGTTGGGCACCATATTTCTCCGAGTCTCTTCCTATCTAGGCCCTGCCCCGCAAATCACGACTTGCCTGATGTCTCTCAAATCAGGAGTTTCGCTGCTACGATATCCAGAAAACAGGCTCATCTAGGCCATTCTAGTACTCACTAAGATATTTTGTGATTGTCAGCTGGGCAAGGCAGTTCGAAGCCAGCCGTGGTCGATCCAGTCCTTGACGATCGCGGTGCATCCTAGCTCACCAACTTCCTGGAAAAATGGATGGCTCTCAATCGTTTTTTCGCACTCAACGGATCAATCAGATCCATGGAAGTCCGTCTGCCATGCCAACGCTTCATTCTTCGCTAATGGGTTCCAACAACGTCCATGTTACGCCTTTGATGCGTGAACTTGTCGTTTGCTTCTCCCTTGGAATGTATCGACATCAACTAGCTATGTCATGTTGATCTATTCCCAGTTAACATCGGATACTCGCACCGGTCCTTGTGAACTGCACCTTGCGCGTCCTCGTAGAACCTGTCTTATCCAAGATTCCATTATGTGCAACTGTTCGGGACCCTCTTGAGTTGCTTCGCCGAATCGTAGATGCCCATGAAGCCATAATGGTCAATGAGTCATGTCCATGTCTCATCGTTCCATTTTCATTGACAATGAAGTCCAGATTCCGGGTAATAGGCCTCTATGCCAGCTCCATGTTCCTGTAGATCTTGTCCAGATCATCGTTCAATTTGTTTCAGACCTTGCCGCTGCGCCATTCTCCCTTATAGTCTCAGGCAATTAATCATAATGCCTTGAGGCCCGTGAAGACTTTAAGAAGGACCATAAAAATTTACAATGTTCTGGATTCCTTCAACCGCTTCCCTCCACAAGGTCTCTCTTATCGTTATAAAATGGAACTTTCGACATTTCAGGAACCTCTTTGCTCGCTGACAGATTGGTCCGTAAATCACATTCGAGACATATTCGAGGCTCCCACCGACGAGCAGTCAATTCGCGCTATTGCAACAACTTTTGCGGAGGATGTAGATGCTACTATTAACGGCGCGCCACTGAACCGGGATGGCGTCAAACAACTCGTCCTTGCCATGCGCAACAGTGCTCCGAGAGGCTTAAAAATACACTGGCAGCAGGCAGTGGAAGCTCCTTTAGATCCTGCTACGAACAAAGTGTGTTTCACAGCCAATCAGGTCATCGCATACATGGCTAACTTCGTTTCCATTATCCCAGGAAGGCTCGTTCGGTGGAGTTTACGTCATTCGTGGTATTCAGAAAACATTGCCCGGGTCTCAAAAACCCGTTGAATTTGAGCGGCACAAGACGGTTACCGTAAAGTGAGTGGCCATCCTTCCCCGCCATGACAGTAGGCTCGGTTTTAACCGAGGTACACGAGTAGAATTGCGTCTCAGTCAGCCGACCTGCGCTTTGATAGTCGGAGAATTGTTAACCTGGTGTTCGTTGCGTCCAACCAACGAGTGGACCGCCAGGCATCTCTATAACACAGTAATGCTTTAGTCTGGACCTCTGTTTTTTTTATGATTATTTTGCGATATCTTATTACATCCATCGGTTTATGTTGGCGACCATTCAGAAAGAACTCACGAGAGAAGATCCGGACTTCCCGGGCGGTCGCGGTAACAGACTGCTGAGATGTCAGCAAATGCAAATTGAAACGACGAGAAAACATTGGTTCACTCTCAGTCTCGTGATCATACGCATAGACGTATGATCCATTGTAAACCGTTCGTTTCAATTAGCGGCAATGGCATGCAAATGGCTGTGCCTTACCTACTGTCGATAGGACGACAGATGTGGTTCGGAAGCGCTGGACGGAGAAACTTCTTCTCAGTGCCGCTCCGCCACAATCAATTATCAATTGAGTGTCGAAGAAACCGGAAGCAAATGTATGCGCAGCTGATATGCATAGAAAACACGAGAGCCGTCGGAATCAGCATGCATTGATGATACGGGTACGCACAGAAGGAATAGAGCGTTAGAATGTCCAAATGCTTTTCCCTCAACAACATTTGGAGAAGGGTCATCTTGACCGGTCGCTGCGTGAAGAATCGACGACATTCTGAAAACCTTGCGTTGATGATCAGTGGCTAACACCAACATCTTGAAAATTTTAGCGTCTAGCCCCCGATCATCCTGGCATGTTACGAAGCCATAGATTTTCAAGCTAAACTCCAGGCAGAGGTCAGCAATTCAATCCCATACTGCCAGGGGTAACAAAGGTATTGGTTTGACTTTTTCGTGTGATTTTTTCTGTGCCACCGACCTAGATTCTGATGTGGGTTTAGAGAGCCTTTAAAATTTTGTAAAAGACAATTCTTAGGCCAAGTAAGATGTTTTAACGGCTGGACAGAGATGATTCGAGCAAAACTAGTCTTCAAATACCCCATGGAGTACGGAAGGCAAAGTCACCCACATTCAAACCCTAGAGTCCTGAGCAGCAACGTTAACGTATCTGGAGTGACCAGCGGCAGTAAAGCTTTCAGTGCATAGTAATACTACGACTGGCTCCTTTAACCCGACTAGTAAAGCTTTCCACGCCAAGAAATGTGAGGCGTGGAGAGAAGTAAACCTTAGTTAGAAGCTGGTCATGATGCATACACAAGGATGGATGGATGATGGGTGCAAGTTCACAATGTTGTTTGTTCTTGTTCTTGTTCTTTAAACTCATGCAACTCTCTATGAACTAAACTTTGATCATGATTGAATACCTAGCCCATCCAGGAGCTTAACTCTGTGTAGAACACACCACTGATTCGGATGCTATCCTTATTTTCTGACCACAACGTCGACACTCTAGTGGTAGTGGAACTCTTGCAACAGATGTCAAATCTTGCTAAGCTACTTGCTCAACGTCCTTCAAGTTGAGCTCTTCTTGACTTCAAACTGGCGTGTTCAAGATTGGTTCCTTGTTATCGATCTTAATTTTCCAAACCAATGTACTATTCATGCGCAATGACGTCTTCATGGACTCTTTTTGACATCCAACCTTTCAAGCCCGAGGCCTAGGGCTGCCAGTGAGGACTCGAGGAGTCTCCGAGTCGCGCAGCCGTACCATTTGCAATGAATGTATAGTTCCGAACTGCTGGACAGCGGACGTACTTGTGTCGTCAAGAAGGATTCTATGCTGATCCTCAGCGTGTGGATCAAGACGCATATGCTATAGTAACTTGTGTGCCGTCGCCGCCGACAAGTTGACCGTACCTACGTCGACGGTTCAGAGACTAAATATCAGATATCCGTCATCTGCGCATCTCTCTTGGCCTGTCGGCGGTCACTGTCTTTATTGACACGGAGAGCCAAGATCTCGTGCTATACTAACATCTAACATATGTAGCGTTGTTCTATTTGACGCTGATCCAGCGTCGTTCACTGCTAGTTAAAGATCCATCATCCATCATGTCCTTGAGCTTGAATCTACCTGTGACCCACACTTTCGTGTCATCTCTTCTGTTTTCTCTGATTCGCATGTATCCCTAATGTCCCAACATCACTCATCCCATAACGTTCTTAGTTCCTACGAGAGGAAGTTTCTCGCGAGTCGTAGGCAGCTGTATAAATCCGTGGAGATATGGAGGCACAAGTATTTATCACAACTTATAGTGTCTGGACAATCATGCTTAGTTGAGCCACAGTATCTGGGATGAAGCTACATTTAAGGAAGGCTGCGTTGCGGTTTAGCCTGAGCCCCTCCTGGATCGCAGATGTACTAGCAAATTGTTTGCTTCATCTATCGAAAATACATTGCATTACATGTCAAGGTGTCGAGTTTACGCTCATCTACCAGTTATCGTCCACAATAAAAGAGTATTTAGCACACTATACAACAGGAAGAGAGGGTATCAGTGAATGGCAAGGGGAGCAAAAATATGTTCTCACAACCATGCATTAAGAGGGAATCGAACCCCCGGCGGGTCGAACTCACTTGTTCGGTGGCAACGACCCAGGTTACCACTACCCCATTAATGCCTGTGAAAGGATCACAATAAATTTTATAGGTCTAGATTGGGTACAAAGTAGGTGGCATCCACGACGAAAGTTCCATGCTCAAAGTATCCATGCAAGCTGCTTCAAGGAAAATATGTTTACAGGCCACGCTGCTCAAGTCGGAAAGTATTTTCGACTGAAAGTGTTCCAAGACACGTTCGAATTCCGAGTCCCGAGTCTCGACGGTCTATGTATCGGCCTGAAGAACTTGAAAAAAGAATCCGACTCCTGCCCCTGGCCCCTGGGTTGAGGGAAATCGGCTGGCGGCTGATAATGGGCATTCGTATCCAGTTTTGAGCGGAATAACCTCCGGGCTCGAGTAAAAGCACAAGTTATCATCCTTGTGCAACGGAGATCGCGTCCAATGCTCAACTTGGCGCACTAGATCATGATGCATAGCCATGTGGGACGAACCGGGACCGCATTGCGCAACGATATCGACCAAAGGAAGCTCTTACAAGCAGGCATGTGTCCTGACTCGCCACTCCCACAGTTCAAGGGTCAAGAGTCAAGATTCAAGACCCCAACCAACTCACGAGTCACGATGGTACGTATACTGTATACCAGCTAGTCATCGCCCATCGCTTTCCTCGGGAGTCTTGAGTCTTGACTCTTATTGCTTTATCGGAGATATCTGAGGACGAGAAGACTATGGCGTGTCTGAATCCATGCTGATGGTCGTATTGGACCATGGACCCTGGATACGATTTGGAGGGGAGCAAAACGCCAGTAGTTCTCAGAACTCACAAGGTTGGACTTTTCCCGAAAGGCGTTGGTGCGACGCGATGAGGCTCTTGGGAAAGGGGATTCGGTTCGGCGTCGATCAGATACAAGTATGTATACAGTATATAGTATGTACTACAACTTTGCCTCTCACTTCGTACTGCAGCTGGCTGAAAGTTAAACGGCGATGGGAAAGCGGCTGGCGGCTGGATAAACACGACCGCCGACGGAAGCATTCAAACCAGTGACACTGACAGACGAAGCGACGAACGTGCACAACACCGGTGGTGTGAACGTTTCTATGTACCTGTATTACAAGTTTTCACTTCACATCGAACCAGTTGAAGCAGAATTGCAAATTCTACATATGAAATGCAATGCAATTTGAAAAAACACCTCAGTAGCATATGGATACATCCTACGAACGCCGTGTATGACGTCTTTCGAAATCAATTCCATCCATAAACCAAAAATAAAATAAAATAAAAAGTGCTTTTCGCACAGCACGGTAAATCATATTTACGGGGATTGAGTGAAGAGAGCGAAGGGTTTGATGGATTGAAGGAGGGGCCCGAGCACGTTCTCGCCGGGAATGGGGATTTCCTTCCTCTTGCTGAAGAGCGGGGTCAGTACAGAAAAATGCGTAGCGGGTACCTGATACTTACAGCTCGCGAACTACAGGGAAAAAAGCAGTGAGTGAGAAGTTAGTTACGACAAAAAGAACACGGACCTCTGACGATAAAGTTGGCAAGGATTGCAGTGAAGAGGACTACACCAACAACGACGGGACCAGCGATGGCGTCTGTCAAGGCAAACGTGAGATCTAGATAGGGAGGAAGAGAATGGGGACGAACCAAAGTGGCCTGGGTCACGACGGCGGATCATGGAGATGCGATATTGGTACAAGGCGTAAGCATAGACCTAATAAGACATTGAGCACACGCAGAGAAGAATGTGGGGAGTGAAAACGCACGAGGATAGCGACGCTGATAAAAGCATAAGTACATGCGAAGCGGGTGGCGATTTCGTCCTTGGAAGCGTTGAAGAGAGCAATAGCGAGAGTTCCAATAAGGATGGAAATGTTGAGCCACGCTACCCAAGCTATAGAAGAGGGTCCGGTTGGAATTTATTTTTCAGTTAATAGTAGAGGGACATACTGCGTTCGTTCGCAAACCAAACTTTTGGCTCTACTTTGACGGGAGTTGCAATTTTCTTTGGGATGCGGACCTGGGGAGGAAGGTTTATGGCGTGATAGTCGCGGACGGTGGGCATTTCGCCATGGCCGTTAGAGTGGGTGTCAGGGATTGCATCTGCACGGAGGTAACGTTGAGGACGGGCTAGTTTTGGGAGGGTGGCGACGGCTGCAGCAGAAAAGGGGGATAATACATCTGATACAGCATTGATGGAACGCTGGAAGAGAGTTTCGTAGTGAGATGGGTCTCTGGAGTGAGAACGGGAGGTGGAGGCACTGTCCATGGTGGAAGCGTGGGATAATTCTAGAATCATCTAGGATGACATCACTTTATCTAGAACTTTCAATTCACAGTTACTTAAAACATTCCGACTCAATAACTCAATTTCAACAACATGGGTAAAAACTACTACGACACTCTAGGCATCTCAAAGTCTGCCTCAGACGATGAAATAAAGAAAGCTTACAAGAAAATGGCAAGTCTATTCATTCATTCTACCTCTAATACTCCTTCTAATCCCTCACAGGCCCTCAAATGGCACCCTGACCGTAACAACAACTCGGAAGATGCAACAAAAAAGTTTAAAGAGGTCCGTCACAAGATACTCTCATATCTCTCCCAACTAACCCTTTCCTAGGTCTCTGAAGCCTTCGAAGTCCTCTCAGACAGCAACAAGCGTGCTGTCTATGATCAATTTGGCGAGGAAGGCCTCAAGGGCAGTGGAGGCCCTTCGCCCGGCGCAGCCGGTGGCTTCCCAGGGGGCTTCAGTGGTTTCCCTGGCGGTCCAGGGGGCAACACATTCACATTTACCTCTGCTGGCCCTGGAGGTGGCTTCGCACCCTCCGACCCAGAAAAGATATTCGAGTACGTTTCTCATCTATTGCATCCCATACCCAAAACTTAACCTAATACTTCCAGACACATATTTGGTTCTGGCTTTGGCGGCTTTAGTGGTTTTGGCGGTATGGGTGGTATGGGTGGTATGGGTGGCATGCCAGGTGCCCGTACCCGATCACAACAGTCACGTCCAAACCCTTTCGACATGGATGACCCCATGGATGGTCACGGTGGCGGTTTCGGAATGCCAGGCGGCATGCCGGGTACACGGCCCTCTCCCCGCCGTTCAGCCACCCACCCTCAATCACACTCCCCCCCTCCCGAAATAACCCGCCCCCTCAAAATCTCACTCGAAGATCTATACACCGGCAACGTCAAGCACATCAAGGTCGGCCGCAAGCGCATGGACGGCACGACGGAGGACAAGATTCTCGATATTAATATCCACCCCGGATGGAAGAGTGGCACCAAGATCCGTTTCCCCAAGGCGGGCAACGAGAACCCGATGGGTGACTCCCCAGATTTAGTGTTTGTCGTGGAGGAGAAGCCCCACGACGTGTTTACAAGAGAAGGGAACGACCTCGTCGCGAGAGTGGAGATTCCGCTCGTCGATGCGCTGGCGCCCCCGCCGAGTGGCAAGCGCGCGCCCAAGACAGTGACGATGCTTGATGGGAGGAAGCTGCAGATCGCGTCCCCGCTTGGTATCATCAAACCCGGCCACCAGACTACGGTGCCCGGTGAGGGTATGCCTATACGGAAAGACGGCGTAGCGCTGAAAAAGGGCGATCTCATCATCAAGTGGGACATTATCTTCCCATCAAGATTAACTCCAGCCCAGCAGGAGGGTATTAGAAAGGTTTTGGGATAGCCCATGGACTGTACGATCTGAGCCTCGGTTTACTTTTTCATGGATACCCCTGCATTTGTATTTTACTCAAGCACTGTAGCAACATCATATTATTACAGCCCGTGTAATAATAAATACTAGCTTACTTCAAACAACTTGAACTAACCGTCCCATCAGTTTCTGACCTCGCTTGTAGCGCGATTTCCTCTTAGGTGGCGCAGAGAAGAATGAGGATGCGGGGAAATGAGTCAAGACCGTGATTCGGCAGTAGTGGTCACGGTTGAGAAACGTTCGGCTGTTAACGTTTTGTTTTGTTTGATCAGAAGACGGAACGAAAACAGCGTTCTAGATCTGCAGCACCTCACCATCAACGTAGAGAGCTGTGCGCTAGTGGGACCTCGGCTGCTCTTGATAGGCAAGAGATAAGTTTAAACGACCCCTGCAGACCTCATCTTCTGTTTTGGTGATGAAACTAAGAGGCCCTCTTAAAACTTGACTAACCGTACATAAATCTTTCTTTCGGTCTGGGACCCACAACAGGCGGTTTCCATCACATGGGCGCTGTATGAATTCTCTCTCCTTGCCCTTCATATACTGGAAATGAGTTTTTAGGATACTTGCGAATTTTGGGATATGTCCAAGATTATTTGTATTCTACTCAAGCACTGTAGCTACTGACTTCCAGTGACTTCAACTATACCATCACACCATCAGTTTATGACCTTCAAGTTGTGGCGCGGTTTCTTTTCGAGGAACAAGAAACGGATGACTCTGAGTTCATTACCTTCAGCAATCCCTTCACTGATGTCTCAGCGCCTGTCCGAAAGCTGCCACGGAGGCCCAGCCTCGCACTTCATTTTCTGGTGCTTCGTCTTTCTATGCTCGAGCAAAAACCTTCCACCACCCCCGGGCCCAACTCAGCCCTTCCATCACGTGGCAACGCCTCTTGTCAACGCTCAACTTGAAGGATCCAGCGCCATAGTTCTTTGGACGACGACGAGGAATCTTATTTCCCGCCATCTTATGTATCATGTATCATTTGGGAAAGTGAAGGTAGCCCTAGATGAAGAAAACAAGGGCGAAGGAATGGGCACTGCCGCTGGCGTTGAAGCGAGCTATGTTGATGGCGTCTTTTGCGAAGAAAACTACGGCAGTCTTCCATCTCTATTGATCATAAACTGCTAGCTGTCTTCCTTGTACCCTCTCTTATTTTATATTCTGTCAATAATCATACTTATCTATTCTAAATTGCTTTCCGTAGCCTCAATAATTTCAATCTTTAATAAGCAATACTCCCAATCCTTCTGACCTAAAATCTACGAGGGTAGATGGTAGGGGAATGGTCTTAATACTCCTGTTCCAGGGTATTCTCCGAATCACTGAAATAACAAGTTCTTTCAGTCGGTGAAGGGTAACGATGCCCAACGGTTCAGTGCCAAGGCTTGGTCTCCATCGAGATTGTACCATATTGAAAAGAGAAGTGCTCTCTAGGTTGGCTTGTTCAAGAACAGCCTGGAAGGTTTGAAGATTGGGAAGTAGGATGTGATCAAGGTCATTTGTGTCATATGTCAGAGAATGGAACATTTCCGCTGTGGTGACGTGTCCACGAAGAAGGAGAGTCGTCAAAGTGGGGATCGCTCTCAGCAAAAGAAGTATCTCGGGACTATGCCTGTCATTGATGAAACAAAACTCGAGACTGGTGAGTAAACATCCCGAGCGTTTAATGAGCAGTGTGAACGGCTCGATGCTTTCCACCCAGTCGATCGACAGAGTGCGGAGGTTTGGCAACGTGAAATTATGTGCAGCTGAGCTACTTCTGTAAACCTCGAGAACCCGCAGCTCGGGAAGTACAATCGGTTGCGGAAGTAGAACACTCTCGAGCCTTGCTGGTAACCCGCGGAGCGTGAGATGAACGAGTGATTTGGTAAATCGTAACATCCTGAGCTGATCTGGCGCGTATAGAGTAATTCCAGAGCGTTTCAGTCGCCCCCACAGCAGCCTGGTTGGAATTTTGCGATTGAAGAAAACCTCGAAGCGCTGCAAAGATGGCGCATTTGAAAAGGCTTCGAGGATCTCTGAGTTCTGCTGGTTGTTATCGTAATCGCATGCAGAAAGATAAACCTTTTCAAGTAGTGGAACACGACCTTGAGCTGCGCTAAGGCGGGACTGAAATGCTGACTGATCAATTGCGAATCCAACGTTACGCCATCGTTCGGCATGGTCTATGAGTGCGTCCAACAGCGCCAACCAATGGCCTTGGAACTCCTGCCTGTCCATGGTATTTCCCATTGTGGCATGGAAGCGAATGTAGAGAGGAACTGGCGCGGAGCGCTTCAGTAACAGCTGGGTCGAGAGGAGCAGTATCTTGATTCCGATTTCTGAGCGCACATCATCGGCACATATGACTACACACGACCATAGCCTTTTCAAAGATAAGGCAAGATGTCGCCAGATACTACAGACTTGAAGGAGAGTCCAAGGTGCATTCTTCCTGTCGAGAGTTGTATTTAACCGTGGGAGGTGAAATCCTGATGTGAGGGATCCATCGTCCCAAGGAAGACAATAAAAAAAGATCTTTTCCAGTGCTTCGGACGGGATCTTCCCTGGGGCTGGCTTTGACCGAGGTGTGTGATTCTGATAACAGATCCGCCATATCTCGCCATCGAGTTCAGCCAATCTTTCTCTGACTTTCAGGATATCTAGCGGTCGCCTGGGGTGAGAAATTGGTCGAAATCGTCTAAATTAGACTCATCTGAGTTTAAAATTCATGTTTCCAGCGCGAGTTAACGAGAAGAATTAGTACATCTTTGAAAGTACGTACCCCAATCGTTCTCGTGATACATGGGAACAGTCAAGGATGTTTATCCCAGTAAACATTGTACTCGTCTCTTATAATATTTGTATGACTTAGTGTGCGTAGTTGGAACGCGCATGGGATAGAGTCATAACACTCCTTGATCGGAACGCACGGGTCGTGAAAATGGAAATGGAAATATATTTCCCGACTATTGTTACATCATATAACCAAGGTTCCTAAGAGCCTCGTCAACGAGGACTATATACAAAGTAATAAATCGGATAATGTGAAGTACAGTAAGGAAAAGATGTAAAGAAAAGAAAAGAAGGAAAGATGCAAACTTTTACAATGAGATTACTGATGTGTGTTGTTGATGTCGTCTGGTAGGCCTGCATAGGTACCGGTGTTGGATGATCAATCTCCAAAGCGTCGTCTTGTCGTGCCTGTGAGATGAACGTGTAATTCTAATTTTAAAATCCTGGGCTGTCTTTGCTCGTATAGAGTAGTCCCAAAGCGTTTCAGCTGTCCCCAGGACAGCCTGGTTGGAGGCAACCAGTTCTACTAAACTCCCTCTTTTGCTGCAACACTATTTTAACATCGATATATCCTTGCCTTTGATCTCCCCAAGACCTCCACCACTCCTCGAGTTTTCTGAGAGCATGTGGCACACCTCTTTCAAAGCTGGTAGACAAAATACGAATCGCCCACTGGTCGTACTCACGTAGTATTAGAACGGTTTCGTTAACCGTCGCAATTTGCACCTCGGAGATGGCGGCAGCTACTCAGCGGGCGATTCTCGCGACTGATCTCCTCAACAAGTATGTGTTCGGCGCAGGAAAGCGTTTCCGTCCAAAGGATGAGGGTCTGGAATAGACGTCGTGGTGCATGGAGTCTATATCTTCTATACCCCTCCATCTGTATTTAATCGAGCACTGTAGCAACATCTAGCCCCCATTATTCGTGGAATAACAAACAGAACGAAAATACATTTACATACTTCAAACAACTACACTGTCGCACCAGTTGTCTGACCTGACTTGTTACGCGGTTTTCTCTTCGGTGCACCTCCTTTCACCTGTTCCTGACTCCCAGAAGGCCTCTCCATCCCACTTTCCCCTTTCGTCTGCTCCTGTCTCCCAGAAGGCCTCTCCTTCCCATTCTCCCTCTCCATCCCCTGGTCCACCTTCCCCTTCTTCCCCCCTCTCCTCCTCTCGCCACCCTTCCGTTGCCCGCCATTCGCACCCGCCGCCACAGCCGCCCCGGCCTCCGCCAACTGCGTCTCCAGCCTCACCCTCTCCTCCTCGGCAGTCCACCACGCCAAGAAGTCTGCCTCCGCCTGCCTCGCCTGCTCCTCCTCCTGAATCTCCCTTAACGACCGCCTCGCATCTGCTCCCTTCGCCCCATCCGCAAGCTGGTCCATCTCCAGCTGCTGTATCGCAACCAAGGACATGCCCTTCGTCGGAGACGACGCTGGTGCCATTGGGGCCTGGGTCCATGCCTTCCCACTGACACGCCGGATGCTAGGTGACGCAGATAGTCCTGAAGACGACGAAGATGGCATCAGTTGACGCGTAGGCGTAATTACAGGGCCCAGGCCAGGCGTCGTCGTCGTCGCGGACGCGCGGCGTGGGGTTGACGGTGGGTAACGCGGGCTAGGACCCGAGCTCGGACCAGCTACAGTAGCATTCTTGGATGGTGTGGTAGGCGGAGAAGGCCGCTGGTCACCCGGGTTCGGAATCGGGGCGCGCCATCCAGCAGGTATGGCACTACTAGCGCGTGACGATGACGGGCCTGGCTGCTGACTAGGACTAACTGCCACTTGTCGCAGATCTTGAGATTTCTGGGGTTTGAGCGACTGTGCTTGTGCTTGTGCTTGTGCTTGTGATGATGATGATGAAGATCCGGATGCTCGCGTGGGCTCCTTCATTCTCCGAGAGGCGTTTGTGATTGTGGCGCTGGCAGCTTCGGCCATGACAGCTTTCATGTCCACACTAAAAATGAATGATACATTCAGGTTACGAATTGAATAATGAAATGCGGTAAAAACTTACCGTGGCACGGAGGTTGCTTTCCAGACGGGTGGTGTGGGAAGCGGTCCAGAACTCAGGGTATTTACGACAAATGGCGGCGGTTGAGGTAGGTCCACAACGCGTGGGGGAAGTGCCTCGTCCATTGTAAAGATATCATCGTTCGAAGGCGGATGACGCAAACCACGGACAGGCTGGACGCGTGGGCTCGGTAGTGGTGAAGCACTGGATACTGTTTTTGATCGTTTGAGTGAAGCAGATTCCTTCCGTGTGATAGTACGGGTGGTATAACCCAGCGGAACAGGGAAATCCTGTAAGGCGAGCCAATCTGAGTGCTTCTCTAACGCCATGTTCACTAGAAGGTCCGAGCGAGATATCGGGGACTTCTCCATTTGCTTTTGTTGAGCAAAATGCGAAAGTTGTTTGATCAGATGAGCTGGAATGTCATCTAACATTCCGGTCTCCAAAAAGAGCTCCATATTGATGATGATAAAGCTCTGTATACGATCGATGAGCTGCTGTGCGTGTAAGTGAGTGGCATCCGCAAGGACGAAGCCGGCGTTGTGGATGTTGACATGCTGAAGAATCACAGCTGAGCATAGAAGGACCAGACGGTCCAACAAAAGTTCATTCTAAACACCAAGCTATCAGCAAAGACGTGACAATGATCAGCCTCAAAGCGGTAACGCACCGCAGCGGCCATGACATCAAACATGAACTCCAGAATCTCGTCCACCGTGTTGGCAAACTCCAGTGAATCAAACATCCTATCTTCGGCACCAAAGCACATAAACTTTAATACATACTCCATGACACGCCAATTCAGGTGCTTCATGTCCACACGTACAACGCCATTAGCATCAAAACGCTTCTTCGTCCATTCTTGGTCATCAAAAAAGTTGGCGAAAAATTCGGAGCGTGCTCTAAGGATGGTGGAATAGCAGCAAACTTCTCGGTCTGACAGTAATAAAACGACATCCGGCGCAAGGATCGACCGTGAAATTTTGTTACGGGCTTGGGAATTTTCAAACAACTGTTGCATCGCCGCCTGCAACGAAGGAGTAGGGGTAGGCTTAGTAGGCGAAGCTAAACCAGCCACTAGAGTGTGCAATTCCAAAAGCTCCGCCAGGTCTCGTAGCTCTGTCTTCACTTTCGTAACGTCAACCTTCAGCTCATTTGATGGCTGGCCAAGTGACTTAGCAATTCGGTGATCCCAAGGTGCCAAAACCTCGTCTGTGTATATAAAAGTGAGGAGAATGAGGACTGTGATAGACTGGCATCTTGAGAACTTGAGATGAAGGCAGTGGTCATGGTGAACGGCAGGTGTGAGCCTGAAAAGCTCCAACGAAGTTTTCGACCCTTGCGAATGAAGAGGCGATCCGCCCAAGACTGAATATAGGACACGCGAACGAGTTCCAAGGATGATCTGGTGCGCGGGAAATACAAAACCACTGGAGGTTTGTATCAATAGGTCGGCGCCATGTGGAAGTTGCGAGCGGCATTGAGTAGGAGTAGCCTGGGGTGTTTTGTGCAGTAACTCCAGGATATCGAGGATGTGTCGAAGCCTATAAATGTCACTTCTAATATGCACGTTATCCACATCCTCGTCGTGTTGACTCTGAGAAGCCATGGAAGCTATACGATCGTTGAGGGGAGCCTGTAGAAGGACCTCTGATCCTCGACGCGAACGTCCTCGGATAGTGCGCACACGAAGGAATGGCTGGATTTCGGTGAGATCCTGTATAAAGGAGTTTCCTTCGATATCAATAGGTTTGGGGCGATATTCAACGCGAAGCGCGCCAAAAGCGCCTGTGCTATTCGCACAGACCTTCGTCACTCGTTGAAGAGCTGGCAACCTCTGGAACTTAAATGCCTTTCCGCTAGATGACGCTTGGCCACCTTTGAGGTTACGTGTGCGAACAAAAACATGGCCGGACTCAGTACAGACAATGATAGACCCATCAGAGCCAAGGGCAACATCCTGTTACAACAGGTCAGAAATGCAATGTGCTGTCATGTTATTGACGTGCTGCACCTTTATAGAACTGAATTTTTTCCTCAATGCCCATACACGTTGCGGTTTAAACCCTGACTTCTCTTTCGACGCAGCGCCTGCATCAGAGGGGTTAGTGGCCGAAAATGTAAATAGTTCCCCACTAAACGATAGAGCGGCAAACATATCGTCACAACTGGTGATTTTGGCAATTTTAGCATCCTGAACGGCTTGCGGAGGGCGATATGGTTGTATTTCAGAAGGGAATGCGTGGCCAGGGAAGCTTGAAGAAGATGAGACCAAAGACATGCATCGAAAAGGTCAGGACCTACGCAATTTTAATGTGGCGATCGTTCCAGATGCAGATAACATCTTGTGTCTCAAGCAGGCATGCCATAGCAGAATCCTATGAGGGGAGCTATGATCGCAATGTAGTGAGCCGTATTCGTACACGTACGGATATCGAAATGTCAATAACTGGTTGAGTGACTTTGGTTGCTTTGCGTGGTAGAATTTGAACTGCTTGGGCGGCTTTGTCATAACCTATAAAAACCGTCTTTTAATACTGGGGAGATAAAACTTGTGCGTGCATACCCAATTGTCCATTGTTGGTTCCCCACGTGTAAACATCAACATCTGTCCAGCATACCGATGCGCTTTTACAAGCAGAAACGCCCTTCACAATCTCCTTCCTCAGAGGCCCCTGGACTTTCCTCGGCGTCGCCTGGATAGGTTCATCTGTTTTCCCAAAATTTTCTGCAGCTAATCCTTCAATAAGGTATCCCAATTGAGAAAATCGATTCAGCCCCCAACTAAGAACCTCTCCTGCTTTCGTCAACACTAATGTATGATCTTGACCTAGTGCAACAAAAACAATTGTCTGAGTCAACTGTTGTACGGGCTTGAGGTTGTACTGCGTGTGCTGTCCGGGACCCAGGCTGTAAGCAAATGAATTGGAGCATCCATTAGATACGATGCGAAGAATCCTCACCGTCCTCCGCTGCCAAATCCACAGATGCGCAGGTTTCCCCCACTTTCAGAAGTTATGACCGCTGTACAGGAGGTCAACAATGACACAGCGCTATGAGAGGCCTGAACTGACCGGTATGCAACTTTGACATTTGAATTTGTTGAACATAGATAGGAAAGAAGCGCGAAACGAGATGCGATTTTTCGTGATCACCAGAGTCCTTCTTCTGGATGTGAACCTGATCAGGGTGCACCCTGTCACCACCGTCCGGAAATCCAAGGGCAGCATTCCTGAACACATGTCAAATGAAGTAAATGGCTTGGACACCCATTTTTACCTGTTTGCTCCCCACGTGTACAATTCCATAAAGGGTGCATCCCGAGGTGGTTTCGTGCCATTCAACGTAGAATTGTAGAGATCGAATGCGGTGTATCCCTCCAGGTCCTTCAGAGACCTATCTGTGTCTGAGCGCTGCAAAAAAAGGAGACTACAGAAGAACTCAGTTGAGCGCATGGATAGACAAGCTCGTACAACGACGCACGCGGCTGGAAAGTTTGCGTTGTACAACGCTCTGTGCAGAGGCGTCCAATGACTCTCATTATCGGCAAGGTTGACATTGATAGCGGGGTGGCGCAAGAGTAGCTTGACATACTCCAGAGTGTCGGTAGAAGCACTAGCTAGTTGAAGTACAGTTCTTCCTAGCCAATCTCGGGCATTTACATCGCAAACAACATTTGATGCTAACGGACTTGGCTTAGTCCATGATTTTCCACCGCTGCTACTGAGAGCGCTGCTTGAGTGCCCACGGTCAGCAGTTCCATCGAGCAGGCGTTGAAAGGCTTGCTGATTCCGAAGGTGGAAGTAATCATGGAGCAAGGTCATACAGAGGGGTAGGATGGACTAGGCGACCTTTCTGAAGGTTTTTCACCTGCAGACGGTCGTACTGTCCAAAGGTGCTGTGCTCTTTGAAACTGAGCACAGGCTTAAGAGTCGAAAGAATAGATGAGGAGTTAAGTTATCCGAGAGCTATAGGCAGAGGAGAGTTGGAGGAGTAAGTGGCGGAAGCGATCTATTGGACGGAGTCATCAAGTTTCATTTCCGATAATGATAATTTGCTGACAAAGTCGCATACTAAACGTGCTTGCCCGCCATAAACGTTGTCGAACAAGTACAGGCTTATCTGATAGAGAAGTAGTAATACTCTCCGAATCTACACTCTATCTAATCTTTCTGATCCATCCACATTGACCCAAGTGCACCCTTATCAGCAGGACATGGTTCAACTGACCAGCTAGCCATAGCTTGAAAGCCGATCCATAGAGGTAGAAAAACTCTACATGAAATCATCCGCGTTGGAGCCGAAGTCATCCAGAGCTTCGTCGTACAACTGAGTGTCATGCCTGTAGTTCATCCGCTATTAGCTCGAAGCTCAACAAGTTGCAGGAATATATCTTACTTGGCGGCTGGCTTTGCGGCTCCCAGAGCGGGACGTGAAGAACCCTTGGTCTTCTTTTTGCCACTCGCCTTGTCTCTTTGCTCCTTCTGCTTCTCATTTGCGAGGGTGGTCAGACCACTCGCGGCCTTGCGAACTTCGACATCTTTCAATGGAATTGCCAACTCTCTGACATGATGCTCAACAAAGGAAGGGTACAGAGGTTTATTTTGATGTCGTTTGATAACGAATTCGATGATGCGCGATGAGAGAGCTTGGAAGTCTTCTTTGGTACGCGGTTGGAAAGAGATAAGAGAATCTAGCTCAGCAGATGATGTACCTGCGATTCACTTCAGCGCGACGGGTAATAGGAGAGCGATGGAAGTTTCGTACCACCAAGAGCAGCAGCTCCAAATAGTTCTGCTGCGTTGTTGAGGTCGGAGTTCAGCTCTTTTTCCTTATCACGACGAGCCTTCTCTCTGGGATCGAGGACAGCATCGGAGTCGTACTCATCGGAGTCGTCTTCGCCAGCATCTTTTTTCGCGGCTTTTTGAGCTTCTTTCTCTGCAAGCTTAGCTTTCAATGTGCCTTTCTTTTTGGGCGGCGCTGCGGTCGTGACAGGGGCAGGCGTGTCTTCTTCTGACGAGGCTTCCCAGTCACTCTAATGGTCGTGAGAGGCGATATTTTTTTTTAAAAAAAGGGAGACAAACATACGACGGGAGCATCGTCCTCTTCATCTTCTCCTTCCCATTTTGTTTTCGCCTTTGGTATCACTTTTGGGGCAGGTCCAGCAGGGGCGGTAGAACCTTCGCTGTCAGATTCTTCTGTGCTCCGATATGCTTATTAACGCGAAATAGAGCAAATGAATGAATTATGCATACCCCAGTCAGACATAACGGACGCCTTGTTGGCAAATGGATAAGATCTGTAATCTAGAGTAGGGTAGGAGCACAAGATGTGATAAAACTGATCGGCAAGTTGCTATGTTCATTCCGAATTCCGACGGAACCTCGATCAACCATATTACAACCAGCAGGCAGTATGTCAGGGTAAGCAAAAGACAACGGGAGGTTTCCTGACCAATTCACAAGATTTAATTGAATTGTTAGGGCCGTACGGCTTCTTCGCTTGTCTATTCCGCTAGTTAGGACCTATGGATTTACTCGGGAGGCCCTTGCTCGCTCAGTTCTGGATTTACCACCACTTGCAAGGCATAACCAACCATTATCAGACACCGCCGTTAGTGCCTTGTTTGGAGATGGAGAAGTTGCTCGAAAAACCCTCATATATGCCTGGCTAGACGATGGTATCCGTCATATACAGTCATTACCAGCTGGATTCACGTTGAGGGATGTTCTGTGCGCAAGACTGGAGTTTAATGAGCCGGTGCTAAATCACCTTCCCGAGGTGAGTATATTGATCGTCCATTGCGTATTTATCTCAGGTATCGCCTTCCAAGGCATTTGCTTTATTAGCTTCTTCAGCGCATGGCTTACCTCCTTTGGACCCTCGACCAGCACTCCGGCATGCAGCCAAGATCGCAGACGAGGCCTGTCATGTCACTGGTGACACATCTTTGCAGGTAAAGAAGCAGTGTCGTCAATAATTCAGCTGTTCTGATCGTCCTCAGCTCGCCTGGTATGGGCGAAGGAGTTCCATCGCAGCCATGTACACTGCAGCAGGTAACCTTTACAGTACAACGTTTGTGCCTACCTAATGACTCCTGGTTCTAGAACTCCATCAACTCACGTCTCCAAAGACAGCATATGACTTTCTCGACTCCCTTTTCGATGGGTCGAGCAAGGTTAAATCTTCTTTGAATGAAGTTGGTATCTTTTCCTCGTACTTTATCAAAAGCTGTAAAGGCATAATCAAGAGTTCTGGTGTCCTGTAATTCCTGTGCTGTTTGAAGTTAATATATGTGTGCATGGTGCGCCTAATTCAAAATTGCTCACACAACGAGCATGTGTGCGTGCTAAGATGCCCTAAAGCAAAGGACGAGTACGCAAAATCATAGGCATCATCCAGAAACTAACCGAAAGTGGTATGACAGTCAGAAAGTCTTGGCTAGAGTCCTTATAAAGCTTGGGTCCTTCTCAACATCCTTCCCATCCCACAATGACACAGCTTCCTTCAGCACCAGGCTTCGTGCCCAACTTTTTCTCAGAGTCTTCGATCGTTGTTCCTAACCATCCTATCGCGGATGTTTTCACCGTTTTGGAAACGTCTGCAGGCCACAAGCGTGTCACCAAACTTTGAAACATGTGCTCAGGCTTCCAGCTTCTCCATCCACACTGTTGCGATAACCCCAGGTACATCTCTCCAGGATGTCAGCATTCGCACAGCAGATAACTCTTCCGGAACAATACGCCTTCGTTGCGGAACCTATCACGCCGGTTCTTCATCTTACATGAAACTGTGCCGATGTTTTGGGGTCTTTTCAACTCACAGGTATCGCTTTCTGGGACTCTCACGTGGGACAATGACGCTAAAATCGCTCTGTATGAGAGCAAAACCTCATCTGGATTGGAGGTCTTTGTATGGAAGGTGAGAGTGTTTGAGGAGTTAGAGGGAAATAGGACAAAGGTGTCGGAAACAATCCACGGGAGGTGTCCAGCTTGGGTGAGGGGAATTGTCCAAAAACAGGTCCACAGGAGTCACATGTAAGTTTTCAAAAGTTGACGGCGCCATCCTATGTTTAGTTGACGCTAACGCCTGTCAAGTAAACATATGGGTGCTTATCACACGCTCTTCTGAGATCCTAAATCCAATCTCCCCGCATTCTGTTCAATAGCAGAGATAGCTGTAGAACGCTTTACTCGATCGTTGGATATTAGACTCATTTTCCATCACCCGTCGTCCATAGCTTCCCGATCAACTTCAATGCAGTTTGCGTCAGTGAACGCGCCCGTCGCAAATTTCAACGGACTGGGCTCCCGATAGGTCAATACCCCATCTACCCAATGGCATAGGCGTATGGTGAAGGGGGAGGTGCACGTGGTCTGTAGGGTGCTTACCTTGATAAGGTGGGTAACGGGACAGCTAGTGACCCTCATCATTTGCTAAAATGCCACATTTTAGGTTGTCATATCGAATACAATGCACTAGATCGACTGTGCCTTGTTGTTGCATGTATGTAAGTATAGATGTCAAATCTCATGGAGCTTCGCACGGAGCCTGGTCTCATCTTCAGCACATGGACCCGAAGTTATTTTTTTTTTTCCTTTATAAGTTTAACGTTTAGGCCGAGTTTGGCTAGTACTCCGGCATGGAACCATCTACTCTCGAAGTCAAGGATAAGGACGATGTCCTCGCATCTCAGTCTCTAGCAAGCGTCTCCGAGAAGGACGTCGCTCTGTCGGAGCCCGTCTTCGAAGATTTCCTTCACTATGCTGCTATACAGCGACGTCTCGAGGATGAGCATCTATCTCCGGAAGCCAAGGAAAAGAAAAGAACCTGGGCTTCTCGGTTTTCGGAGCACAAAGGCGCCAATGTCAACGTTGATGTACGCAATGCCAATCTTCGCACCGTCATCGACGATAGCGAGCGAGTCAACGCATTGCGCGCGTTGAGGACGGCGTCATGGGCATCAGCGTTCTACCTCATCACCACGGATATCCTCGGCCCTTTCAATGCTCCTTTTGCTATTTCTCAGGTCGGATGGGTTCCAGGTGTGTTCACTGTCTTTTTAGACTCGCATCGTGAAACTTGAAACTCACACGATTCGGCGTACTAGGCATTTTGTTGTACTTCTTCAGTAAGTGAATGTCCCCATTTTTGGGTTTAATGTGCCGATTGCCTCTTAATTTCAGTGGGTTTGGCGGCGTTATACTGTGGTTTGATCTTATGGCGCCTTTATGTTCGATTGGACTCTTTGAAATATCCTCTTAAAACTTATGGCGACATCGCGGAACGAATCTTTGGCAAAACTGCTCGCCATGTATGCACCTTCCTCCAAAGTCTTCAGCTTATAGTCAATGTAAGTTTACGTAAAGCTAATAAACATTTTTGAGTTTATTTACATTCACACAGGTCGGAACTATCTGCTTGAGCAACGGACAAGCTCTGTCTCAGATGAGCAAGGGCCGTGTATGTGGAGGGTTTTACGACAATTCTTTGATCGTTTGCTTACTTTCTGATATTAGCTTTGCTTTGCCGTTTGTATCGTAATCTGGTCTTTACTCGGTATGATCATTGGCCAGATTCGTACTTTGAAGGTGAGGCTTTTTGATCTACTAATGTCACAACAAGAACTAAAAATATACGATTGGAAGAACTATGGGTGGTTGGCGAACAGTGCCGTGTGGTATGTTGACTTGCTACATTCGATCGCTCAGAGAACTCTGTTTAATTCTCACACTTCGTCTAGGATCAATTTGTTGATCATCTTTATTACCATGGGTGTTGTTGCCCACAGTCCTCCTAACTTCGATTCTGCGTTGAAATCTTTGGGTGTCCCACAAGGACCAGTCCACACCGCATCCTTTGTGTCGTTACCATTATTTTCGAAGGTACACTATTTGTACACTTTAAAATCTGACGACCCTAATGCGTGACTTGACCAGGTGAACGGCATAATGAACATGGTCTTTGCTTACGGTGGAGCCATGATCTTCCCAGAGATAGTACGCATTCCCTTTTATGCACATTCTTTCAGAAGGCTTACGCCTCCTTAGATGGCCGAAATGAGACGCCCAATGGATTTCTGGAAGGGAATGGTTAGAATTTTCAGCAATAATTATCACCGAACACACAGTTAATCTCTAAACTAACTTCACAGGCAATGGCTCAAGCATTGATCTTCTCCGCTTATCTCCTTTTCGGAGTCTTTGTTTATGTGGGTTCCAAGGTTTTGGCAGCCCATGTTTATGACATTTACCAAGGCTTCCTAGGCTTTCCAAGGGCAATTCACCCTTCCTCTCGCATACCAAGGTGTAAGTTCGTTTGCCTGGCAAACCGTGGGTAAGTTATCGTTCTCTCAACTTATCCTGAGCATTATGATATAACTTTTTGATTCAGGTAATGCCCTTTCCCTTGTCTCAGGAATCATTGCTGCAGGGTTGTATGGGAATATTGGCCTCAGTGCGTTACTTGATTTCGAAATGACCACAGTACTTACACGATAACAGAGGTCATGTACATCAACATTGTAGAGGGATGGTTTAATGGCCCTCGTCTTATGACCTTGAAGGGTCGATACCTCTGGACAGGTCAAGGGACATATCTATCTTGTACCTTCTTGTGCTGACATCCCCTCAGTGTTGGTATTGGCATACTGGGTGGTAGGTGAGATGCCATTTTGAAGTTTTCCTTTTTTGTTGCGCCAAATGTTCACCTGCCTTTCTCTACCAGCTTTCATTATTGGCTCCGCTATTCCCCAAGTCCAAACAATCACAGGACTTATTGCCGCAATTGCGATCATGCAATTCAGTTATACGTTCCCGTTCTTCTTGAGATTCGGATACGACGTCATCACCGATGCCATGGCCGCAGACGCGCCATTTGCACCTGGTAAGGGTTCTAGTGGCCGTGTAGACTCTTGGAGTCAATGGTCTCGTTGGCACCGTGTATGTTACTCGTAGTATCGTTTCCTATGACAATTCACTTAACCTATGCATTTTAGGGTCTTTTCTCGGGTAAATGGTATTTCAAGCTTTTCAATTTGATCTGCGGTATGGCAGGCTTAGCGATGGCATGTCTAGGTCAGTCGATGCGTATACTTCACAATGGGTTTACTCAACGAAGATTCCTTTTTACAAGGCATGTGGGGTGCAGGCGAATCAATCAAAGCTACTTTTGCCAATGCTAGTGCTGCGACATCCTTTGGCTGCAACGCTCCTGTCTAAATGGCGGTCTGTAATATCTTCCTTGTATAGTTTCACAAAATTGTAATGAAAACATCTCCTTCTAACCATAAAGTACTTTAAAACGAGGTAAAGGATGAGTGACAGTTAAAAACGCAAATGCCATAAATAAATTGATAAGATAACTTAACTGGTTCATTCCCATGATCCAATAAACATTAAATAAGTTTTCACCTTCCTCTCTTTCTTCGAACAATGCTTCTTCATGTCTACTCGCAAACGGAGAAGAATTGACACAGAAATTTCAAATGGAGAGTGCGCTGGAGAAATAATATCGGAGTTAGACCTCGAGATTGCACTCAGACGTCGAGTGGCAGAGGCTATTGAGTCTCGAATCACTTGGGCGCTCATTCTTCAAGAGTCGTTACAGAAAGGTCGATATTATTGTCATAAACCCAAATTTCTTACTCATACTATCAAAAGGCAGTAATAGTTCAGCTCTCGCATTCAAGGATGCAGCTCTAGACGTAGTCTCTGCCATCGAGACACCTTTGGACGTCATTTTTGACCGTGAGGTCACCCCTGCCAGCCTTCCGCCGCCCTCGCGACCCACAAAACCCTCTCGACCTCCTCCGAAACCCAAGGCAGCTCGAAACCCGAATGCAAAATTTTTGTACATACGATCCTCAGACCTACACCCACCCTATGATGAAAATCATCCACAGGCTTACCTCTTACGGTGCCCACATTGCCTTCGTCAGACTTTTACGTCCCTTCAAGGCCTTTTGAATCATGCTCGAATTTCACATCGCATGGAATGGGGTACACATGATGAATGTGTGAGAGCTTGTGCAGTTTTAGACCCAGAGCTTGACGTTGAGATGGGAATCGAGGTCGGCCTTGGCCCCAACGGCATACTTCCCGGGTTGAGAAGTATATTTCAAATGGCAGTTGGCGCTCATCAACCGAACCAATCGAACCCTGGAGAAGAGCATGATATCCACGCAAGCCGCGTCGACACCCCTCCTCATCGCTCGCACATCACCAAAACACTCGGCCTTCATGAGAATACCCCTGCCCTTGCAACTTTTCTCGGCAAACAAGCTGCACGACGAAGCATCAAGGTCTGGGACGAATCGGTCGACATTGAAAGCTTCGGCGACAACAGCTCTCACATCCCACGCGATGTACCGAAAACATCACTCGAACGACAGACGGATAAATTTCCTGAAAAACGGCTTCGTTGGAGAATGCATTTTACGCATCGCAATGATTTTGAACCAAAAGAAAGGTCAAATCAGGAACCTGTTCCAGCTACAGGCGTTGGCTGGACCACTTCATATGACGAGAACTCTGTGGAAGAGTCCAAAGACCATACACCTCATGAAGACACGCCTTCAGCAAGTCTTGGAGAAGTATCGGGAAGCAGATTCTATTTCCGAGCCCGCATTTCCGTCGTAGACCGCAGTTTTTGGATCCCCCCCGGTACGTTTGCTCAAGAACTGCGTAGTTTCTTGGCCCTCAATCTTCGATCATTCAGAAAATCGTGAACATCTTGGCCACAGTCACAAATGGATGATCTCAGTTGATGCGCCTTCTTACGTGAGTGATATAGAGCACGAGAATGAATAGCCGACTCAGCCCTCATCAGAGCTTTCACATAACAACTATACTCAAGCGTCTTACTGTCATATCCTTATCAGGCGCTGGTGGACCGTTAACTACAAGTCAGCCTCCTTTTTTGGTCGTTGGTACCGCAAACGAGCCATTCTTGGCGAAGGTTGAACTCCACTTTAGTGGTTCACCTGGGGTAAACGGAGAGGTCACAGATCAGATAGTCTATTTAGAACATTGGGTTGAGGTTGGTAGCTTATCTGATTCTTCTTTGTCGTTATGTTTGAGCTTGACTTAGCTGGATCTCATGAAATCGGCCACATCGGTTTTCGGCGATGAACAGATGGTCGATATTGAATTGGAAAGGGGGACTATACTTCTGCCTCTTCAGAAGGGATACCTCCCGATCACTTCGAAAGCGCATTGGTCTCAAACACCCGAAAGTCTGCAGGGACATGTTCAGACACTGGCTCAACCATGTATGTGACTAGCCTTTTCTGAAGTACTCGCTAATATTCGCTCGATCCAGATGATATTCCCCTTTTGGCGAAGCTCGCAGAAAGGTTCCCGATGATACTTTCAGGTGATCATCTACCCGAAGGAACTATGCTTAAGATACTGACGCATCTCCTTGAGACTCCAAGGTGAATCGCCAGGTCTTGCCACAGGTTCCGTACAAGCTGGTTCCGCGTTCCCAATTCGATTCTTTCGTCATTGGGAGAAAGAAGGCAATAGAAGTAGGGATCTGATTAGTTTCAATTTATTCGCCCTGACTTGAATTTCCTAGTGGTGTCGTGCACAAACAATACAAGAAGCTTATAACCAGGAATTACCAAAGGGAAAACGAGAAACTCAAGGCTTCATTCCACTAACGACCGCGGATGTGTATTGTTGGCTGGCAGAGGAAGGCCATTTCTTCAGGCAACTCAGTGCCGTCAAGCCCGAGTCCAAATGTCTCGACATGCTGAGGAAGGATAATTTCGATCATGTTGACGTTTGGTGTCCATCATGTGGTCGAGGCTTAAAACATCATTTGACATCACCCGCGGTCAAGACTGACCTCGGTATTCCATCCGGCTCCTCGAAGTTGGAGCCTGAAGATAATTTTGAAGGTCTTCATACTCCCCTGAAATCCCCAGAGATTCTATCACCCTGCATTATTGCTCCGAAAGTCAACAGAGTGCCCATGGTCGATATCCTTTCCCAGCTCTCTCTAGATAGCTGTAGTGTCACACCAAGTGGGACACCGTTCATCGAGGTCAACGATCTTCACCCTCCTACTTTGGTGGCAGCGTCCGACCCGAAGGTCATTATGGCAATTCATAATCTAGTCTGCGCGTTGAAGTTACCCACTTTTCCTTCTTCTGGGCATGCCAATACCCCATACCCTCTTGATAAACTCGGTACAAAATCAGCCGAAGTTGAAAGCTATCTTGCTCCTTATGCGACCCTTGCTATAGTAACACGGCGTTTCATTCAAGCCCTGGTCAAAGGAGGTTTAGAATGCGTCAACCATCAGAAGAAGTCGTTCCCCGGAAACGGTGCAATGGCACAAAATGCGATTCAGGAAACAGTCTCCAGGAGCTGCTTGACCCCTTCTCACATCCTTGGCGGCGTGCTCTCCTGGAGAGATACGTCCTTTGACAAAACTCTATTTGGAATTCTTTCAAGGTTAGGAGTAACGCCATCGGATCCCTCGTTATCACATCAAGGGTTCCAGACGGGGGAACAGGAGCCGATACGTAGTTCCGGTTAAACAGGAGGAGATCCGACTGGTGAATGTGGTGTCAGCTCTTCTGCTTATAAATATTCTAACCCTCCTGCCAGCTAGATTCTCTGGAAACATTAGATGGATAGCTACATCGTAGAGTCGATCCAGCACCCGTCGATTTCCGTCAAAGGTTGCGGGCGCTGAGTTATACAAAGTTTTCGACGTCTTCGCTCTGCTTTGATTGATGTCGTATGGTTCTACAAACCCAAAGCTAGTTGCAATCGCAAGTTAATTATCTGGCAAGCCTTCGATAGGCCAGCCGTGTTCAGGCACAACCAAAGCCTTTCTCCTCATCAAAATTCCTCGGCGAAGTCGTCAAAAGTCGATATGACATCCGCGTATCTCGTTAAGACCTGCTACAAACCACAAGTTCAGGAGCCATGTACCGTCAATGCACTTCCATCGGCAGTGGCAACGCCGTGGGCTTGGATTCAAGCGAAGCTTCTGAGCTGTCGAATCTTCTAAATGTCATTAATACGCGCCGTTGCCCTGGTCACCCATCGCCCGTATAAAGAGCCTGTTCGCTAGGTAGAAAATGACTTGGAATCTATCTACAGACTTCCATCATTCTCACTTCTTTAGCTCCAACTATGTTTATCGCTGCCCATTTCGCAACATTGACTGTATCAATTTTGACATTCCAGGGTGTTGCAGCTAGCAAGAACGCTTTTATGGGCAACCGTGCCATACATCATCGCCACCATTTTAACCACTACTCTCGTCCTGCAACTTCGCAGGAAAGTGTGAGTGGTCCTAGCACGACCAGTAGCTCTTTGGTTACTCGTTCAGCCTTGCCAACCACCCGATTTGCTACTTTAACTACCTCAAGTGAGCTCTCGTCATTAACCACCACATCTGTGTCTCTTCAACCAGACGTGAGCGATATTTCTGGTGTTTCCATCACCGGAGCCTTGAGTGCTTCCGACCCAGCACTGCCTACAAAGGCCTCGAGCCCTCCATTGACGCCGAACGGCATCAAAGCTGGTATCGCAGGGGGAGATGCGTACACATTTTTTAAAGACCACATTGGCTGGTGGTACGACTGGTGCGCGTCTACGAATCCAATGACTTCATGTTAGGTTTGATTTTATCCCTTCCTGCAGGACACCTAATCCGTCCAAGCTCGGAAAGCCAATAGGTGTACCCATGCTTTGGGGCGGCGGCACTGCCGACCCGACAGATGCTGCACGGCTTGCTGCCTTCAAGAAAATTACCTCAACTCCTCCTTATGTCCTTGCCTATGAAGAGCCTGATTGCCCCCCTGGGTCTGGCTCTGCGGGCATGAGTGTGGCTGCGGGCGTTTCTGAATGGGAAAAGCTGATTGTACCTATGGGAAGGAGAGGTTCCCTGACAGGGAGTCCATCTATGTGTAGTATGTGTTTTATTTGCATCTCAACAGTAAGTTTGTTCAATGCTTTATTTCTTCTCTCTCAGAGCAAGCAGATGAGACATGGCTAGCTCAGTTTGGTTCTAAGATCTCAACTCCATGGGACTTCACATCTGTACATATCAACAAGAACAATATCGATGGTGTGAAGAAAGACATCGTGAGTGAAGTTCTGGTATCTAAAGCTCCTTCGCCTATTTGAGTTGACCAACAGGAACATTACTGGAATACTTACAAGAAACCGATATGGGTAACAGAGTTTGCTTGTGTGAATGGTCAGATAATCCCCAATCTTTTAATCTCGTACATGTACATTGCTGATGCAGAATAGACAAGAATGGTTTTGTTCCATGCACTGACCAAAACGAGATTAACGACTACATAGAATCCGTTGTTTCCTACTTCGAGTCGGACCAGCGAATCTTTGCCTATGCCTACAGTAATGGCTTAGGACTAGGTAATGTGTGGCCTTTGATGAGAGGGAGTTCTTTGAGGTAAATGTCTGCTCTGCAGCTTTGTTCGATCAATAACTCACTAATTCCACTTCACTACAGCGACTCTGGTCAGGCATACCTCGAAGCCATCCAGAAATATCATTAATGCTACAAGTTACTACTGGATTCAGTCTTGTTCCTTTGTGACTTGACTCATTGCATTGTATGTATTTAGTAGGTCGAATAACTTTCCGCATAGGCACAGTCGTTGCGGATCCTACCTAGAACGCTCAAGTATTAAAGCTTTGAGGATGAGATGTTTAGTGGCCCCAGAATCACCGCCACAATGAATTCGAGCCAAGAACGACTATCAGCCTGAGAGGAGAAGTACAACGACCAAAAAATTTCAATTAATTTAATCGGTTCTTTTATATCCTTTATCGACCTCCGATTCTTGGTCGTCAAGGCCTTCTGTTATCCTCCTCTCCGACTCGTCAAGAACCTCCTTTACGAAGCGGTCCAACCTTTCCTTATCCTCAGGCGCCCCAATCTCTGCCTTCCATGCTTCGGGATTCCGAAGCTTAAAACCTAGCTTTCTCTTGATTTTCGCAACATACCCCACCTCGCTCACATTGCGTACAAGTTTGTCCATCTTTCGTTGCTCAGGGGTAAACATCGCCAAAACATGGGCAGGAGGACCCTGTCTTCGCCGTAAGATGGTCCGTTTGAGAATCTCTCCATGTCGCTCACGCTCGAGTTCGCGTGTTTTATTGGCGACTTTCTCTTGTCGTGCTGCCAATATTGCATCCAGCATTTCTTTTGAGTATGGCTCATCACGTCTGCGTTGGTCTAGGACGAAGGTCTCCTTGATCATTTCCTGCTGTTGTCTGATAGGTGCCACTATCACAACGGGATCCAATGAGTATAGCACATTTATACGAAAAAGCCAACATACACCACTCATACATATGGGTCGCGAACACCGGCTCGACCTCTCCAACTTTTCCAGCAAGCTCAGCGGCACCAGATTCAATCTGTGCCTCAATCTTCAGATCGATTATGTTCTCTTGTAGCTCTGCAAGCGTCAACATTCGCCGTTCACGAGCCGCACGCCGCTTCATGATCATGCCAGTGATATGCATGGGTTGAGGCTTTAGTCGAGGGAGAGGTCGATTTGCAAAAGTCGGGCGAAGAAACCCGCCTGTCATAATGGGGCGGTTCGCGAGCCTTTCCTGCCAGGCAAGTTCTTTCAGCGCGAGCGACTTGTAATATGCCTTGTCACGTCTTTTTGCGATTGAATGAGAGAATCGTTCCATCCTAGCCTTTTCCTTCTGATCTCCAGCATTAGCTTTCTTAAAAGCCTCAAGATACTATGGCAGGTAACGTCAAGGAGCTACGGATATTATCTGAGAAGAGGGCATACCTTGTACCCCTTTTCAAGCTGTCGCTTTGTAGCATCCGTGCCCGTAAGGTGTCTGTTCTTTCTGAACAACATTCTAACGTTCCATTTTAACTGTGAAGTTTCGGTGAGATTGATAACATAACAGTGATGAATGTTAATTTACCTGGTCAGTGGGTGCTTCTTTCAACAAGCCTCTGTATAATGACCAGAGGGTTGGAATCCTGTGTGCAGCGAGTTGAAAGAAAGGGACACGGGGACGAACTCGTCGGAGAGGGGATATGAGGCGTGCCAAGTTGGCACGAAAGTTCAACGACTCCTGGGTTGGTGCATGTGCTTGTTGCATTTACAGCGAGAACTTCACAGTTCCCTCCCGGTGTGAACGAACAACAGGAAAGAGGCAAGAGCTTCTTAATGTTAATCCAGTCAGAGATGAAGCAATATTGACATCGTGGTCTGTGTCAATGACGTGAAAATAAATATGAGCAAAGGTCCATCGTGATGCTATATGTAACTTATACTTGTATCTGCACTAGGCTCATATAAGTATCCTCCCTTTCGTCATGGACGTTCCTGGCATGAGATAAGTTTCTGCACCATTTTCTGCCTCGTGTCGCATAACAGGAATATGTAGTCTTGAGTTGCTGAGGAACAAGCTGTGGCACGCTATTACGCGCTGATGTAACACTGACTCCAGACCTGGTCCAGGTGTAAGGGATCAGAAAACAAAGAACTTATGGCGAACTTTAGAGCTTAAAGCATGTATATGTATGAAAATCGGAGCAACAGCTGAATAAGGCTTACTACAAGTGGCTGTGGCAAGTGACAACAAGGCTACCCACGCTATAGTGTCAATGCACGCCCTCCCAGAGCCTAAATTTCGGCTCCTCAGCATTCGGTGCGCACACGAAACCTGTATTACTCACACTTGGCTTCAACGTTCAAACACCTATGTGCTTTTTGATTGGCGCAAAACTTGATGCATCAATAGATGAATCCTTCGAAGATCCAAAAGTCGAAGGAGAACGTCCACCACAGCTGAAAGAGCTAGGGTCCACAACTACATTCAAGAACGAATCAAAGCACACGAATCTACAATCAGGTACTACAAGAGACGTCAGAATGCACTCACCGTCACAGGTCGAATACCCCCAGAGGTCCTTGTTTGTATCTTCAGTCAGGTCGTCAAAGATGCTGCAGGATATACAAACACGTATTTCATTCATTGGATCAGGTTTGCGCATACCTTCTCCCAATGGCACAACGTAGCACTCTCTACTCCAAGCTTGTGGTCCACAATAAAGGTCGAATATTACCCAAGCTGGGCGTTGGAAATGCTCCAGCGCTCAAAAGCCGTACCTTTGTCAGTGATAAATGTAGGACCGGTATCCAAAAAGATGCTCCATGTCCTTCAGCAAATTCTGGATTCACATCTGCCTCGCATCCAGAATCTCACGATGGGCCAAACCCCTTGGACTGGCTATGGCTATGGACTCACAATCGACACGAACGAACTTGGGAACCTCCTCCGTTTGATGGGTCAGCGCGATTGTGCAAAAATGGAACGAATTGAAATGAACTCTACTGGCATTGGGTTTCCCGGTGTCGAGGATGCACATTTCCAACTTCCAGACAGGGTTATCGCAGGATCAGCTTCCTTGAAGCATCTCATACTCGAGGGGTATGGAATAAATTGGTTGCTTTCCCCTGCATTTGGCCGGAGTCTTAAATCGTTCCGCATATCTCGTATTCCAGTGCGCTTCCAACCATTGATGGCTCAGATTTTGCACTTTCTTTCGCATATTCCTCTTCTCAAAACGCTCTCAATTACGGGCGTCGACACAATCTTGCCTTCGCATGATGTAGCACAGGTGCACTTGATGTACCTCAAATATGTCAAACTCGCATGCCCACTGCTATCCAACATCGCTTCTTTTTTCGAATATTTGACGTTCCAGAAAGAAAATATCATTACCGCCAGCATCACATCCACTGGTTTCCCGGTATTAGACGAATCGCTCACTACGGTTCTGCGAAAGTTGGCCGAAAGATGGACGATTTAATCGATGACTCAATTTTGGAACTCGTGTTGGGCAACACACTCCAATTCTGGAAGTCCAGACGATTAGGGGGTTGGCTAACGAAGCTGCCCGTCGATCTCATGGCACTTCAAGCTCCGCGTCCACTGCCGTCATTGTGAAATCTGGACCGCATTGTATTCTTAGACGTGACGACGTACTGCAGTGATTGGTCTCTTCTTGGTAACCTTCCACACATTGAGGAGATGAGGGTCTGTTTGAATGAAAAGGCCATGATTAAAGCGCTATATCCTACTAAGCGGTCAAAAAGTAAAACTCAAACTGCTCCGCACGCAGCATCTCCCGCTTTGACAAACCTTACATTCGATAACTGGGAGCTGGATAGTATTTGGACTATTGCCTCAAAGAACAGGACGATCGTGTCAAGCTTTGGAATAAGGCGAAATTACTACCCCTCAAGAGCCCGGGGATCGAAAGCTGCGCAGGTGTCAAGCAGTCCACCCTGGGTAACCTAACATCAGTTATTGATGAAGTAGACTGGGAAACCCTGATGATGAAGAAAGCGAGGATCACTCTGATGACGAAGGTCTTCAGCATTATTTATATGACGATGATTACTCTGACGATGATTTCTATGGCTTCTACTAGGACTGCATACATTTACTGTCGACTGTACATACTGGCCTTGTCGAAACAAGGATTAATAATCCCCGTTACCGTTACTGCACTCGTCTCGAACTCTACCGCTTCAAGCAGAAGGACAAGATCCTTGTTTTGCCTCCAAATTCTTTATAGTTCGAACAAATGAACATTGAGCGACTGACTGATCAAAGATGCTGTCTCTCGCGCAGGCGGCCAAATGTCTATGCCTGTATGGCTCAACCTCTTTCCCTAGTCCCTTCAACCCCCCACAAGCATGAAATAACGGGAGGATTGGAGTTAAGGGTTCGCCTCGCAAGTGATATCATGAGAAGGGATAAAACACGGTATCGTGCGCACGCACGCGGCCGCGAAAAGTAATGGGCGAAATGCGAAATTATGTGAGACCTGCGCACGTAGAAAGAATACTAGATAGACTTTTCTGGGTTGCTAGGGTGGTAATGTAGAAGAAGGTTGTCGCAGAGATGAAAGTTTGTTCCGATACCACTAGTAGGTGTGGGAGTTGTATCGGTCGAGGACTTCATCCGGGAACTTGATTAAAGGCTTGCGCCGGAAGAGGGCTCTCCTAACCTTATTTTATACGATGTAATCCTCTGCTATAAGCTCAATCAGACGAATATGAAAATGCATGAAAGGTTCAGGCTACATACCTTTTGAAGGAAGCGACCAATACTCCGGTCGTCGCTCGTGAAATTTAACAAAGACAGAGGAGATGATTGAAATATGCCGTCGAAATCTCGAAACAACGAATGCGAGCAACATAAACCCAAGAAGGACTGCAGGAATTGTAAAGTCATTGCTAGGACGGAGTGGGCGTTCGCGTGGAAGCGGGTTGTACAGAATATAATCCAACGAGAACGTCGGTCCCGCCTCGGCCTTGGCCCATGCTCTGGCTGCAGTAGCGGGGTTGAACTGAATGACAAGGGAATGGCTGGTGGGGGCCAATGCATCAACGTAATACCAGCGATGGTTGGTAGAAGTATTGAGTGGAATGGTGACTAAATCCATATTATATGCGGCGCCATCGATAAAGAAGATTATGTCGTCGGGGTGTGGAGCGGTCGTTCGGTCATAGACACCGTAGACACCTACGGATGTACCTAGAAACAAGCCGGTATAAGTCCCTCATTCAGGGCGAACGTAAAGCAACACGCGACGTACCATTGAAACTGAACGACGCCGTTCCATGTTGAGTCTGATGAAACGAGCCCTTGAACGGTTTCCGCGCGCGAACATTCGGATTAGAAATGACACTATCGTTTCTCGTCCAATACCCCTCATACGCAATAGATGGATCATCACTGTCCACAATGATAGGATCGTTTCCACTAAGAGACGTTTCACTACCTGTCGTAACCAGCATAAAGTCGAGCAGAGTCGGATTGTCGATGGATTGTACGAAGGTGATATTGTGCGGCCCGTCGGGCAAGGTTGGGGACTTGTATAACAAGTCAATGTATTCTAGCGACGTGAGGGTATGGTCGGTGGTTGAAGCGCCATCTATTATGACTTGGAGGAGAGGGTCGGGGGGATAGCCACCTGCGATGCCATAGAATTCTGCTGAAACGCCTGTACCCCGAATCAGTCACGTCACTCGTTGAGAAAGAGACAAAATCACCTGAGAAGAGGAAAGTTAAGCCTGTGTCATAGGCAGTGGCGGTATCGTTATAACATCCTCTGAGCGTGTAGTTGCGGTTCAGCGCTGCATCCTTGTATATGAGGCGTGTTGAGTCTAGAGTATTGTCGAAGAAGACAGAAAGCGAGGTCATGATCAAGGAGGTAGTTGAAGGCAACTATCCACTCAGATTGCTATACTTATAAACCAAGGTTTGTGATCAAATCCAAGGGATACCCTTAGTGACAGGGCCAGAATGTTGTCCCATCGTTTCACTGAAATCGTTGCACTGGATTTAATCAGACCATCAAAACAGGACGCACTGAGGACCCTGTGCATGAAACAGCATGACCATGCAGGGCTTTATAGGACGGTGCTTGTGAGCTTTCGATTCAGGCCGTTAGGTGTTCTTGGAATTCCTTGTGTATAAGTATGTAAGCTGTAAATAATAATAAGAGGATCTGGCAGCAAAACAAAGTTTCAACTCCGACGCGTTCTTAGTCTACATCTCGTTGACAGAGGATTCGCAGATTAAGAAAATACGAACAAAGAGATATAATAGTGTGTAGCTAGTCGCAGATATCCTCCAACTGACTTGTCCCGATTATAGCATAAATGGAGGTATAGATGAACTAATAAATGTAGGGGATGATCTTCCAAGGGACGAGTTGCTTGTAGGTGTCCCAATCTTTCCCGTATCTATAAAGGGAGCTGTCAGCAATCCAAATACAATCCGAAAGAAATAGCGTATACTTTTTCTGGCAGTGTTCGTCATCGCGAGATTGACGATGGATAAGCAATACCGCGAAGTAAGTCACATAGAAGTATGTGATGGGGGTGTTGAATCCCGTGGGGAGGGACCAAGAGAGCGCCATAACAAGATCACCACTGCATAGCAAAAGTATAAGAAAACTTCTCTGATTAGACTAGCCTCGAGACTCACAAATAGTTAGGGTGCCGCGACCAACCCCACCATCCCGAAGTAAGAAGTTTTGACCCAGACGCAGTGGTCATATATTTCAGGTCTTTCAAACATCCGTTTAGCATGAGAGAAGGGTTGCAGGAAAGGAATAGCCTCACTCTTAGGGTTGGAGCCACTGCGGAAATCGTTCTTCTCGCCATTTGAGTCTCTGAAAATGTAGTAACCAGTAGCGTTGGCAAGGAAGATGGCAGTCGTCCAGACAGGACCAAGCTCTATTTGCTGGAACACGAGATAACGAGCCTGAAGAGAGTAGATGAATGGTACCCAGCACAAATCACCGATTGAGAGCATGAAGCCGAAACCATCAGTGGTAATGTCCATAGTCGTAAACACGGCACTCTACACTAGAGTTTAGAACCAATTGGGTATAATCTTTGAAACGGCATACCTCATTGAAGAGACTGTCGGCAACGTACCAACCTTGGAAAGCCAACACCAACCACATAGAGTCTGTGATCTCGGCAAGACCTCCACGGCGGGCTGCTTGTTCGCAAGCCATGCTGATATTGATGAGAACCCAAAGAATGAGGCCAGGCCTCAGCTCATTAAAGGACTTGATGTCGAAAGATCCGATAGAGGGATTCAATTCGCGACCGATGAAGAACTACGAAGATTTTGAGGATGATAATAGGACATTGAGCAAGATTCCATACGTCATAGATGAAATTGCCAGTGTTGCCTCCGACGGCAAGAAGTTTTCCCTTACGGAACGAGAAGGCATAACAATAGATAGCCTGGACAGTCGCCATAAGGAAGGATGCCGTGACGAAACCAACCCACTTGTCGTAGAACAGGGTGAATGATGCTGGCCCGAAACGGTAAATGTATCCCGATGTCAGGCCCAATGCCAACAAGAAGGTAGGTAATGCTGGTGACACGGATGTGGTCAGGCGACTGACAGCCGCAAGGACAAAAGACGTACCATTGAGCTTGTATGACTTCTTTTCTCCGGTACGCAGAGTCGTGCCTTGCACCCAATCACCGGGCAAAACAAACCAAGCCACGACAGTAAAGGCGTACCAGGCAAGATAGACGAGAAAGGCTTGTGTGTCCCATAAAGAAGTCCACCATTCTGGGTTTGTCACGGAAGCCACGATCTGGTCGGGAATAGTTGAAATATTTGGCTTGCATCCATTAGTCTCGGAACAAGCAAAGAACAGGGCGTATGTGATAGCAGGAACGGTGGTAGTGACGAAAAAAGCGCCAGGTGGGCCAAAGAATTCGTAGGACGTTGTGCGAGGGGCGAGCTCGACGGGCTTTTGGTCTCTGACTGCCATGGTTCGAGTTTAACGTGTCAGACGCGTTTATGATACGACTTTGAAATCAATTGAGACTTATTTGGAATTGATCACATTTTTGTGATCACTTACAGTCTTCATCAGTTTCCCCAGGATCTGTCCAAATGCCCGTTATCGCAGGAACCATCCCTTCTTTCTTCTTTCTTTCATGTTCACGTTGTAATAATGGCCCTGGCCCAACAACTGGCTGAGCTTGCGTTGGCCAACTCGCAAGGCTTGCTCAAGTATGCTGCCAATCTCAGCTACTTTTATGTCTGTTGACTTACGGGTTGCTAGCGACGACGAGTACCGGCTTCTTCGTCAGAATTTATTTGAACAACATTCTAATACTACTTCTCTTCCTTTTGCTGGTCCCGGTAAGCCCGATCACCAATTATTTCCTATTATTCTCAACCTTACTCTTCAGCTTCACCCAAAGTACAAATCGTAGAGAATCCTAGCCATTCGCCTACGTCTGGAAATTCACCTTTGCGCAAAAAGAGCTCTTTCACAGCTAGTGTTACTACGTTGCTTAAACGTGGAGGCGGCGATAAAGTCTCGCAACCGCAACCTCCATCCGCACCCCTCGCAAAAAGCGGCTTCTTTCCAAGACTTCAACGAAAAGCAAGCGAGATATTTTTCCATCGTACGGAAGATAAACGAGTGCCCAGTCCAGCTGTTCATTCTTTCACATCAATTTCAGATAACTCTCGTATACGATATTCACATAATGCACCACACACTCCTTTGGAATCACCCAGACATCTTAATATTCCCACATTCCCATCTTCTTCGCAGGGCACATCTACTTCATCCGAGATCTTCGATGGGAGGGGCCTTTACACGTCTAAGGATATCCGCGCTGCAATCATCGCGACAGAGGCAGAGGCACAGCGAATACTTGAGGCGTTTGACAGCCTTGAATCTTCGACCTCGATCCGCGTTGCCCAACAGAACGCACGCCGCCTCCGGTGTCCGACTCCTGAACATGTTATCACTCTTTTAGATGGATCAAATTGGCGTCAGTATACACCGACTAAAGCTGCTCAGTCCGAAAGAAAGACTCTGCACTTTCATGGGCCTACTGATACGGTTGCTGATGCGTTATCCGTACGCTCTAACTCCCCGTCCAGTAAAACGAGTTTATCACGCTCCAAGTCAATATCATCCCTGCGGAGCAGACAGGCTCCTACGAGCCCGGTCTCCGCCCGCTTTCCTTCATCTGTTTCCTCGCAGCCACCCTCGATTCTGAGGACAAACTCTGTGTCATCCATTGCCTCGCAGGTGAGGTTCGGCGGCACCCCCAACACGAGTCTATCACGGAGTACTGGGCATCTTCCACTTGATATGCTTGTAGAGGACGAGGGCGTTCATCCAGGACATCCTGGTACGGCGGACGCGGACAGTCACCCTCAGGTCTCCGAGGTTCATAGGCATAGGACTGAGGTCATGGCACGGTATAATGCGCGTCTCGAGTATCTCCAGGCGAGACTGAGAAGTGCTGAACTTCATGAGAAGCTTTTGAGGAGGTGAGTTGAGCATGTCACAGGAAGATGACACCTTTATGCACTATTTATTTCTCAATGCGTCTTCATGATTTCATATTTTACGGGCATTATAATGGGTTTAGAGCCACCACGTTAATAGTATTGATTTCTCACTGTCCGATCATGGCGTACTCTGCGTTGCTGGCAGTTTAAATTTAGTCGTTCTGGGGGTGAATAGACCGGTAATCCTACGCAAACTTTATGCTCAATCCCGTGTCTTTTTATTGTGTGGCATTATCGATAGCACATGTCTGAAGGAAACCTGAAGGACATATTCGGGATTTAAGCGCTACAAAGCGCTAGCTCTCTGCGCAGATCCATATGATTTCTGTTTCGCACATGTCAAATGATGCCCCGGCTATCCCAAATAAATGATCGGACCCCAAGCGAGAACGTCCTCCGAGTTTTGTGCCAATCTCACCTCCAACCACATACTTACTACGATACCTACATTTACTATGGGCAAAGCCACCCCAGCGACAGAATCCAGCAACAGCCTTACTGTGCGCGATAACCGCACTGGCAAGGTTTACAATGTTCCGTGAGTATCACTTCTACCTATGGGGGACTAAGACGATGTCTGGCGCCGGGTACCGTGCTCTGAGAAGGAAGCCAACTGACAGAGTAAAATCTTCACTTGTATGTAGGATTGCCGACAACAGTGTCCCTGCGACGGCGTTCAAGGCCATGTCCGCACCTCGGGCTCCTGGTGAGCGCGAGGAGAACGAGACGGAGAAGGGTCTAAGGGTCTCTGACAAGGGTTTTTTGAACACGGCTGTTATGCGGAGCACGATTACATTCATTGATGGAGAGGCTGGAGGTGAGGCTGAGGAAATGGTCACTGAACTGTTCTGACTTGCATTTGCGTTTAGTGCTGCGATACAGGTGCTTGGCATGCTTGTGGCTCTGACCCTGGAACCCGTTATTGACGTGCTATTCTAGAGGATACCCTATTGAGCAACTTGCGCTTCATTCGTCCCACCTCGAGACCGGTGCATTATCTTCTTTTTGCTATTGACATGACCTTATTGATCTGCACTATCCTAGCTTACCTGCTGATATACGGATCGTTACCCTCTGCACCTCAGCTCCATGAGTTTCAAAATGAAGTAATGCACCACGGAACAGTACACGCCGATGCAGAGCAATTCTGCCGCTCTTTCCGGTTCGTGCACGGAGCCTTGCTAGTGTGCCCCTTTTTGATATCTTTGCAGATATGATGCGCACCCAATGGCAATCCTCACGAGCGCATTCGCATATCTAGGATCCTACTACAGAGAAGCAAACCCTTCTCTGCAGGGTACTTGTTATTTCATTCCTTGTATTGCACTTTCTCAGTCATGCGTGCTTTTCCAGGCCAGAACATCTTCAGCCGTGGAGATCAAGCGTCCCTCGAATTAGTGGACAAGCAGATCTATCGCCTTATTGGTAAATCAATAACACTTGCCGCGTTCGTTTATGGTCCCATTGTATCTCGAAAACCGAGATAGCTAATTTTGGCCTTGGTTTAGCATGGCCTACCGCGTCCGCCAAGGTCGCGACTTTGTCACTCCTCCCACAGGTCTCTCTTATACCGGCTCGTGCGTCTCCGTCTCATTCTTTTGCATCATCCAATGCTGACGTTGATATGCATTTTTAGCTTCCTATACCAAATGGATCACCTCGGCGAGGAGAATTATGTACCCAACCCCATTCTCGAAAAGGCACTGGACGTTCTTTTCTTGCTTCACGCTGACCACGAGTTGAATGCCTCGGCTACCACGGTCTTGCAAACTGGTAGCTCTCTTGTTGATCCATATTCTGCTATTGCGTCAGTTCCTACGGTATCAGCTGTTAAATTGGTGGAAAACTAATTTCTATGATGATTTAGCGCAGGCTGTGCATCATTATAGTGAGTTGAAATTAATATAAGCCAGGTTATATCAATAAACTAAATTCCTCAAAAGTGGACCCCTGCACGGTATGGGATTTAAATGTTCCAGAGTATTAGTTATTAATTCGTTCTCGCCAGGTGGTGCCAATGAAGCAGTCATTAGGATGTTGATATCAATTGGAAAGTGAGTTTATCACCTTTTATTCATCATGGTATTTTCTGAGCCACGACCAGACCAGAAAACGTCCCTGCATTTTTGGAAGCTGTCAAGAGACGTGAAAAGGTCCTCTCGGGCTTTGGTCATCGGTGTGTACCGAGATATTACAATATGAACAACTACTTATTCTATGACTTATAGTGTCTATAAGACTGTAAGTGGATAGCGCAGTTCCTTCATCGAGTGTAAAATCGATCTTTGGCATAGTCAGATCCCCGTTCCTTCATTGTTCGCAAAACCGCAGACGAGGTGTTCAAGATGTAGGAGCTTTTTATTCTCCACAGACATACTAAGCTGACATTTTATCTCAGTACGGGAAAGGATGAGCTGCTGGAGACGGCTATGGCATTACATGAAGCCGCCATGAAAGACGAGTACTTTATTAAACGCAAGCTGGCTCCCAATGTCGATTTCTGGTAAGCTTCGCGTGCTTCACGATATTTACTGAGCTTAATGTTCTGTAGGAGGTATATATTTTACATTACTGGAACTTTGTTAAGTTACTGATTTATGCTGCTTCAGCGGTTTGATCTACCGTGCTATGGGTAGGTTCACTCATCTAGGAAGGTCGAATTGTAATATTCATTGCTATTACAGGTTTCCCCCTTGATTTCTTCCCCGTGCTGTTTGCTGTGCCAAGAGTGGTAGGATGGCTTGCGCACTGGCGGCAGGTATGTCACCGATGTTGTGTATTTGGAATTTCCTATAACAGGGGGATTACACAGATGATGCTACAGGAAGGGGGCGTCAAGATTTGGCGGCCTCGACAGGTGCGGAGACATTTGTTTATAGTATGACACCTGCTGAATATCGTTGTTGTAGATCTATGTCGGAGAAAGCAAACGCGACTATGTAGCCGTGGAGAAGCGTGTGGCCATCGAGGGCCCGAAGGTGACACCAACAAAGGTGGTCCATTCGGGGTGAGTTTTTTTGCTTGGTTGCCCAGTTGAGATGGTGGCCATGACGACACCGGGATTGACTTGCCGTTGTTTTCAGAATAACGAAACGCACGAACTTGGCTTCTTTCAAGGGCAAGGTGGCAGGAGCGAAGCTTTAATAGATAGTATTTGTATGCCTTATGGATGTATTTATGAAGAACAATGGGAATTTGAAGGATAACTAAGAGAAATTGTATTGTAACCGTTTGATGTGCGAAATCAAGGGGCGAGGTTGTTATGGAGTGTTTGCAAGTACAAAATGGAATTGTTGGGCAGCTGTGTTTCTTCATCCTCGTTTCCACCGCGTGTCCCCTTCTTTTAAACACTCCCACCGTCGCCTTCCCATCCAACAAGATGTTCTCCACATTCTTTACCATCGCGCTCCTTGCTTCTTCTGCCCTCGCCGAGTTTTCCATCAGCACCCCTTCCTTTGTTCAGGTAGGCTTCTTTATTCGGCCCACCTATCATTCATACAACTTCGCTTACCTTTAATTAGTGCCAAAGTGCCGCCATTTCATGGTCAGAATCTACTGCACCCTACAATCTCATCGTCGTTGCCGCTGCCGACCAGTGCGGTGATGCTCTGTAGGTTGCTATCGCCACGTTCAACTTCCGCGTTCTGATTCTTTTTCTTTTTTTTTTTTTTTTTTTTGCTCTCTCACAAAGCGCCGACCTCGGTGATCATTCCAGTACCAGCATGCACTGGAATGTCACTCTTCCCGCGGGTGCTGTAGTGACTCTTTCCTTGGAGGATGCTGACGGTAATGAGGCATGGAGCAACGACGTGAGTTTTCTGCCCATCAAACTTTCCATCATTTGCCCATACTAATCTCAATTGCCCCCAGATCACTGTCGGTTCAAGCGATGATACATCCTGCCTCTCCACTGCCATTCTGAATGCCGTCAAGTCCGAATCTGCATATGCCTCCTCCACGTCCTCTTCCGGATCGGCTACTTCTAAATCTGGCGCAGCATCTACGTGAGTGCAACGCCTATGAAAAGCAAGGTTTTCCTTATAATGCTTTTCAGCCTTGTTGTCACCCCCACTACGACTGTCAACGCGGCTGCCTCGACCAGTGGGGTCACACCTTCGGCCGTCGGTGCTGCCGCTGCTGGACCCCTCGGAAATGGTGCACTTTCCGCGCACCAGAGTACTCCCATCGTTGTCCTCGGCGCTCTCGCCGCAGTGCTCGCGTTCTCGCTCTAAAGATTACGATACCCCCACGCCACGCACGCCTTATGTGATTGGATGAAGATAACTCGATTCCCTGTGCATAGTGCGAGCCACCGGCTCCATTTTTCCTCCGGTGCTGGTCTTTCTTGTAAATGTGGTCTTTTTTCAAGTCTTTCCTCGAATTCGTTAGTGGGGGCCGTTCTGCGAATTCCCTCTGTATTTTTGGTGTACATTGGATTCCGCTGCTGGGTTAGAGATGGGGACGGGTTTTTGGGGTTTACTCTCGATTTTTGGTGAATACTTGATGTGGAAAGCTGAAGTCGAGCTGGTGTAACTACATTCCTTTCATTCTTTACAGCGCCCTTTGTGATACACATACGCTCAATGTTGTCGTGTATCTACCTACACTCTTATCATTATTTTTATATACCCTCGGGTTTGTCCTGTTCACGACGATCGACAATTAAATCTATGTATCAGCGATCGATAATGGTGACGTTACTTCTTTGTTCCTACGATCATGGCGTCCAACACAGATTGGCATAAAGTGTGAGGCATGTTCTTTGTGCGCCATCGTGGCGCTGCTAACGATCTTTACATCAAAGAACACTAGAGATTCCTTTCGCATCGCACAGGCATGCAACATTTGCCAAGCAGACAATCGAGGTCGACGCGGAGCTGCAACCTCAAGCTGTCCAACGTACATTTGAGGTGAAGGACAACGTGCTTATTGCGTAGGCATCACTTCTACAATCGTATTTGAGGGCACAAGGACTGAATGTCACCCGCAGGACATTCAATACACTGACGGTCCGCCTCGCACGTCTCACGACAAATGGGTTTCTAGAAAATGTAGACCTGGTTGTGCGCACGTTTGCAGAGTTCGGGGAAGAGGCAGAACGATGACCCAGGGCCAATTTGGCTTTGATGATCGATTATCTGCCACCCATGGGGGATTGGCGATTCTGAGGACACCACCGAGGCTGATTGGTAGCTTCAAGACATATCTCAGCCCCTTTGCTGATCTCAGCGGATTCATCCGATTTTTTTTCTGCCAATCATGCTCTAGTATAAGGACCAGTCATATAGCTATAAAAGATACATAGATATTCAATTGGCTTGACCATGTTTGGTACTAGTTCTTGGGCAAGTCCATACTACCCGTCAGGTGAAAAACCAACAAGTGATATCAACCTCAGTGCAACATCTATTTATTTATGCCTCCTCCTTGGCCTCTTCGCCTTCAGTCTTTGCCTTCTTCTTCTTGCTCTTCTTGCTCTCCCTAAGATTGCGTGCAAGGAGTCCCTTGAGCTCCTCGTCCTCGAGCTCTTTCTCAGTCTTAAGTAGCTCAGGCTTATACCAGACGGGGGGATGTGTGATCAGTGAAGGACCTCCAGGCAAAAGGGCGATGGTAAAGTGGAAACCAGCAACGAAGGTGTTGGCGGGGGTGTAGCTAGATTAAGCATTGAGTAAGGTTGATGTGGCGTCACGACAACAAAACTTACATGACTTCGTAAGGTTTGACGAGGCTGTGCTGAACGGCTTCCTGGAGACCCATGCGCGACCTCTTCTCATCCTCAAGTGAACGGATGTTGAAGGGGAACGCGCCGGCCTTCTTCTGCACCTCTGAGAAGACGGCACGCGAGTTTTTCATTTTAAGCTGGTAGGTAATCGTCGAATCGCGCTGATAGATGGTTGTGCGAGACTCTTCAAGACGCGCCTATGGGCAAGATAATTTTTGGTAGCGAAATCTTGCATTGATTTGCGTACCTTGCCATCCTCGCCGGATGAGATTAACACATCCATGCCGTAGACCTCGCCTTCGGCGAAGGTCACGGTTTCGAAATCGCGCTTTTGGGCCTCACTGGGATTAAGAATAATTCTCTTCTTGCCATCGATGACGTTTTGAGTCTGCTGACACGAAAGCATGCCTTCAAGTCAAAAGCTTAAATTTTTTGTGCATCAAAATAGGGCAAGTTGGTATGTACCTTCGACAGGCTTGCAAGTCCAAGAGCCGGCGATCTTACTGACGGCTTCGGTAACATTCCAGTTCTTGTTGCCCACTTTAATTGTGCGCATCGCGAGCTCGGCGGCGTGCCATGCGGCCTTGACGACATCGGCGCGACGGCCTGTAGCAGGGCTTTCGGTGGTAGCACCGACAACAATTGTCTCGGCGCTGATCGCAGCAAAACCGTCGATGTGAGCACCTAACTGGATCTTAACAACGTCGTCCTTGGCAAGGACCTGCTCAGACTGAGGGTCAGATCTAAAGACGCGTGTATCAGTTGTTGTTTCGCGACTGGTGCGATCGACGAGATCGCGCAACTTACGCGAGAGGAGAGAAGTGGGCGACTGCGTTGTTGACGGAGATGCTAGTGGGGAAAGCGAGTCCTGTCGGCCTGATCAGCAAAAAAGAGGTGCACGATCGTAAAAGACGACCGCACCCTTGCTGACTTTGACGCCCTTGACGGATTTGTTGTAAACCGCGGCTGTACCAGCCTCGATGAGTTTATCGCCCTCTACGCAGAGGTCGATGATCTTTGCGCCCTCAACGGCGGACTCGATCAGCTTTTTCGTGACCCCATGGATGATGTCGGCAGCGGTCTGGTGGTGATGAGATTTTTTTCTCGGTTAATAAGCAAAAAAATGAAGAACCTTGTACTTTGTGAGATCAGCCTCAGAAGAGGAGGCTATCTTCTTGTCATCGACGGGGGCGGGGGCAGCGGCTTGCTCAGGGTCAGACATGGTCAGTAGGAGAGAAGAACTTGCGTCTCGGTTCCGACAACTCAAGTTATCTAATCATATCTGATCGTGTGCCAAACTCAGTTGGTGTAGCAAGTCTCAATAACGCGTATAAGCCTACTCTAGCTCTGATTCAAGCTAAGTATTGAAGCTGCTGCTCTGGAATTCCTAGGTCTGTGTGCAGAAATGTCTAAAATCAACATCAGTGGCTATCCGTTCCTCGAGCTCCGTAGGTTTTACCTAGTCTAAGATGGGGTCTCTAACCTCTGAAACTGGCGTTCTCAACTTGGGCTTCCTGCTTTCTCCCGCTTTACACCATCATGCCTATCATACACCTTGACCGCCGTGATACTACCATGACACTCGTGGCAGGCGGTGTCACGATCAGCACTCAATCATACGCCAACGGTGGGGGTAAACCTCAGGCCATCAAGAAGGACCAGACCTTTCAAGGTCGCATCCAGGGTGGTGGAACACGCGACCAGATATATGGCACGCAGTAGGCCCTTTGTCCTTTTGCATTGTCTTCAGAACCCAATGCCTCTTCAGTGATTACGGTAGTGGGTATCCCCATGGCGGAATACTGCGGGGTACCAGTGGCCGCGGGTTTCCTTTCTACTTCTGGCCCATAGCATGGACGAACCCTTTTACTATTCACGCCGGGGATGCTTATCTTCATCCAACTGAGGTAGAATATTATCATTTATCCTCTGCAACTTCTAAGGTTTCCCTTTTAGTATGGGCTACCAGACAACACCACACGCCCAGGCGGTCCGCTTGCCACGCTGACCTACGTCTCAAACATTCCCGGTGGCTCGACGTTCCGCATCTTGACTGACTTGAGCTCTGCAGCACTTCTCATCTCCTCTCTCAGCGTATGCTCCCCTCTTGTTAATCTTTCCTCCCCGCTTCCTTCCCCTTACCTTGAGTACGCCGTCATTCCACTCCCAGAGCAGACTCTCCAGTATTACCGCGCATCAAGCGTCGCTCTCACCCTTGACGGTTACAACAACACCGCCGCCCTCGTCCCTCAGACCCCCAACGATGCATACAATATCCTTCTGCCAGGAAACACAGATATAGAACTCTTACAATGCCTCAACACTACCATAGGCAGCTCCGTCATTCTCTACAACCCACCGAAAGGTCTCAGTACTGCCGCTATCATCTTTATCACGATCCCTGCCATCGTGGCAGCCTTCATCTTCTTATATCTTTGCACGTTTTATTTAGAAAGTCGCAAGACGCGGGCAGCCTCTCGCCGTCCACAGCCGCGTCAAGGCGCACTGGCGTCGCCTTCGCTTTCATGCACGGCACAAACGCCCATTCCCCAGCCGCCTAAAGCGGTCGTAGTCATGCCAGAGTCGCTATCCTCAGGCAAGGCTGGAGAGCTGTGGTATGAAGAACACGATGCGGCGTCTCTCACGAAGAATGCGCAGGGCTTCGCGGGTGTAGAGGCTGACCCGCCGAACGTTAGTTATGATAGGTCTCAAAATCGCACTCCCTGGTGGTGGGTACAGTTTGGAGGCAGGAGCAATAACGGGTTTGAGAATATTGAGATGGGTGGTAAGTAGGGTGCGGGCCGAAAGAAATTATAACGATATTTGAAATAACGCTCTATGATAGCTATGTATTGGAATGAATTTAATTTTAAATATCACGAGAAAGGATTCAACATGTCATGCCTTGGAGCAGGTCTATTGGTCATGCGTGGCCTCATCGCAGAGCAAAAGTCTGCCGTCCATTTTATTTTTAAATCGGCGCTCAAGCCCGTTAGTCAAAACACTAGCCAGAGTACATGTCCCTAGCTCGCCCAGCAGGAGTCTCATCATGGGTATAATATACGAGGCTGGTTAAAATAAAGACTACAGAGATAAATGTATACATTATGCAAAGTGAACGTGAAGATAAGGAGTGAATATGAGGAGGTCCCATGCAAGATAGCTGTAGAGATGTGCGTAGATGTGACAATGAGGAGACGATCCAAAAGGTCGTCCCGCTATGATAAAAATGGATGATGGTAGTACAACAACATAGAAAGGAGCCCGTTATAGTGGTTTGAAGCCAATGAAACTTCGCATCGAGCGACATATGTCCAGTGTTTCGTTATGAGGAATAATAGCATCAGGGTTTTTGTCCACGATGGCTTGTACTTTCTTGCGCCAGGTGTACCAATCTGGTTGTTGCCCTGGTTGCTCCGCCCAGTTTAGTTGCGACATAAGAGAGTCACGCATTCCGATGCGGTCCGTCATATCACTATGTCAGACACCGTATAAGCAAAGGCCCAATGCGATGCTTCGATCAACTCACTTGTGCCAGGACGCCCATTCGTCGTCGAACGATTCCCGGATAGCTGATTTGAGATTCCCTGGTGTAGAGTGCGCGGCGTGTCCTGATGGCGCAGCGGCGCTAGGAGATACAACCTTCGTGACGTTTAAATCGTAAAGCTTCTTGTACTCTTCCCAGATAGCCTCTTTGCAGCCCACCACCGTATGCACAGTATTTGCAAGATGCATCTGCGCAAATTCCGTAGTATACGGGTCAAATGAATCACCGGATGATGTCCGAGATATACAAGTTGATGATCCTGATTTAGATGACCATCCGGATGATGTTCGAGAGAGAGGAGGTGGGGCTTTGCGCGACTCCGCAAATATTGTCCCGCTGAAAAAGGACTCGGTGGATGATCGTGTAAAAAGTGTGCGTCGTTCAGAGGAGTTATTGTTAGAGTTCGGTGGAAGGAGAACCTTGACCAACGGCAGGCTCTGGACGTCAACGAAAGTAGACGATAGGTAGAACGGTAGGACTGTAAGAGTATTCTCCGCGATAAACCGCGAAGCAAGCATTGCGTTCCATGCGACTTTGAGCCGCGAATGATCACGGAGGTCTGGGGTACGGTCGTCCATTTCTACTTGCGAGATAGAAGGCATTCTGGAATGGATGGGAGGCAAATATGGATGTATGGCAGGAAAGGGAGTGCAGCTTCGAGATGGGTATGGTTGCGGGTATGGTTGCGGGTATGGTTGCGGGTATGGTTGTGGGAATGGCTGCGGGAATGGTTGGGTAAAAGTTGGAGCAGGTAAGGTGCATGCAGATATCGGCGAATAGCTGTCATATTGATCCTCTATTATTGAAGGATTGGACAATACGGTCGCCGAGCTTTTTCTTGAGGAGGTTTGCTTTGGAGGTATAATCAACGGAGGAGGATGATTGGCCAACTGCCTGGGTCGCCAAGCACATGGAAAGATTGGATCTTCTTCAATCACCTGAACCAATAATTAATCACCGTTGATGACACTGATGATTTTTTTTTGCAAATAAAAATTGACTTTACGCCTACTGACCTCAATGACACCACCAGGTTTCATGACGCGCGCGATTTCCTAGATTTGTTATTAGGTACGCGAGAAAAAATTAGCGAGGTTGTAACGCGTACCTCGAAGACATATTGCCACTACACAATGAGTCTGATGAGTTCCAAGTTTAAAGACTACATGATATGATAAGTCGCGCACCTCATCCTCGGGTACACCAAGACCGATGTTAACCACTCGAACGAAGTCAAAATGATTGGAGCGAAAGGGCAGACCGTCCAGCCTAGACGAAGTCGGTTAATGCAAATAGCCATTCCGATTAGAAGGAGCATACAAGTTGCCGTGGACCCATTTCACACGATTAGCGATGTCATGGTGTAGCTTCAGCATTCGAGTATGATGAAGGCGTGGCTGTACGTCTTTGATGTCGAAGCCAACCACGATGCTGTTCTGTCATCGTACGCGGGGGTAAGTTACGGAAGCTAATGGCACTCGGGCGACCAACCTTCCATTTCTTGGCAGCTTCAATGGTCCAATACCCGCTGCCACAGCCCAAGTCGAGAACTATGGCCGGCGGCGTTTCAAAGTCGTGTAGTGTTAGATTATGGCATCGCGACCTGAACATGTTATTCCAGATATCACTTGGGCAATAGTTTCGATAAGGCTCGAAAACACGATGAACAGACGCCACGTACAAAACAGAACAAGAGGGGCCAATATGCTCTACTGGGTAGGGCACTTCTCCGGGTCTTCGTCGAAAATTACGCAACTTGAGAAGGGCATGCTCGACATTGATAGGGCCACTATGGGGCATCGTTGTGCGCCTTCGAGAATTCCTAGAGGTGGAAGGAAAGAAAAGATGGGGACGACGGAGAGGTTGCCGAGAGCTGCGTTGGGTATATAAGAGCCCCATTGCCCCGAATCTGTAGATATTGAATTCTTTTTGACGTTTGGCCGAGTCCCGACTATTTCGCAACTTTTGAGGGTCGCGAGAAGTGCACGTGATCTTATATCATACATTTATTGTCAATTTCCTTACTCCTTGCAAGCTCTTGAAAAATCCCTGGGAAAGTAAAGGTACTTGTACCTCGAACAGAAAACGCCAACCGTTCTTTTTCAACTATTTCATGTTGACAGTGGCTGCAATACTTCAAATCACGGCGACCTTACGTAACACGTGGCTCACCTCCGTATATGTAGTCCAAGTCACTATGAAATATATTGTTGAACAAAAGTTGACCGTTCGCCGAACGCGGATATAGGTCCCTCGCCTGTTCATCGAACAGCTTGGGATCATAGACCTCTTTTTCAGTGGTCCGAGAAGATTTGATTTTTCTAAGAGGGCTGGTGGTTGAGATAACCTTTGAGGAAGAGACATCAAGGCTTCTGCTAATGATAACATAATAACACTTGAAAGTCAAGGCCGCGTTTTTATTGACCCACAAATGCGATGAAAAAAAATAATTACACCCACAGGCATAGCAGCAACTCGTTTCGATCGAGTGACCTCAGGGTGACACCAGAATATGGGCCCTGCGCGCTTCCAGCTGCGCCATGCTGCTGTGCTTTCTAAAAAAAGTTGGTAATATAAATATATTATTTGAGATATCGGTAATAGCCCCATTTGTGAGAACTTGGAGATGTGGAGCTGCAACTTGAACTGGGGAGTAACAAGATCGACAGTGCAGATAATATCCATACAACGCCCCATAAGATGGAAACCGCGTTCTGTGGGTCCTAGAAGCAACGAAGGAGTGTAAGAAGACACGTGTATGTAAGAGGGCGTGAACGGACTCCCATCATCAACACAAGATGAAGTCTGCAGGGGTCGTCCAAACTTATCTCCTACCTATCAAGAACGTTCAAGGCCCCTCCAGCGCACAGCCTTACTTTGATACCGAGGTGCTCCAGAACGCTGTTGTCTTTCCGTCTTCTGAACCGACAATGACGTCTGTGAACCACAGCCAAACTCCTCAACAGCGACCACCATTGCCAAATCACGGTCATTCCCGCGCATCCTCATTCTTTTCTTTTCGTAGCAAGGCTTCTGCCTTATCCCAGTCGAGTATTCATCTGCGAAGCATGTCGATGGGAAACGGCAATGGCAATCATGTCGAGGAGGTAGGACGCCTTACAGGATCGCCAATGCAACAGCAGGCCTTGGATAAAAATTCTTCTCAATCTGGTTCAGCGCCTGTAAATTCGATTCAGAACAATCCTAATCAGCCTCAGTCTCAACCTCAACAACCTCAACCTCAAGCTGCCCCCCTCCAACTCCATCCTGAAATCCGCTCAGTTGTTCAACTAACTTCCTCTCATGCGCGCAAGGTCTATTTCTCTGGGCCACTTGTTCGCCGATTGGAACGACGCTCGGTAGATGGACAGCGACATGATGAAGTTTGGTTTCATGTCTGGGCGCAGTTGGGTGGGACGACCCTCAGCATTTGGGACATGGCTCAAGTTCAGGAGGCTAGCAAGCAGGGAAAAGAAGTCCCTCCGACCTACGTAAACACAACCGATGCTGTAAGTTTGATAAGTCTCATGTCCATTCGGCTTCCTACTGAATACCTTTTGTCATCCTTAGTTCGTGCAAGTATTGGGCTCTGTGACGACGCCGCAAACATTGACCAGCTCCTCGAAGAAATATTCGAATGTTTTGGCTCTTAACACTGCTGGATCTAATGTCCTCTTATTTTCATGTCCAGACACGCAGTCACTGAAAGCATGGGCATCATCTCTGAGATTATCTGCTTGGGAAAAATCGCGTCTAGAAGAGATCTATACTGCTCATCTACTTCGTATAATGTTGAAGCGTAAATACCCTCCCGTTTTTCTGATTTCGCCACGTCCGTTGATGATTATCTGTAGAACCCGACGCTCTATCAACACTTGCGCGCGGACGTTTGGAGGGTTGGGTTCGAATTCGCATTGCGGGCCAGACGGACTGGAAGCGTCTTTGGATGATCATCAGTGCTGGGTCAGAGAGTGTACATTCAGAGCGCTCAACTCCCGGGGTCGGAGGCATCGGTAGCGTTCCCACTCCCACTCAATCTCTTCCGAGGAAGAAGCGGATTTCTAACATATTCTCACGGGAAAATGCTCCCGCTTTGCCGCCGAAGCCTCTTGTCTCTCTATATGTTTCGCAGCGGCCCAAAGATCTCAAAAAGCCCCTTCTGACTTTCAAAGATGTTTCTCAAGCATTTGCGGTATATCCAGAACGACCCGAATTGATCAGCCGCAGCACTTTGATCAAAGTGGAAGGTAGATTCGGAGACGAGGAATTGGCAGCAGGGATGAAGGCTCGTGAAGGCTGGATGTTGGTCATGCCTGAACTTGAGCCCAGTATGGGGCAGGCAGAAGGAATGGTGAAGTGGTTAGTGGGTGAGTACCATGGTGGCTGTATACAAAGAGACACTCTTTTTAAACACTATCCTTCGTCAGCCCTCCACGATGCATTTGAAATGTACGGTCGTCCAGATGCCTGGACTTGGGATCCCCGCGATCCTGCCTCTCTTATGTTTGCATACCCTGTTGGACCGAGCAAAAACGTACGTAGGTTGTGGTTATATCTTGCTAACCCCTCTAATGGTAAACCTAGCTTCTGTTCTTGGATCGTGAGACGGCGGAGCTGCTTGATCCCCGTGACGAATCCACATCGTCTATTCGATCGCGCTTGATCAGCTTTCTTCTCGAACGTATGCGTGGGAATGACCCAAAGGTTGCACCCCCAAGTCAGGCGCTCACCCTGCCTTCCATAGCTGATAACGCCATTCCTTCCTTACAACCTGCGACAGCTCATTCTCCAGCTCCAGTTGCACAAACAGTTTCAACTGCGGCAAGCAATGGATTCCAATTGCCTCCGCTAAGCTTTGGGGGGTCAACTATACCTCAAGAGGAAAAACCCCTGTCGCCAGTGAGAAGGCAAATCAGTGATGACAACAACACATACTTTTCGTCACAACAGACATCTTCGCCACAAAACAGACCTGGAGAACAGGCGACATCGTCGACAAGCCATGCAACAAGTGTATTCAATCGGCCAATAACAACCAGCCCTGCCCCAGCCAGCCCACCACAATCTGTTTCTGGGGTTGAACCTTCGATGCGCTCTTCTTCGACTCAAAACTCTATCAGTGCTGGATACGGGCAACGTAGTAATGATACGCCAAGCATCGATCGAGCGCTCTCAGTCTCAAGGGTTGATTCAGTTGCTTCCTTTACTTCAGCCGCGAAACCTGAAAGCAGGCCATCGACTGCTACCGGCGGTACCGCTGCCTCGATATCCCAGGTTTTGTCTTCGGGAGAAGGGTCAATTACCCCCTCCGCCATCCCTGTCCATTCTCCTCCTTCCTATGCTGTCAGCTCAACTTCAGCTTCTCCACCTCTGCTTGAACCCGAACCCTCTACCAACACTATTTTTAAAAGAACTGTATCAGTGCTCACATCCCCACACTCGGCTTTAGGCCATGACGATGATGAAACATATCCAAGCCCTATTCACGATCGTGCTTCAATACTCACATCTCCTCATTCGATTTCGGATGCTCCCTTCGTTCTTACATCCCCATATTCCCCACGCGGAACGATACGAAGCCTTGATGGGCGCAATTCTATGGATCGGTCTTCGCTGCCCGGAGCTCCTATTACCAATATGAAATCCGAAGATAGCGGCAATCTCCTCAGTGAGGCAGGTGCCCTATTTTATGCGCAACAAGCCGCCGATTCTTCTGTTCGTCCACATCGTGTACCGACAACAATCGATGAGCAGACGGACTCTGAAACTGAGGAATCCTCTTCCCAACATGCCCTGTCCCAGCATTCAGCACGCCCAGGGGCTATCAGTCCTGCTTCTCATGATTCAGCTCATAGCAGGAAACCTCCAGTCCGTCAAAGCACCCCGATGGCTTTCTTTGAAAGATCTTCACCAATTTTGAATTCAAGCGCCCCGGCTGCCAGTTCGGCTGATCGCTCAAGCCCATCACGACAGGGGCTTGGACGTAAGCCATCAGGGGCGCGTGCACAGCCGACAACACACCCTTACAATCCGGCTGACAATCTTCTTTCTGAACAAGTCGCGGAGGACGAGGAGGCATTCAGCAAGGCCCACAACGAGACCCCAGTGCAGGAAAACATGAATCAACAATCACAAGCCCAGTCGTCTGCTTCGGCAGAGGCTGACCTGGATGCTTTAGCGGCACTGTCTTACCTCGCGGTGGATGACAAGCCTGCCTCACCAAAACAAGCCATCATCGAGCCATTGCACATCCAAAAGGCCCCCTCACCCCCTCCTGTTGTTGCCGAGCCTCCATCACAATTCAGGTCGTCATTTGCTCCTTCTAAGCAAGCTACCGAAAGGAAAGCCAAAGCCCAAGCGCAGCAAGCTGCTCATCAGATTGCGACAAGCAGGCCGGGGCGGGCCAATGGAAAGCGAATGTCGAAGGTGGCAGGTGCGTGGAATGAGAGTAGCGAAGAGGAGGAGGAGGAAGAGGAAGAGGACGACGACGACGACGACGCAGATTCCGATGCAGAACCAGCCTTGGCGAACAAGCAAAATCACGCCTTCACTTCATCATCAACATCCCTTCATCAACGACAACAGCTACCTGGCGAGCAAGCAGGAGAGGCACCACAACAGTATTCTCATTTGCGGCCTCCTCGATCCTTACCTCAGGTTCCTGGCCACAACCTTCGTAAGCTGCTATTATCTGGAAATTTACTCATGTTAAAATGCACATTTGACTGTTTAGATGAAGAATACAACCCTCCTCCTCGCCGCATGGTGCCCGATCAATCCTCGGCTGCCGGAGGTCCGCCACCGCGTATGCAGATGCTGCAAGATGGTACGCAAATTCGAACACAAGCCGACTTCCCTCAGCCCGGCGCCGCTCGTCAGACCGTTTGGAGCCAAGTCCTCGACCCCGGCCGGGCGGCTAACGTCAATACCGAGTCTTCTCGCAATAATGACACCTTTGTTCAGCTGGAGCCGTCAGAAACCATGACCAAAGCGTTCACCCCTCAGGGACTTCTCTCGGCTGGCATGCAGGATAAACAGGACCGATCGGCAAAACGCCAAGAAGAACTCGCTCGTGAAACTGGTGCATCGCTCATCAATGTTCCAAACAAGCCGCCGCCCCCGCAGATGGGTCTTCTGGGCGCAATCACCGCACACGAAAGGGAGAGGAAGCGCGAAGGAGGCGTCGGTGCCGCTCTGACTGAGCGCGAAAGAGAGAAGCGTATGGCTGAGGATAGACAGCGTCGTTTCGACGAGCACCAACGGCAACAACTTGACCAGATGCAGCAAGGTGGATCGATGTACGGCGGTCAGTTCCCTGCCTACAGCATGAATCCCATGATGATGATGAACCCGATGATGGGAATGAATCCCATGATGACAGGAGGTGGTATGAACCCTATGATGACAGGCGGGGGCATGGCGCCTATGATGACAGGACAGATGGGATTCCCAGGGATGATGCCTGGCTTCAACCCTCAGCAATTCTTCGCCGCTCAACAAGCTGCTCAGGCATACCAACAGGCGATGATGGCGTTTTCTGTAGCTGGATCTCAAGTCGGTGGCGACGCTGCAGGCGGAGCAGCACCTCTCAATCCTAACATGACTGGCGGAGGTATGGTGGGAAACATGGGAAATATAGGCGGGGCAATGATGGGCTTCGACCCACGTATGTCGATGATGGGAATGCCTATGGTGGGCCAGATGGGGCCCATGAGCATGCAAATGACCGGCATGTCGACTTTTGACCCGCGATTCCCTCCCAATACAAATGTAAATGACACAGGGCTCGCTCCTCCTACTGGGCTAGGCGGCGGGCAGGCTCCAGCCTCACAAAATAGCTCGCCAGCTCGCGGAAGTTCCCCATTAACACGCCAGAACGACAGTGGTGGACCATCTCCACGCGCCGAAAGCCCCAAAATTGGATGAAAGTCGGGATACCACATTCTTTTAGAGACACTTTATTCACCATATCTTCTTATGATATTCCTCCTCAATCCAAAATCGATATATGGACAGACTTGCATTTCAAGTTGTTACTTGTCGGAAATTACGTAATCCTCGTAGACCAATTGGCTAATTGCTACTTGTTGTACTTACCGTCAACCTTCAGCGTCAGCGCTCAGCTTCAGTCTCTTGAATTCGTATGGTGGTTGTGTCCGATGGGTGTGAAATCCCTGTGGAGTCTTTTGACACCAGTTGGTCGTCCGGTATTGTCTGTCAACTTGCTTATTGACTGTATGCAATCTGATGACTGTGTTAGGCTGGAGACCGTCGAGGGAAAAGTAATGGCAATCGATTCTAGCATTTGGCTATATCAGTTTCAAGCAACTATGAGAGATAAAGATGGTCGTATTCTCGTCAATGCTCATGTGATGGGCTTCTTGCGCCGTATATCCAAACTTTTGTTCTATGGAATTAAGCCCGTATTCGTCTTCGACGGTGGAGCACCAGCTCTGAAGAAAACGACACTCGTACGCAGCTAAGCTACATAAATAACCATCCTCCTGACGTGACAACTGTCATAGCGAGACAGGAGAGAGAAGAAGAGCGGAGCTGCTGCGAGTCATGTAAAACTAGCCGAGAAGTTGCTTGCAGCGCAGATGAGACGCGAAGCTCTCAACCATGCGGATGCTCGGTTAGTTCTACACACCTGATGAACCTCAGTTCTATTCGATTAATCATCCTCAAGTGTTTCAAAAAGCAAGAAAAAGCCGGTTCCAGTTTTGGATGAAAATACGGTCTATCTTGAAGACGTAGAGTCCACTCTGATAAAGACACCTACCAGAAAGAAACCGCCGACACCGTCTTCGTCTTCGAAGAAAGCTAAATTCTATGATCATGATCCCTACAAGCTCCCTGATGTTGACCTAGAGGCAGCTGTCGCCAAAGCTACTCGGAATGCTGCACCTGATCCTCGTCTTGCCACTGAAGAGGAGCTTCGAGCTTTCATCGATGAAATGCGGCCTGAGGACTTTGATGTCACTTCTCCCGCTTTTCGAGAACTCCCGACTGAAGTTCAATATGAGATAGTCGGAGACCTGCGCCTGAAGTCACGCCAAACATCATATGCCCGACTCGAAAAAATGCTTCGCAATGCTCAGACGCCTATGGATTTCTCGAAGCAACAAATAAAGAACCTTCAACAACGTAACACTCTAACACAGCAACTTCTTGTGACAACTGACAGCATTGGAAGTGCACATATATCCATCCCTATCCGCATCGCGAGCGAGCGAAACAAAGAATACGTTTTGATGAAGAACGAAGGAGACGGCGGAGGTTGGATCCTGGGAATACGCAACGATGGAACAAAAGAAAAGCCAATCGAAATCGACCAGGACGAACCCCTAGCCGCAGAGGAAGATAGCGATGAAGAAATGGAAGAGGTTTCAATGTATGTGTGCATGATTTGCAGTGTGTTGGATGATGTAAACGATCCACCGATGCTTATAGATCAGCACCTGCTTCCTATGATCCAGATATCCGTGAATACCAGCGTTCAATGGCTTTATCTGCCATAGGCAATCGATCGAGCCAGTCTCATTCCGTTCAAAGGCGCCCCTATCACCGGAAGATAGAAGGGGAGACGCCTTTATTTGACCTAGATGAAGACGACGAGCTTCAAGAGCAGTTGCAAGGTCGACTTAGCAATGACGATGCGGATGACGCCATGCTTGCGATCGCCATTCAGGCGTCGATTGAACAGCAGACCGTACCGACAAACGAATCTTGTTTCGACCCTTCTTCTGACGAGGCGTCTTCCTCGAGGCTTCCGTCGACCCCAGTGGTTCAAACTACAAATCTTTTCGAACCTCCAGTAACTGAGGCCAACGATGTCAATTTTTTATTCAATTCCCCTTCTAGACTAGAAACAGCCTTGACATTTGCAAATGCCAGCTCTAATCAACCGCCTCTCTTCTTACCTCACAGTCAGAAAAGTTCATTAATTTTTGGTCGGCCCACGCTCCTCACTTCATCCTCACATTCTGAGGCACCTGTGGAATCTTCGCAGCCCAGCGCAACCTTTCAATCCATTAGTCATACCTCGCCTCCCACAATCTCAACATCTATTAACAATAATGCACTGGAAAAGCGGAAGACTAGCTCAAGAGCAGTTCATTCACCTCTACAGCAACCTCGTCAAGGCCCCCCGTCAATCCAAATGATCGAACCAGACTCAGAGGATGACGATATGGAAGAAATTGTACCCGTTCCTTCTGAGACGTCCAAGGGGAACGACGCAGGAGATCTAGGAAACAAGCTGGAGATACCCCTGGAGGTCTCCGATGAAATGAATGATGAGAAAGACTTTAAAGCTGGTTCCTATGACAACCCAATACGTGGTATCAGCGCCGAGCCAACATCTCAGGATAATATTCCCAATTCTTCTTCTGCTTTTCCCAATGAAATTTTCGATTGCCTAGAGGAAGAGAGGGTATCTCAACAGGACGAACCGCTTTTCGCTCTTTCGCCCAAAGATGATGATGATGATGAACTCATTCCCTGGTCACGCTCTCCGTCGCCCTCTCGCGAGTTGCCAGGTTTAGATCGACCCGCAACACCTGTAGACGAACTATCTGGTGCCGTTGGTGTGAATGGGCGTGATGTCGAGGAAGAGGAGTACGCGCGGTTTATATCTCAAGTGAAAGGGAAAAACATCGAGGACGCTCGACACGAAATCGATGAGGAAATCAAGTTTTTAAATCAGCAACGAAAAGCTGCCATGCGTGACTCGGAGGATATCACTCAGCAGATGATAGCTCAGATAATGGTATGGTTCTACTTTGTACTTACCAAGGAAGTTCTTGACGAGAGTTTGATTTCCAGACGATGCTACGGCTTTTCGGCATACCATATATCACAGCACCAATGGAGGCTGAAGCTCAATGCGCCGAACTGGTGAATTTAGGACTTGTTGACGGTGTTATTACGGATGACTCCGACGTCTTTTTGTTTGGCGCTCAGCGGGTCTTCAAGAACATGTTTAATCAATCCAAGACTGTCGAATGCTTCTTAATTTCCGACCTCAGCCGCGACCTTGGATTAGAGCGAGACACTCTCATCCGTTTGGCATACCTTTTGGGAAGCGATTATACCGATGGGCTTCCTGGTGTTGGACCTGTTGTTGCAATGGAAATTCTAAAGGAATTTCCAGGCGACAATGGTCTCACCGAATTTCGGAATTGGTGGATGAAGGTGCAGTCTGGTAAAGACAGTGACGAGGATAACAAGACGAAGTTTCGTAAACAATTCGTACGCTCAGTCATGTCTTCTATTTTCATGCGTTGCTGACTTGCTTCTGTAGAAGAAGAAATTCAAGAGCCTGTTTATGACAGAAGACTGGCCAAATCCAGCGGTCGTAAGTCACTGAGTTAGTGGTGGGCGTATGAGTGTGCTTACGCCTTGCTTTCAGAGAGACGCCTACTATCATCCTACAGTTGATAGTTCTACGGAACCCTTCAAGTGGGGATTGCCAGACCTAGACGCCCTTCGCGCGTGAGTTTTCTTTGTTCATAGTCTCATCGTACTACTCATGGGTCATCAGATTTTTCCATGGAGAGCTTGGCTGGAGCCAAGTCAAAGTCGACGAGATCCTCCTGCCAATCATTCAAAAGATGAACAAACGTGGTCAGGTATGAAGCTTTGAAGACTTGGAGGGACCAATTTTCTTAGTTGACATGCTTCCTGCAGGCCGCAGCCTTGAATAAACAAGGCAACCTCACCGATTTCTTCGACATGTCTGCTGGTAGCGGAACATTTGCGCCCAAAAAGCGTCAAGCGTACACTAGCAAACGATTGCAGAATATTGTTGATGACTTTCGACGCAAGCGCGAGAGATCTTCGGATGCCCCTAGATCACACTCTCACTCTCAATCTGAAGACGAGGGTACAGAGCCTGTCAAGAAGCGTGTAAAGTCTTCGGCCAAGGGCAGATCTCGCGGAGGGTTGACCACAAAGACGAGCAGGAGGGGCGGGAAGAAAACTCATTTAGGGATATCACGATCGAAGAAAACATCGCCTGGGAACGGTGGCGAGAATGAAAGCGAGGTGTTCGAGGTGTCAGGTGATAAAGATGAGGTCGTCATACCACTGGATCCCTTGATGGTTACTCGTCTGCGTCCTCGACCCGAACTTAAACGCAAAAAAAGTCGGGAAGCGATCTCAGACGAGGCAGACGATCATATGACCATAGTAGGGTCAACTGTATAATATTGTCCATTAATTATCTACTGTATGAATCTATGATGATTGTGTATCTTTCGTTGACTGGACGTTGTGGACTTCTGCTTTGGGGCCGTGCTCATAGCCGCTAAATCCAAGAGATGCCTGCACTACATCATCTTCGGCGTCGGGCTCTAGTTGCCCTCTCTCATTTCTTCGCGCCCTACAAACTAGTGTCAATGTAAATCCATTGGCATGGAGGAGGGAAACCCGTACCGGAAGAATGTATAAGATAGGACGACATCTTCCACATTCCGACACGAAGGATCCTCTAGCATATCTTTGTCAATGAAGAACAACAACGGCATGTCCACCTCTTCTCCAGCAAGGAGCCTCTGCTCCTCGAAACAAAAGCATTCAACTTTGGAAAAATAAGGAGCAACCTGTATATAAGAAAATAAACGCGTTAAACCTGTCATTTTCACCAAGAGAAACCACGCACTCGGTCAGGAGTGACATTATAAGTTGCGATTCCAATGATATCCTTCGTTGAAGTGTTTTTTGCGGTGTAAAACGCCAAACTCGTCTCACCAGGTAGCACGCTGATAAACTTCTGTTGTGGAGTGAACTTCCACGGAAGTTGTTCTGATCTGTCTGCATTGAAGTGGACCTTTATCCTCCGTGCACCCTCTACAGGCACGAGACGTTCTGGTTCGAAGCGTCCTGTCCCCACTTTGGGTGTACCTGCAAACCCTGTAGCGGCACAGAATATCCGGTACAAAGGAACTGCAGCGTAACTTGCACCCACGGCAAATATTACCTGAGAAAATAGTTGTGGTAGTTGATAAAGTAGATATTATTCGACGACTCACCACCGCAGAAGTGTACATGAGAAGAGCTCTGTTCTTTGCAGCCCGTTCCGCCTGACGTTTCTGGGCTAGTTGATGCAGGATTTCTGGATCTGTGCGGGATTTAGGCATTGAGGGTTGGGTAGAAACATTGCGCCAAGAATTTAGTCTATAGCGTGCAGTCGCGTTGCGAGGTGAAGCTGCCTAAAAATCCTTCCCGGCTGAATAGTACAGAGTAATCATCGCTGAAGATGACGCACAAAAAGTAGATGACGACCACAAGCGCGTAGGGGCCGCGTACGCTGGAGGATGGACATCTTTCGCGTTCGTGGTGAAGATGGAAACTTGCAAGTTATGGGAGGGCACGTGCCTCAAATGACTTTCACCAAGTTATATTTGTTACCACCATGTCCTCTTCCTCTTCCTCTTCCTCCAAGCCTTCAGCAGAACCAGAACCTACTACATTCAATGATGCTGAGCTTGAAAAGATCTTAAACCGAGAGGCATCGGCATTCAATAGGGAGGTGGAAGTCGAGCGCATCTTGAAGGCTTTCAAGCTCAAGTATCTATCTTCTTTGTACCTTCCTGTTTGCGTCGAACTAAAGTCTTGTATCCTTTCTAGCCCATATGATATTCTAGACATAGATGAGAGTGCCACACCAGAAGAAGTTAAGCGCCGATACAAGCAGTTATCATTAAGTGCGTCGATTGAATCATATTCAGCCTTGGACAAGTTTTTACCCATGTATAACCCCTTTGTGGTCAGTTATCCATCCTGACAAGACACCCCATCCTCGTGCTCCCGAAGCATTTGATATTCTGAAGAAGGTACGCATGAGACCTTATATCCAGACCTACCGCTAATTAACATCTTTTCAGGCCGAGTCAGAGCTCTCAGACAAGGACAAACGTGAAGACCTGGATGCTGTGATTAACGAAGCCCGGTCCATGATACTCAAGGCCCTCGAACTGCCTCTGTCCACGCCTAACACGGACTCGCGGCTCAAGGGTCTTGATCCACCATATAAGCTTCGCCTGCGGCTGCAGTCCAAAGAGCTGCTTATAGATGAGGAGGTTCGACGAAGAAAGTATGACTTGCATGGAGAATCAGCTATCAGCCATTAACTTTCCTTTTCACCAGGGCCGTTAAGATGAACTTGGCTAACGAGGGCTTAGAGGCAAGGAAGAAGGACGAGGAAGTTGCTGCGAAGAAGCGGAAAGCACAAGAAGACAAGCAGTGGGAAGGTATATGTATTCCTCATGTTTTCATTTATGTCGACTCACGCTATTTGTTCTTTGTAGATAATCGAGAGCATCGTGTAGACAGCTGGCGCGCATTTGCTAAAGACACAAGCACAAGGAAGAAGAAAAAAGCCAAGGTTGCCATTCTAGGATGACCGCCCTTCATCCTCATAGGACGTCGTTGTATGTAAGGCAGGTTCTAAATCTGTATGTATAATTGATCCTTAACGTCCGCACTACGTTGCACTCCATTGTCGTCCACGCGGTTAAGTAATAATTTTGCCTGACGATTTGAGCTAATTGCGCGCACATTTCAAGCATAGTATCCTACATCAATATCACCATAAGACAAGTCGCCGACTAATACCTAGGCACTTTTGGTCCCAATCCTTGTTAAATTCGTCATTAACCAAGAATCCATTCCAGACTCAGTCAGCTATTTCGATGATATCGGAGACCCTGCTCGCACGAATTATGGGTCGCCCATCCGGCCTCTGGTTTCTCCATTGACTTACTGTAGGCTCATCAGCCAAACGCTGTTTGACACGTCGAGTTGGGACTGGCGCGTTCTCCTTGTCGTCGTCGCTGTCTTCAATGATGACAATATCATCCCCCCTGCCCCACGCACCAACTCCAACCCCAGACGAACCGCTCCCATCAGTCGAGCTTTGGGGAGGATTAGGAACGCCAGCTTTCTCTATGGCATCCACCTCCGCCAAGATGTCATCCGCATACAGGAAATCATCGCCATAGTCGTCCGAGCTGTCGTGGACTTCCCTATGTTTCCCTTTAGCCTTGCTTCCTGATGCTATTGTAGCGCCTCTCTTTTGAGATCCCGTATGGCTCGAACCTGATCGTGCCATAGCTAATTCAGCAGAAAAAGGGAAGGAGATTGGCTGAACAAACAAAACACTGTGTCCTAGAATGAACGACGTACGCAGGTTCTCACTCTCATCCTCTGACCAAAAGTGTTCATCTGATTGAGGGGAGGGCGCTGGTGAAAAGTTTGGTTTCTTCTGGCGCAATGTTGGAGAGAGCGAGAAAGGTATTGGAGAGTCAATGAGAGTCTGGGATCTTCTTGAGTTGGAGTCAGAAAAATATGTTGATGTCGTGGCGGTAGTCCGGGTAGGTGCTGGAGGATCAGGACTACGAGCTGGAATTCGGCGACGCCGGTTGTCGAGGTCTTCATCACCATTACCATAGTGCATCGCGGGAGGAGGAGGAGGAGGTGAAATTTCGCGTAGAGGGGAACGCATGACTACAGGAGGCGGTGCAACATTTTCTTCCTCTGTTGGCTCAGGCTCAGGTAGCCTGTCGTGGAGGGATTGGCTAATGCTCAGCGAACGGCAAGTAGCTCACCTCATTCGGGCACGAAGGCTCTTTGCGAAGTCATGTTCCCGATTTTCTTCGCGTTCATCTGCCTTGTGCCCCAGTAATACGACTGTTTTTGGTTCGAGATAAGCTATGCCCTTATGGACACGCACATTCTTCAATAACATCTGATAACACCAGGAAATCAATATTTTCGTTATTTGCTAGTGTACACGACCCTGACACACCTTATATCCTAGTGGAGTGTTCTGAAGCGACAGTTCTGGAAGAGAACGATACTCTATTGCCGGAATTATGGTCACTCCATCTGAGAGCTGAAAACGAAGCATCCCTCGAGGGTATTTTGGTATCGGCCCTTCACCCGCAATATCAATATCTCCTTCCTCTTCATCATCAACAATATTTCCGTCCTGCATTCGTTCTTCCCTGGCTATTCGTGTCTGGTTCAAAGAAAATGCGCTGGTTCCAATTTCGGTCAGAGCAGTGATTTCAACCATTATTTCCTGTCCCGTTAAAACGACCTTTGTCTTGGTGTCCGCTATGTGGGTGGGTAGTCCTGTCCCTGGGAGCATAGAATCGCAGAAGTTAGACTCTAATAGCTGGTGTTTGATTTCATTAACGAGGGCGTCAAAGCCTTCATCGGGATTGTGTCGTGCGTCACCAATAAGCCAATTGTAGCATTCGCTAAGCCACTGCTGTAAAAATATGTTAATATAGAAAGAAAGACGCGCATGAAAAGAGAGAGCATACAGGATCAACGCGTGGACGCTTGTAGTTGTCATCGACCCACTGAACGACGCGTGGTGGTAGAGGCATGGGAGTGGTATGGAAGAACAATGGAATTGGTTGAATCAAAGGAACACAGTTAAGCGCGTCTTAATGAGATAAGATTAGATTTCTCATCACGTGATTTTTTTGCAGATTTGAGCTGTCCTCTCGGACCTCCGTTAACTTGTGCAATGCTCCGCCGACGTTTCTCCCACACCCGTACCTTATCTTCGTCTGTCATGAAATCGGCACCAAAACATCGTCCAGCCCTCCCTCGGCTACCTGTACCCGACCTGCGTCAGACCCTCGACCGTTATATGTTGTCTCTGGAGCCTTTAATGTTGGAGGAAGAGAGGCTCGGGAAGTCCTCCTTTGCATCTTCCCATGCTCTCCGCTCAAAGATGGTCGACTCGTTTGAGTCTGGAATTGGGAAAACTTTGCAAGAAAGGCTGCGCGGTCAGCCCAATTCCATCTTCTTCTAACAGCTAAGTACTTAGCTTGACCAAGCACTCGATAGAGCGTCGCCTAATAATTGGCTCGACGACAACTTCTGGATCAACAAAGCCTATTTAGAATGGAGGGCCCCTCTTCTCGTTAACTCTAATTGGTGGCTTGCGTTTCATGACGACGATCTAATACCCAAGGATGCCTTGACTGGCGAATCCAGTGACAGCAGAGCTGGAATTACGCTCTGGCAAATGAGAAGGGCTGCTTGGTTAATACATAGAACTTTAGACTTCAAAGGGCAGCTTGACGAGTAAGTCTTAAGACTTCGCGCTTTTCTCAAAATTGATCGCCTTTCTAAACAGCGGGGATATCCACCCAGAAACGACTCGAACGGGTTCGTCATAAGTTATCTATTTATTTGACATACTGTGTAAACTCACCGGCCTGCAGGAATATGGCTCCGTCAGAGCACAGCAAAAATGTTCAATATTGGACGAATACCTGCACCATTCTGTGACATCATATGCTCGCCTCCATCTCCAGATTCTCCCGACGCACGAAAACTTCTAATATCAATTCATAATTGGTTCTACGCTCTAGATGTATACCGCCAACCAGATTCGTCATCCGATTTACCCCAGTTAATGTCCCCCCGTGAGATCGCTATTCGTATACGAGCTGTGGTGCTAGACGTTGAACAGCGCCTCGCGAATGGAGAGAAAGCTTTTCCTGTTGGTATTCTAAGTGCGGACGACCGCGACCGTTGGTCAGCTGTTCGTATCATTCACTCCATTTATCCTCGTCGACGACAAAACTAATTCTTCCTTTAAGAACCAAGAATACCTACTTGCGCTTCACCCAACCAATCAAAAAAGCTACCAAACGATGCTTTCATCTGTGATGGCTCTGAGCCTCGACCATATGACACACACCATTCCTCCTGTCCCGCGTTCTAGCGCTAGTCCACGAAACATATCGCAAGATATTCTCGACTCCCACCTTCACACTATACGCGCACACCGTCAGAATGTGGCCAATCGCTTCTATGACAAGCCTTTCACGATGATCGTTGACCCTTCCACGCGCGCTGGTGCAACGGGTGAGCATTCGCCTTGTGATGCACTCGTTCCAAGCATCGTCGCGGAATATGCAATCGTGCAAGGCGTGGACGACGCTGCCTTCGAAGGCTCGTTGGTTGATTCTGATCCTGGAGGCTGGGCACGCTTGGACTGGGTGGCAGATGATAAGATCCACCAGGAGTGCGACGCCGCATATGCGCGGGCGGTTAAGATTGTTGAGGATTCGGATGACAGCGTGCTGTGGTTCGAGGGTTATGGAACTGATTGGATGAAAGGTGTTGGTAAGCCGTGCTTTCAAAGTACACTCGTTGTATCATTAATTATTCCTTTAGCAAAATTCGGGCCAGACGCATATATTCAAATGGCGCTCCAGCTGGCATGGTTTAGAACTCGTGGCGAATTTACTGCTACGTACGAAACGGTGCTTACGCGAATGTTCAAAAACGGACGGACAGAGACACTCCGGACACTGACACGAGATAGTAGAGCCTGGGTACTCGCGATGGTTGACCCATCCTCTACTGCAAGTTGATCATTCCCTTGCCTATCTGAAATGACTAAATAGAAAACGCAGGTCGAGAAACGCTATGCTGCTCTTCAGTGTGCAATCAAAACACATAGTCGACTCACCAAAGAAGCTGCAACTGGACGAGGCATTGACCGACACCTCCTTGGGTTGCAGCTCATGTTGCGTTCACAAGATGGAGAGTATGCATCTCTCTTTGATGATGAACTATTTGAACAGAGCCAACAGTGGAAGCTCAGCACAAGTGGACTGAGTGCTGGTCATCTATTCCGAGGCACTGGGTGAGCTAGATTTTGACAGAACATTTCTTTTTCTAATCTTCAATGATACAGGTTTGGAGCAGCATACAGTGATGGCTATGGAGTCAACTGTAAGTTGTTGTCATGTTTATTTCTGCTGGTTAACATCTATTGCAGATCTTGCTGCCCCTGACATGATCAAATTTGGAATTGAGTCCAAGTTCTCAAGTTCCCTGACCTCAACTGATGCATTCAAGCATAGTATTATTGATAGCTTATATGACATGAGGATGCTATGCTCATCTTTAGAAATATCTATAGAGCATCCAGTTGTATCTCATCTTTAGAGAACACATAATAAATTCAGCACACAAAATTTCATTCACAATTGTCAGTTTCCATCATACAGAAGAAGAGGCTCCAGCATTCCTGCAGGACTGTTACCTAGTCCAAAGGGGTCTGCTCTTCTGTATGTTAGAAAATGACAGAAACTGCTACAAAATATTATATGCTCAAAACTTCCCCTCCTCCAAATCCTTCTCTGTTAACCAAGCCTTATCACCCACCAGTTCTGCCAACTCTCCTACTAAGGTGTCTGCACCCTTTCCAGATAAAAACCTGCGACTTGAAACAATAAACATTCCTTTTTTACAGCGTGTGAGAAGAACATTGGTTCTTCTTCGATTATTCAGAAATCCAAGGTCTCGTGAACGAACCAAAGATATGATTATGTATTCTTCCTCATTCCCTGCCAAAGTTGTCAATAATCTGACACATAAGTAAAAGAAAGAGATAACCTTGGAATGAATCCACATTGAAGCACTTGTTTTCCCACTCTAAAGCAGGTGTCTGTTTCATTTTGAGTTCAATTGCAGTTCGCTGTGCATCATATGGAGTTATAATCTGATAAAGTTTCTTTTGCTCTTGAAGATGCTGAGCAAGCTTGACAACAGTATCACATTCAAGAATATTCTTAATAAACTAGATAAACAGGTGTTTCAAAACATAGAGAAAGCAGGAAATACATACCCTATAAGAGTTTCCATCTGAATCTCTTTCTTCATGTCCAGGTATGTCAAAAAATTGACATGCCACAGTTGTGTTTGTGATAGAATGTGTAGGATTTGACTTGAGTTTATTATCATAGACCAACTTTGAAATCATGTCTCCAATCTGAGGAGGCATGCGATCTGCAATCTGATGGTTAATCTCATATTTCAGAATGAGGCAACTCAACAAACACTGTATATCAAGAAAAACAGCCTGAGGTCGTAAGTGAGGCACTTCAAAGATACTCTGCAGGTCTTGCAGATCTTCCTGTCCAAAAGGTGGTACTAAAGAGAATATCTTCATTTGAATTCTGCACAACAACAATATTGATATGCATACACTGTTTGTCATCACCAATGAAGCACATTTTTCGAAGACTTCCTGAAGTCACCAAGACTGAGACATAGTTGTTTATCTCAATCTGACTAGCTTCATCAACAATCAAAGTCTTGATGGGGTTCTGTGATATGAACTTTCCAATACATGGATTGGAGAGCATACTCAGAGTGCAAATGATCACAGGGCAATCCTTGATATCCTTCAAAGATACTGTTTTGAATTTGTCTGATCGAATAATATTCTTTTGAAGTTCTGGTGCATAAATGTGTTCATGCCTGAGAAGAAAGTTAGTTTAATAAGTACAATACAATGATTGAAAGACATACCATTGGAAGATAAAGTCCTTTGAAACAAGAAGGCGCCAGCGAAGAAAATCCACCTTCATAAGCTTTTCTGCAATATTCTTGACAGCAACATTGGACTGTGCCACTAGCCATATTCCATTATGGCCAATCTGAACAGCTAGCTGTACAAATGAGGCAATGACAGAGGTTTTTCCTGTTCCAGGAGGGCCCTGGATGAGTGTGATTCGATCAGAATCCAGAGATGAGCACATTGTATTGACAGCATGTTGCTGAGATGGATTAAGTGGCAAAAGAGTGGGAGGACAAGATGAGATTGAGCTCATCATTGGCAACTTGGCCTCAGACCAAGCATGTGGCCATGATAAGGAGGTATAATTATTGATGGGGTAAAAGATATTTTGGATCCAAGGACTGTCATCCATCAATTGTTTATAACCTTGAAGAACTCTAAGAATAGTTGCTGCTCGCTGGGCCTCAGCAGTTGTTGGGTCATCACGACCAATAGAAATAACACTTGTTACAGTCTTCCCATCCAAGGGGCGATCAGTAAGCAGTGAGGCTGATTTCCCACTCACAGCACTAACTTCACCTCTTGTCATGTAAACACCACCCGAGGCAGCTTGTGTGACTATGCTAATTGTCTGCCATGATATGTTAATGTTGAATCTGAAACAGTAACACTAGGTGCCATACCTGATCACCCCTCAGCTTATTGCTGAACCTCTGTGACAAAGCCATTGGAGGCTCTTGTCCACTGTTTGAAACAATCATCACTTCATGCTTTGTCTTTGTAGGTTTAATCAAGTTTTGCCTAAGGGCATCACTTGAATTCTTGGCAAGGATATCAAGCTCCTGTTTTCATTTCAATGACGAAAATATAGCAAAAGCTTGCAAGTATCTCGCACCTTGTCATTCATCTTAACAGTGTCAATCCGGGCAACCTTTTCAAAAGTTGTCGCTCCATTTCCGTACGTGGGAAGGAGCTGGGAGATCCATGCGCGCTGCGCAAGATCAGTGGCCGACTTGGAGTCTTCGGGATTGTAAATAAGCTTGTAGAAGGCGTCCCTAATGTTTTGCTCTTTGATTGTTACGGACGAACCGAGGATTTCTTTAATCGCTGTGAGCGGCTTCCGGTCCACAGCAGAGAGGCCAGACTGTATGTCTATACCGCAAGTGATGCGTAATTTGGCGCCATCACTGTAAAGAGATAACGCTAGTGGCCCCATATCGAAAGCGAAAAGCTCGCCCACTGGGCGGCAAAGAATACACTGTTCGAGGTAGAAGAGGTTTCTCTGAAGAGGAGCTTTGCTCTGGTTTTGACTTCTATCACGGCTGCGACCGGCGACAATGAATTCAACGACTGTGCAGCTTTTATCATCGGCGATGGCAAGCGCAACTAATTTGCCTGCAGAGGAGTAGCCAGGAGAGATGCCAATAGGTTTAGCGTGGTCAAAAGTGCGGAAAGTATCCTGGTTAACTTCAGTTTCTTGAACTTTATGGGTGGGTATCTTGAGGAGGCTGAATTCAGCCCCATCGACGAGGGTCGGCATCATATTGATAAGTCGGTTATGCATAGAAGGACAAGTTGTGGAGGATGGTTATCGATCAAGCAGAAGCAACTTGAAGCACGAGGCAATGCATTGAACGTATTTGAACGCAGCGCCAAAGAGATCAACTTGAATAATTAAACGATATCGATGACTGACATCCGGTTCTTGATCCAAGGCCCAATGTTAGTCATCACGCAATACTCAACAATTTTCGATGTCAACATGGCTACTCTACAAAAGTTTAGGTATGTAGGTGGAATGCGCCATTGAGCACCGAACGCGTAGTAATCCAGGCCTGACCGCTCTCCTTTGCTAGTTGGCCGATGAGAGTCGATGATGCTACTCCCTCAACGAAACTCCGATTCGCTAGTATAATCATATTCCTCTTGCAACGCGTCAGCATAACATTTGTCCGGCGAACATCCTTCATGAACCCAATTTTCTCTGAACGGACTACAGAAATAATAATGTAGTCTGCTTCATTGCCTGATTGCAGTTGAGATTTGGGCGGTAACACGTAGAAATTCTGCTCACCTTGGAAAGAATCGACATTGAAGCACTTATCCTGCCATGGGACGTCATAGGATGCTTTTAAAGCATTCTCGAGTTTCGAGCGCTGTGCATCGTACGGAGTAATGATTCGAAATGATTTGCCCAATGTATGCAGCTTCGAGGCAACTCTGATGGCAGAGGCAACCTCTTCCAGATTCTAGAAGCACTTATGTGAAAACCAGTTTTTTCGAAAGGCATTGTATGAACACTGTACCACCCAGCTACGTCCCGATTTCTTCTCTCGGCCTGTGGCGACATCGATGAACGAACAGCTCAACCAGGTATCAATTGTATGGACGCTCTTTAACTTTCCATCATACACCTTTTTTGAGATAAAATTTCCGATAGGAACAGGCATGCGATCTACAGTGACCATGAGGATGAAAGTTGTAATTGGAAGATAGGACCCACATTGTGTATCGAGGAATATGGCTCCTTTAAGCAGGTGTGACATCTCAAAGATGCTTTGAAGCTCTGGAATGTCCCCATGTCCGTAAGGCGCAACTATAGGAGATGCTTAATAGATGTTGAAGGTGCATAAGACTGGCAAGTAACTCACGCTGTTTATGGTCTCCAATAAACGCGAGTTTGCGTAATGAGGATTTAAAACGCGATAGAAGAGGGAGATAGTCACCAACTTCGATCTGGCTAGCTTCGTCTATAATAATCGTCTGTAGGGGGACGATGCGTGCGAAGTTCGACAGTCTGTCATTGGACAGCATGCTCAGGGTGCAGAGGACGACTCGTGAGTGAAGTAAAAGTCTCTCTGTCGCAAATATATCCCCTGGAAAATCATCTGAGCGAATTAGATTTCGTTCAAGCTTCTCATAAAGATGTTCATGCCTACAGGAGAGTTTAAGAAAGGCAAAAAAAAAAAAAACATCATTGCGACATACCAATCAAAATGGAATTCTTCGGATACGAGAATCTTGAAACCGAAGAAGCCAACATCGGCCAGTTTCTCTGCCACGTTCTTTACTGCGACATTTGACTGGGCAATAACCCATGCGGTAAGCCTACCAGGCGCTGAGATGATGCTCGTGATCGAGGCAGCAATCACGGTCGTCTTTCCTGTTCCTGGGGGTCCATGGATCAGAGTAAGACGGTCAGCATCTTTATTGGACAGAATGGCGCTGACAGCCCTGTTCTGAGACGGATTCAATGCCTTCCCGACGAAATTAATAGCGACAGGCCGCGAAACTGAGGTTGTTTTGATCCAAGAAACATTCTTTGATGGTAGCCAGATAGCCTGAACAAACGGGTTTTCGAATATTTTGTTTGAACCGGTCAAGACGCTTAAAACGATTTTCTCCCGTAATTTCTCCATCGCCGTAAATTCTCTTCCGATCGTTGACACATACCGAACTGTGCTGTTTATGTGTCTCTGCGGAATAAGTGATGCAGAGCGGCCTTTAACTGTCACTTTTGCGGGGATTAACATGCCTTGATTCGTCTTGATCTCTATGGTCTGCAAGGATAAATCATGGGGCAAATGTCGTAACGCCAGATAACGTACGAAAATACCTGATCAGAAGAGAGGTTCCTCAACCTTGTTTTGAAGCGGCTAGATGTAACTTCGAGTATCCCTTGTTTTGCGGTGATATTTTTTTCGATTTCGTTCCTTTGTCGAGTAGGCTTGAGGGCGCGACGACGAGCAGCGTCTCGAGTAACTCTGGTGATGACGGCAAGATGCTGAATATATATACAATCAGTACAAACATGGTCCAAGTAACGGTGTCCCGAGAACTAGCCTTATCGTTCATTGCCACAGTATTGATCTCAGCTGCGCCAACAACCCAGGAAGGCTCTGGACAGGCAACCTTATAAGCAGACCATGCTCTCAACGCGATGTCGCAAAGGGACGTAGACGCGTCTTTTTCGTCCTGGGAGAATAACCTAACGACTACGGCATGGTGCAAATTGGCATCGCCACCCAGGAGGAATTTGAGTGCTGCAACAGAGTGACGGTCACCTTGAATCGCCAATGAGAAAAGGTCTATTCCACGATTGATATGGAGTCCAAAGTCAATATAAAGGGCAGCGGTTAAAGTGTCCATCTGGAAGGAGACCTTCTTGTACTTCGATAACAGGATGTGTGAGATCGTCAAGGCCCCACCCGTGGGTGACGGGCGCTTTTTCCCTCGGTCCTTGGAGGTCGGAAAACGTATTAAAAGAGCCTTGACGCCATTGTATATCGCTAGGGTTTTAAGCGCACATTTCGAGTTGTAGCTTGGAGCAAGCCCCAGGACATCTCCGAAGGTTGACTGTAAGAAGGCATCGATTACTCTCTGTGTGAGCGAGGCCTCGTGAAAAATATCGACATCAAATGGCCTATGTTGGGCCTTGAAGACATCGGGCTTGACCTGAAAAGATTTCTCCATCTTTGTGGGGGCTGGTAGGAAAGTTGAATTGCAAATCGCGATATAAAGACATATATTTGCCTCATGGCTGCTCAAGAATGCGGATCTCAAAGAGAAAATTCCTTTGTGCAAGGTTAAGTAACGAGTTCATTAAATCAAGAAGCAATTACGTGGAGAATGAACAGTGGTCTAGTAATTGCAGGCTAGTTGATTGAAGCCATGGATGTTTACGAGATCAGGGGTTCCTGACAGAAAATAAGCAGTCTTAGAAGTAAAATAGGGATTAAAGCAGTTGATAGTTCGTGGTTGGTGGTTATGTGTGCCGAGCTGTTTTGGCGCCGTGTCACGGCCCGGCAAATAAACTTTGCAACCATGCCTGCACGACAGAAGACTTCGACAACACGTCTTCCACAGGCTCTCAGAGAAGAAATTGACGGAACTTCTGGTACGTGAGCTTGGGGATGTGCTAGATTTTGAAGTAATGTTATTTCAGGCAATGATCATCCACGAACGCAATATTCTACTAAACCCAAGGTATCTCGCAAAGAGGCACGGAAGCAGGAACGGCAGGATCGCAAAAAGCACAAGGCAGAGTACTTTTCTGCTGGAGCTTCGCACAGCAAACGTCGCGCTGAAGACCACATCGAGTCGCCTAAACGAAAAAAAACAAAACACAACCCATCTCCACCTCTTGCACCTACGAAACCTGACTCTGTTGCAAAAGTTCCTCTGATCAAAAAGCAAACGCCTCTTGAAAAGCTTGTATCCAAATCCGTTACTTCTCAACTACCAAGCCGGATCCCTGACAAGGAAGATGCGTATATTACATACCTCGAGGCGAAACTTGGTTATATCAAAGGCTTAAAACGAAACAAGCCAGCTGAAGACGATGGTTTAGATGGTCTGTTGAGTTCTTCAAATATATGATACAATATTAATTTGTCTTCTAGATTTACTTGACTTTGCTGACAATCTGGTCAGTCATCAAGTGCGTTATGCCTTTTGCTCCGTTAATGCCACCTCACTGAATTAAACAAAAAAACGCAGAATGTAGACGATAATGAGCAACTAGGGGACGAAAACTTGGATGGCGACTGGGATGATGATGACGCCGATGCCCAAAGCGGTTGGTCGGAAGGCGACGAGAGCGATGAATGGCAAGGACTTGGTGAATACAACGAAGACGACAATAGGTCAGAAGGATCGGAAGCTCCAGAACTTGTACCTCAACCCTCAACTCAGGAATCCAGTCAAAGCAGTATGCATTTATCACTGGTTCGTATATTTATGACACTGTTTCATTCTCTCCATTCTAGCAACGCGATATATACCTCCCCATCTCAGGAATAAAGCCCCCGCTGATGAAAAACCCTCGGAGTCCATGATAAGACTTTCTAGACAACTAAAAGGTCTTTTGAATCGGTAAGCTATTGTCTAGATTTTGATTCTTTGTTGACATCGGTTGCATCAGGATGAGCGAGCAGAATTTGGGCACTGTTCTGGACAGTATAGAAGGAATATACAGGGATAACCGACGAAATGGTAATACATTGTTTCTCTGTGAAGAACTTCGCTGAACGCTGTCTGCCGCAATTATAGACGTCACCTCGAGCCTTACAACCTTGATCATCGACGGAATTTCTTCCCACTCCTCCTTACTGGATTCTTATGTTGTCCTTTATGCAGCATTAATTTCAAGTTTGCATAAAATTGTAGGAACTGAATTTGGTGAGGCAGTATGCTTGTGTGTTTACCCAAACTCATTACATTTCCTTAGCTGCATATTTCGTTCAAAATATGGTTTTATCCTATGAACGTCATCTTTCCGCGTCATCGACTGTCGCAGACGAAGAAAGTGGAAAAGAGTGCTCTAATCTGATTGTCCTTCTTTCCGAGCTCTACAACTTTCAAGTCATCTCCTGCGTCTTAGTATTTGACATAATTCGTGGCCTTCTGAACGCAGGGCTCAGCGAATTTGATGTGGAGCTCCTCCTCAAGATTCTTAGAAGTATGCAATTCCAACATCTATTTGTTGTAGTGCATCGATTCACGCCGTGGTTGCAGACTCTGGCCAACAACTACGTCAAGACGATCCTTCTGCATTGAAAGACATCATACAAATTGTTCAAAACAAAGCTGCAGACAAGGGCGATGACCTCAGGTAAAGCTTTTAACTTCCAACATTTGCTGTAGTTGAATTTAATCTGGCTCGTTAGTTCGAGAACCCATTTTATGATCGAAACGCTGACCAATCTCAAAAACAACAAATCCAAACGAAACATTGCCCAAAATCAGGGAGCAGACTCAGTTGAGCGCATGAAAAAGTTCCTTGCAGGTCTCAGCAAGAAGCGGACAGGTGAGTATCTGGTCATGCGAGGGACATCGTGTTGATTCCATTCATCACAAGTTCTTGCGCATGACCCTCTGCGTGTTTCTCTTGAGGATCTGCACTCTGCCGAGACAAAGGGAAAATGGTGGCTTGTTGGCGCTGCATGGGGTGGTGACCCTCTTATTGATCGTCAGGCAGAGATCAAGGCGGCCAAGGTCGTGGAGACTGTGGATCCTGCAGGTGATCTGTTAAAACTTGCAAGAAGGCAAGGCATGAACACCGACATCCGCCGAAGCATCTTTGTTGTGCTTATGAGCAGCGAAGTTTGTCTATTTATTTCGATATCATTGTCCTTGATGAAGAACCAATTCTAGGACTACGTTGATGCCTGCGAGAGATTATCACAACTCAACCTCACCGAGGTCCAGCAACGAGAGATTGTACGAGTCTTGTTACATTGTTGCGGAAATGTAAGACAGATTTCCGCCTCGTCCCACATTCTATGCTCACCTTTTTGGTCAGGAAAAATCATACAATCCTTATTACGCACTTGTCTGCCAACATTTGTGCCGTATGGCTCACTCCTACAGGATTACTCTCCAATTTACTCTTTGGGACTTTTTACGAGACCTTGGAGAGACGTCCGTTGGTGGAGCGGAACTCATCAAGAACCTCAAGGCGGACGAGGGATTCGACATCAAGAACATATCATCTACCAGGATGCGTAATGTTGCCCGAGCCTATGGATGGTGGATAGCGAAAGACTGCGTCACCCTTGCGATACTGAAAGTAGGCCTTCCATCCTCTCTATGTTGCATGCTTTCTGAACTACAAATCGCTAGCCTGTCGATTTTACCTCTCTAAAAGGGACCACGTCAGAGTTTCTGCGGGAGATGATGATTCAGACTTTCATTTGCAGTCAAAGAACCACTCCTATGATTACGGCAAATGCCAAAGATATCCCTGCCTCCCGAAACCGTGCGGCTATCGAGGAAATTTTCATCAAGGCCACGCGCATCCAGGCGCTTGCCATGGGTCTGGTGTACTTCCTATCGGAAGCATTTCGAGATACTTCCAATGATGGGGAAGAGTTGGAAAAATTGGTCAAATGGGCAAGCGCACTGGCTAAGGACACACTACGCACAGGTGTCGACATTGTTCCAACACTGTAGTTCAAATATTATGATCATGTGTGTTGATGAAATGCCAAAAGGGTCTCTTTGCGAAGTTAGCATTTTACTCAATATTTGTCTTGTAATCATCATCCTACGCCATACTGAAGTATCCTTTGAGAGTATTTATTCATAATCCCTTGGAGTCCACAGTACATAATCTTTTTACTTCCAACTTGGCCAACTTTCCTCGAGATGTAGATAATAGTTGGAACGCACAAGAAATACACAAACGGATCGATATCAAGTCAGCCCAATCTTTTGAAATGCGACGCTTGCAACGATGCTTCCTTTTCTGCCTCCAAATTCAAATGTCGGGTGTTCTATCCGAGAACTTTTACACGTCAGTAAGCAATCGTCTACACTATGTAATAACCACATACTGGTACATGAGACGCGTCTCCCTGGTCGAAAAAATTGCCTGCAGTTCTTCTTCCGTGAAATTGCATGCTATAAGGATAGTGAAGTGAAGTTAAGTAAAATTAGTCTCTAGGATAAGGGTAACACACAAGTAATCAAGAAACATCCTCCTGGCTTGAGTATCTGTGCGACGCGCCCAGGGTATTTGGATGCTGGTGATCTTCCATTCTCGTCTTTAACTCCAAGCGCGATCGCGTCAAATGTTCCTTTGTCTAGCACCAGATCCCAAACACCCTCTGGGTTGGGTTTCATGTGAGGCAAAAGCGGTGGATCGTCCTGCAGAAAATCTGAGGTGTGGAACGTTACGGCCAAATTATGCTTGGCGGCAACGGATTGCGCGAGTTCTACAGCACCAGCACTGTAATCTGTCCCAGACAGATGAGAAGCAGCATAATCAGCGTCGGCTAATGCAAAGAGGAGAGTCCCATTTCCGCTCCCAATCTCCACTGTTGACGGTATTGAAGACGGAGGAACATTATCCAAAGCCCAAGAGACCATGCCATCGACAGTTTCTTGCCCAAACCTATCAGGATCAGCTGTGAAAAGGGGCAATGCCTGTTGAGTCTCACCAAATCTCCCCTTCATCGTCGATCTCCTTAAAGTTCTTTATCTCTTCTGCATAAACATCGTCCCAGCTGTGTATGTTTGAGGTCGAGCTCTATCATGAATACAAGATGACTTACTGTTCTTTCGTGCCAAGTTCTGAGGGCTCTAAAGAGTCCGCCATTGGCATAAATTAGCAGGAGAGGAAAGATGGGCTTAGTCATCGACACAGCACTTTCATCTATGGACATCTTAAAATAACTTTCAGAGGGGCTAGGTAAACCCTAAATATCCCAGATACGTAGTATGATGCTCGCCACTCAAATGAATCATCATAGAAAGGAGCCGCTGACGGCAAAGGTGTACGAGATGTTTTCATGTAAGCGTTAATAATACGGATTCTAGAACCATTGACAGATGAAATTAAGGCCAAGTAACGATAACAGTCAGAGAGTGGGGTAGTAATGCAGTTGAGGATTATATGGTCATGGGTGGTAATAGTACAGTGGCAATGGAAACTGATGAAACACAAGTTCGTCAAGCTATACGCCTCCACAGTGAAAAAGGCTTACCAAGCAGCGTTCACCGTCGTCCTCCATCGGTCTTTTCCAACAGATCCTTTGCCTCGTTAATTTTACTTGCTAGGTATGGTGAACCGCCTCGGTCCGGATGGTTTGCCAACATAATATGTCGGTGTGCGTCCTTGAGCTTAGAACGCACCTGCACGCCGTCCCTGTACAGATTATGGTTAAAGGACATTCCAGAAAAGCTCCGTAAACCCTCACTTCAAGCCTAGAATCAAGAGAGCTTCACTTCTGTCCATCTTCGCTCGAAATCCTCCTTTCACCCATTGGTCTGCAGCACCTCGGCCAAGAAATAGGCCTTGCTTGATAAAAGAACGTCCGAGAACGGCGGCAGCAACTGCACTGACTCCGAGGATAACTGGGGTAGCCATCGAACTCAACAGCAAGAGCGGTGAGATGACGAGTGAGAGTAAAAGTTAAATAATCACGTGATGAGATTATTTTTTCATTTTCATTTCTGATTTTATCCAGGGCGTAATGTTATTTCAGTCTCTGTCTTCATTTCCCCAAATGACTCGATTCCTCATGACTTATTGTACTACATGCAGTGCTTCTTGTCAACGGTACAAGCTTCCTCAATGATTATGGATCGACTTCTTCAACATATCGGCAAGTTTCTCTGCCATAGCATAGCACGCACCAGCCTGACAGCGCGGCACAAGTCAGCCGAGCGAATGAATACAATCATCTCGAAAAAAATCCGTACCGTGTGCCCAGAAACGATCCAAGGATAAACCGACGCGTCACAGACCCTCAAACCCCTGATTCCATATACGCGTAGTTGCGAGTCCACGACACCATTCATTTCTGGTGGTGCCATTCGGCACGTACTAGCTGGATGATAAACTGTCTCCACACGCTCTTTGACAAGTTCTAGAAGTTCCTCATCGGACTTAAGATGCAAACCGTGATCAAGGTCGGGGCGAAGGAAATTCTGGTCAAGATGATCTGCCAAGGGTTTGGTTTGTGCAATCTTGAGCAGGAGGCGTACTCCGCGCATGAGTTTGACGGCATCTTCGGGTTCCTTCAAATAGCTGTGAACACATATGAGAAAAAGACGTCGGCAACTGAGGCTATTAACTGACTTTGGATTGACTGTGGGAAGATCGAATGGGTTTGAAGAGCGAAGGAGAACAGAACCAGTGCTCAGGGGCCTGAATATGGCCGCCGTTGAATATTATATAGTATGAGAAAAGGAGAACGACATACCTAACCAGATACACGTGTAGGGCATAGGTATGGACATTAAACCCGATCTTGCCGTGCTCCTATGACGCTAAAGTCAATGATCAGAATGAGGAGGGTAGTGCTAGAAAACACCTTGTATGCAAGCGGGGTTGTAAACAGTTCGAGATCAGGTGCCCCGGGCCCAGAAGTGCTATCGGCAAGGACTTCGGGATACTGCTCCTTAGGGAAAAGGGTAGGATTGTCTGAGCGAACGAACGCAGCAGATTCTCCAAACTTTTGATTTGATAATCAATATCTCACATTTTAGCACAATGCCCAAGATGCTCACATTAGTCGCCAAAGGTCCTCCCGTCCCAAGTACGTAGTATTGCACAAATGCATGCAGCAGTTTGAAGACATCGAAGAAGCTTGCAGGAGCGAAAAACTTGACAGAGCGATCGTGCTTGTCTTTGAAATAGAGATCTACAACGGGATGGTCTACGAGGTTTGAACCGACGCCAGGAAGATCATGCACGAGGGAGATGCCATGAGACTTGAGTTCGTCAGCAGGACCAACGCCCGATAACTTGAGGATCTACAAGAGGTATGATAGATAGGTTGAGAGTACAGCAAAAGATGCACCTACATGAGGAGATTGGACGGCACCAGCACTTGATGTGTACAAATGAGATGTTAACCGTATATGCAGGATTCATATACTCACCAGATAATAACCTCCTTGCGGGCATTAATACGGTATCGCGTTCCTTTCGGGGAATTGGCAACATGAACACCGACAGCGCGTTTCTCTCCATTTTCGGTCTTGAAAAGCACACGCGTCACTTGAGCATTGATAACGACAGTAAGGTTCTTTCGCGCAAGGACGTCATCGGTAAGATAACCCGATTCTGATGACACTCGTTGTCTCTTCTCGTTAATATATGTCACTAGATGGAAATGTCAGAATCGGGAAGTCTAGAGTGTCTTCATCAAACGGAGCTCACTGATCTGAAAGCCATGTTTAGAGAAGGAAATTAATAGAAAGGAAATACTCTTACTCGGCTGACGCCCAGTGTGCCACTAGCAACATTGAAATCGGGTGTGAAAGGAATGCCAACATTCATACAGGCCTTGATGAAAGCCTTGGATGTTTCTGTAACGGTATTGAAATAACCAATTCGCATAGGACCTGAAGATCCACGGACAGTTTTGTCGACAAGAGGGTAATCAGGATGGGGTTGATATCTTTCGAATTTCGTGAAGTATCTGAACTAGCGTGAAGACAAGATTGAAATAAGTAAATAGACAGACGAACTGAGAGAGATTCTTCCACGCCCAAGATTCATCATTCATCAACGACGCCCATTGATCAAAGTCCTCCGGTGCGCCATATTGAGCCCTGTAAACAGTTTAGTTGGAAAGAAAGTCAAGATGGATAATGAAAACAACATTTGAGCATTAATAGAAGAGCCTAGTTTACTTAATTCAGTTCTATAGCCAGGAACAACCATTTGGAGTCAGAGAAATACACACATCCACCCAACATTTTTGCTGTCGATTGAAGATCAGCAAAGAGACATGAGGACGATGTGAAGGCAATATACCTCGGGGCCAAAACTGTGTCCGTCCATTGGCATACAACTGAGATTCCGTCCGAAAAGGGAGGACATGTTTAGTGACAAAGAGCCGGGCGAAAAGCGATGGAGTTCGACTGAGGTTGAGGGCGGCACCACTGCATATTGTAATACCGGCGTCATTACATATGACGGGATATAAAAACCACAAGACGAACCTTTCGCCAGCTTCCAACAGTAATACCTTGATTGTAGGGTCTTCACTTAATCTTGCTGCCAGTGCACATCCAGCAGTTCCTAGATGGGATCTCAGATGGGATCACTTATAAGACAGAAGACACGTACCTCCTCCGACAACAATGACATCGTATTCCTTTGCTCCGATGTCAGGAAGGTTAGACACGTATCTCGGATTATTTTTCCGGGCAAAAATAAACCGGAGGACGATGACCAGGGCTACAAGACCCCCAGAACCGAGTAAGAAGTGAGCACGAGGCGTGAGCTTGATTTTTTCGAGCACAGTGAATAAATTCAATATGTTAGGGGCAACCATGGTGGTGGGGACAAAACAACGCCACTATGTTTTAATCAACCGCTGACTATACTTATTGTGGGGAAAGGTAACAGGAACGAATTATCAGCTGATGCAGTCGTCTGGACATGGATCCAATGCGCAAATTCCATGTGATTTTTCCCAGAGTTTGCACCTCTGTTTATCAGAAAAAGCCAAATTTGCCATGAGGATATGAATCCCAAGAAAATGACATCGATGGCGGCGTCGGCAGTATGTATGTACGCCGGCCGCCTTGCATCGGTCACTGAGAAAGTCATTGAGGCGAGTGCTGTAAAACTATAGAGCCGGTTTTATATGAACGTCGGGCAGACATCGGGCGGATAGAGCAGAAGATATGATGGCAGAAGAGAAGAAGGAAATTCCGGAGGGGGAGAAGAGGAAAGTGGCTGTGCAGTACTTATTCTTGTGCGTCATGTGGAAGGCAACAGCCCAGGATTCCTCGTAACTTTGGTTCTTCGGTTGTATCATTGACTCTTTCCGCGCTGGCAAGCTTTTCCTTCAAACGCCCTTTCCCCTTTCTCCGCTCTCCTCCACGGCCTTCTCCGTCGCCTAACAACAAGGTCCATAAGCGCAGCAAGTCAACTCCGAACTTCATGCAGCCACCACCCCCCGATTCGACCACCAAGCCCGGTCTCAAGTCCTGGATACATAATTTAACGGCTCCACAGAAAGTCAAGAAGGAGACAGAAACAGATTGGAGACCAGGTAGCGTACGCACTCTCGTTCTATTGCAAAATATCCCTCATTTCCTGATTAGATGAGGCACTACCCGATGGACCTGTGTTTGGTGTACCTCTCAAAGAAAGTTTGAAGCATGCGAGCGCACAGATATCGACAGCCACTGCAGACGGGCAGCTCTATGTGTGGGGGACCGTTCCAGCTGTGGTTGCCAAATGGTGCGTGCCTACAAAAAACTAGCTCAGCAACATGCATCTAATGACGCTCATCGGATAGTGGGAACTACCTTAAAGCCAAGGGTTAGTTTTTATAACTTTGTTTTAAACCCGAGGATGTCCCAGATTAAAGGATTTTGCCAGCGACCGAGGTCCCAGGCACCTTTCGTATCAATGGTTCTGCTAGACGTACACGAGAACTCCAAGAGGTTTTCGAAAGAACTCCCGATGTGCGCTTTCACGATCGTATCGCCTTTCAATTCCTTGACATTATCCTCAAGTTTGGCAGGAAACTCAACTGGGCGTTGGAAATCTACACTGCCCACGACATTGCTACTGTTTTTCGACGATATCTGACGCATATGCCAGTAAGATGATAATCAAAATTGTCACCCTCATAGCTAACTATAGATGCCCAGGAGCCTGTAATCCCTTATGACATGTATCATAGTGTGCGCGCATTCCATTTCCTCCTCCTACCCTACTCATGTTTCTGTTTAGTTTCGTGACGCTTTGGGTACGCAAACCTGACTACCTCAACTCCTTATTGTTCACATTCAAAACAGCACGCCCGAAATATAACACGAGCGAGGTCATTGCAACCTACCAGCGGTTAATCAAACAAATGCCACGACCAAATGAGCACCTTTTGTTATATGTTTTGGACCTTCTCTCCGTCTTCGCTCTTAAATCTCAGAAGAACCTCATGACAGCAAGCAGTTCGTACCCTTCTTCATGTTTACTTATGACCTCGCTCAAATTCCTTCTAGACCTCGCTGTCATATTCCGGCCAGGTCTGATATCGCATCCCAACCACGAGATGTCCCCACATGAGTTTGAGCTCAGTCAAAATGTATTGGAATTTTTGATTGAACATCAGGACTACTTCATGTTGGACATACCTCCTCCTCCAAATGGCGCCATAAAATCTCCAAAAACTCTGAACCCAGACATGGAAGATGTGCTGAGCGTTCCCAGTTCAGACGAGGAGTCATCTAATGTTGGCCCAGGTGGCTGGAAACTTGTCACCAAAGCATTCCCTTTGATTTCACGGCGGAGAATCACAGTGAGGAGCAAAGGTCAATCCCCCTGCCTGCGCAGATCAAATAATTCATACTGACCTTGCGGGCAGAGGACCTTGTGAACAAGGATGATAGCATGATTTCATCTGCTACACCGGGAAGCCCGCCTTCCGCAAAACAAATAAAGCGAAGTCGCACTCTTCCGACACGGCGGATAGGCTCGCAAGGCGAAGAGCTGCCGCGGGTGCTCCGAAAGTCGAAACGTCCGCAGCCTCCTGCCCCCAACGATGGAGACACTACATGAAACCCCCGCTATGTCACAGGTTATTTCTGTTTTTGTACTGGTTGTATTATATATATACCCCGGACTCTATGATAGTACCCACGCCGCCTATTGAACCTCTCACCTACATGACACTATAGCTAGCATACGACACAATTACTTACATCTGTGCTTTATATGTATTACAGAGAACTTGAAAGGACCTACACATGCAGTGTAGAGGCCTGATGGAGGAATCTAAATCAATCCCTTGTCACAACACGGCAAAGTATTTATTTTGGGTCATCTTCGCAACAAACTAATGATGGGAGATGATGATAATAATAACACAACATAGGCAAAGTACTTGCTGCGCTCCCCAACCATCTACCCACCTATTTTCCACCTTTCCTTTCATTTTTGTCCTTCAGCCTGTGTTGACCGCACGCAATGGCGTATTACAGGGATCAACCGCAGCCATCCTCCGACCTCCAGCGCTATTACGATGACGGCCCATCCCACGCTCAGGTAATTTGGCTCCGTCTTTGCCGGCATAGTAACTCATTCTCTCTATGCTCAGAATCCCTTTGATTCCACGCACAATATACCCATGACAGCCGCGGGCGGCTCTGCGTCTTATGGAGGCGCGATGTACTCTCAGGCTGCGACACACTCCATGGCAGATGTCAACAGGGGAGGCCCCTATACTGCCAACCAGAGCTATAAACCATCAGACTGGATGGAAGGGAGTCGGTCAACAGGCAAACGTTCAAAAATGGTGGTATGTTTTCATGTCGCATTGGTTCCTCGAGGCGGCACCTATTTCAACTGCAGGTCCTTGGATCACTTGCGGCCTTGGTCATCTTGATCGCGGCGGGCGTCGTTGCAGGCGTTCTCATCACAAAGCACAAATCTTCATCTAGCTCGAGTTCAAGTAGTTCGTCAAGCGCGTCAGGGGCTTCGCCAACAAATCCTGATGACCCCAGTAACTTCGAGAAAGACCTCAACCTTCATCAGTCGTTCTATGGACTTGCGTATACCCCACTTGGCTCACAACTTCCTGACTGCGGAAACAATCTTTGTACGTACGCGTTTTTGACATCTAAATGAGCCTCTCGACCCATGCTTTTGACGCAGCAAATGTTATTCAGGATATCCAGGTTCGTTCCAACATGTACAAGAATTTCTTTGATACCCTGATGTGTTTTTCCAGCTCATCTCTCAACTAACCACAGTACGTTATTGTTTTTCCATTGGAGTGGGTCTCACTCGGCTTTAGCGTATCCGGTTGTATGGAGCAGATTGTAACCAATCGGCACTTGTTGTATGTTCAACGGCCACCTATTTAAGCACGCTTGTGTTCACGCTCCTCTATTCTTAGCTCGAAGCTATTAAGCAAACAAAAACTAACGTGACAGTCTGGTTGGGCAACTATGCTATAGCTACAGACAACGGTACTGCTTACCAACGTCAGCGCGACGAGATACAGGGTGCGCTTCAGACATATGGGACGTCCAACGTCGGTGGTATTACTGTCGGCAATGAGTTTATGCTCAAGTACGTTGATTTTCTGTTTTTTTTTTTATCAGTCAGAGGTTTCATTATTTTCTCAGCTATCTAACCGAAAATGGAGGGTCTACCTTGTCACCAAACAGTGATGTTGGTAATACTGGAGCGGCTATTCTTATAGCTGATATTCAAGATACCCGAAGCATGCTGACACAAATGGGAATAAGCCTCCCTGTCGGCACTGCAGATGCTGGAAGTTACTTCAACACAGAAATTCTCCAGGCAGTTGACTACGGCGTTGGTTTTCTGACTTTTGTTCTTAAGAACGATCCTGATCTCTTTCGGCGCAGATGGCTAACGTGCACCCTTGGTTTGCTAATGTCAGCGCAGAAAATGCAGCTGCCTGGACATCCGTGTTTTTCCAAGATACCGATGTCGCTGCGGCTCAAGCACTTAGCAATAATCCAAAGATGTCTATTGCTGAAACAGGTGTGTTTGAACTGAACCTACTCACAAGCTACATTCTTACTCCTACTGTCATCACCAGGCTGGCCAACGGTGATTTGATGCATCTCATTTTCATTGCGCATTTGCTCATATAACAATGATAGACGTCGTCAGATGCAGGCAATATGAGCAATGGTCCAGGAAATGCTTCAGAAGCTGGTTTGCAAGAGTTTTTGAATACATTTGTCTGTCAAGCGAACGCCAACGGCACTGGCTACTTCTTTTTTGAAATGTTTGATGAGCCTTGGAAGGTATGAGGATAGCGTTTGGATTGTTTTGCATCGTGTTGATTTTTGACACAGGATGCTCAATTTGGTGGTGTGGAGGTGAGTTTCGCACTGCGTGCAGCCAGTAAAGTATAACAGAGACTGATATTGTTTCTAGGGATGGTGGGGTTTGTTTACATCCAAGTAAGCCTACATTTATGCCGTTGAGCACAGAATTAAATTCCTTCTTATTAGCCGTACTCTTAAGCACATCACTATTCCGGATTGCCCATCACCCTAGCCTGGTCTTGACTGACAAACAGTTGTTTACGAACTTTGAATTCGTTCATTTGGATACGAGGGAACCCCTCATGGACTTAGACAGGACACTGGCCTGGACTGTATCTATCAGGACCGTCTATCTTAATATACCTTGGGATTGGAATTAATCCTCAACTGTCATTCTTTTTAAAATGATTTCATGAGTTCTTGAGCTTCATCATGAAAGGAGCAAGGTCTTGGACATTTCAACCCATTGCTCTGTCATGTTGCACGATCATGTGACCAAACGCGTGTAGAAGGGAGTCCTTTGCCAGATCAGGCAACTTTGGTTCAACTTTTACTTTGCAACCAACTCAACCATGTTCAAAGGGATTCTCCCCTCCAAGCGGATATCCACATCAGAATTTACCATGGTCACCCCAATGGGAGACGTTTATGGCAAGGAAAATTTGCCCACAGCACCGCCTGGTCCGAAAGGGAAGCCTGCGAAAGGACAGAGCCAGGGAACAGAGAAAAAGAAGCGGAATGATGTTAAGAAGGCAAAGGACGCTGAAGAACAACCTACTAACGGCCCTGCTATGAACCAGGCATTTGATAGACTCCTGGTGAGTTTTGACCTACAAACTACGCATTCAGATCCAAACGACTTTCACAGGACGATCTCCAGATTCCTACTACGTTGCGTCCCAAACTCGTTGGGATGGACTCTACTGTCAAAGCGGCTATGCTCAAATCGTCGCAGACCATGGCTCTCAACCATCCAAAGGAGGTTGCTCCCCCTATCGCTTCATGCTCTGCTGCTCTACGTCGCGCCCACAGCACAGAATCTCTTGACTCACCTAGGTCAGCCAAAGTCAAGACCTACATGGATCACGATGATCTACAGCCACCTCATCTCCCCTTTGCTGGTGGCCAAGTTTCCGCCATGCATGGTTCGCCAAGCCCGCGCAGGCCGAGTACGCATTCTCGCGGCCTCTCTTTTGATACCCAAAGAATGTTTTCTCGGAGCCAAGTCAATCTTGCTTCCTCATCTACTGTAGATCTTGCGGCGATGGGTAAACAAGGTAAAGAGAAGACGGTGTCGACGAAACTAACGCCGACGAAGTTCTTCAGCATACTTTCTGGGACATCGAGCATCCAGCTTGAAGTCGAGGATATTAAAAAACTGAGATTGCTGCTTCGAAACGAAACTGCCACGTAAATCCTCGGGCCATTTGTGTGACCAGTATCACTCAAGGTTTAATTTAGGTGGTCTCAAGATTTCTTGGCTCTCGGCGGTTATTCCGCCCTCCTCACACGACTCAATGAAATGTTAGAAGTAGAATGGAGGTGGGTTTAGCGGTGCCGTTCTACCTGTCGACAGTTTGATCAATTGGGGCCTTATAGGGAGGAGCAGCATGATGATCAGGTTCTTCATGAGCTGCTGCGATGCTTCAAAGCATTATCGACCTCGTCAATCGGTTGCTTCGCGCTGCGTAGCTCGTGCCCTACACCCTTTGTGCAACTTGTTGCCTTGCTCTACTCAGACAAGAAGCCTGGAGATGTCGCAACCCGGCAGTTAATTGCTGACCTCCTTCTAATTCTGTTTGAGCTTTACCCGGCTTCCTCCTTGCCGTCCCTTAGTAAAGGATCCTCAGGAAGGACTCATCGTGAAGTCTGGGAGTCTGAACCATCTTCGGCCAGCTCTAGTAAGCTGATCACGCTCCCATCTCCACACAAAAATCTCTTCTCGCTCATCCGAGCGCTTCTTCTGACTCCCGCTCCACCACCATCTGAGTCGCCTGCCGCGCCGATTTCGCCACACGCCTTCATTGAATCTCTGCATCTTCCTCGAATTTATAAGACGTATCTACAAGAACTCTCCGACGTTTGCAGAGATTACTTCTGGGTATTCTGTCATCCGAACAACACAATTTGGGTGTTGTCCGAAACGGATGAAGCCAAGGTTGAAAAGCCAAGAGCACCTGGTGGCATGACAGGCGGCGTTGAGTTCGAGGCAATGGGCTATTTTGTCAGTGCTTTTAACTTCTGAAGAAATCAGATTATGTTAAGCTAATCCCATTGTCGTGGCAGACGACGCATATGAAGCTCGTGAATGCAATTTCCAAGGCCGCTGCTGACCTGAATCTTCCCAAGGACCACGATCATTCTGCCTACCGTTTCCACACTGATCTCTTCCTCTCTGGCCTCGAGCGCATTATCTTGGTTTGTAAATTTTTCCGCTTTATAGCGCCGAGATTCATTATTATTTTAGATTTCCCGCAAAGCATCAACGACATATTATCCAACTCTTCATCTCGAGTTGGCGCGATATATTGATTATGCTATAAGCTCTGGGTACGAGCTTCCGTATACGGTGTCGAGGCTTATCGGAGCTCCGCCCTCTGGTCTGGTGAAACCAGTGGTTTCAGGGCGTGCTACACCAGCGCTACTTGCAAGTCCAACAAAGCGAACCACAGGAGGCCGACCATTGCCTTCCCCTGGGAGGATAGATTCCATTAAATTTGACTAGATGAGTCGCTGTACTTTTTATGATATACTATCCCGATCTCTTGTGGTTGCTTTCTGCTAAAGTCATCCTTACACACATATTGTCCTCTTCACTGGTGTTTCCCTCTAACTGTTTGTATATTATTCTATAGAAATGTTTCAATACACATATACAATTGATTCCTTTCAACTATGAGTATATAAAGCCTACGAAAATAAATTCTTACTATCCGAGAGATACCATCATTGTTCTGTCTTCGGGGTATATTGCGCTTTGAGCGAATCAGATAACTTTTCCGCCATTGCAAACACAGCTCCAGCCTGTAATCAGAGGTTAAAACAGGTGTTCATCTGTAATTTTTCAAGTCACTTGCCGTGTGTCCAGAGACAATAATTGGAAATATAGAAGCATCGCATACTCGGAGACCCTGGATTCCATAGACGCGGAGCTCCGAGTCGACAACTCCTCCATCCTGATGAGGAGCCATTCGACAGGTACCGGCTGGATGATAAAGTGTCATCAGTCGCTCTCGAACAACTTCCGCGAGTTCTTCGTCACTCTTCTGCATTAGATTGTGATCAAGCAACGGGTTTTTGTCTGTGTGGTCCACGCGCGACGCCAACGGTTCAGTCTTTGAAATCTTGAACAAGAGCCTCACTCCTCGGACAAGTTTCTTGACGTCTTCGGGCTGTGTCAAGTACCTAGTAACGAATTCATGTCAATGAAGGGATTTGGTTTATATGGCGGATAAAAGTCACTTAGGGTCCATGGCTGGGTTGTCCCAAGGGTCGCTGGTCTTCAGGCGAAGTGTTCCCGTGCTGGCAGGCCTGCTTGCGGTCAATAACGTTGAGTATCATTATTCAGTGCGACATACCTAAGCAGGGTAACGTGAAGACCATGGGTATGAACTGGGTACATATAACTGCCGTGATCCTATCAAGGTGCACTCAGCCTTTATCAATGAAAGCAACAGAGTTGTTCGCCACCTTATATCCAAATACGCTTGCAAATAATTCAAGATCAGGGCTCTCCGCTGCTGATGTGGTGTCGTTCAATTTGTCGGAATACTCATCAGGTGGGAAGTACTTCGGATCGTCAGAGCGAACAAATGCGACAGACTCTGCCACCTGTTAAATAAGATTAATTGAAGCTGGCGATGACGAGAATAACGAAGTACGTTAGTAGAAAGTGGTCCGCTCCTGTTTACCAGATATACAATTGTATTGTATAACATCTGGAAAGACTCAAAGACTGAGTTCGGTCGAAGGAACTTCGGGGTAGGATGCTTGTTCTTCAAGGCAATATCCACAACGGGATGATCTACAAGGCGGGAGCCCACTGACGGGAGGTCGTGAACAACGCCAACACCAACATCTTTGAGATGGTTCTTATCGCCAACGCCAGATAATAAGAGGATCTGGAAGTGGCATGGGCGATCAGAATATCTACAGCTAAAGCTACTACTTACATGTGGCGAATGAATAGCACCAGCTCTTTAACAACAAAGTCAGAACATATAATTCAAGTGAGCAAATCTACCCACGATAGAATGACTTCCTTTCGAGCATAAACTCGATATCGGGAGCCTTTCTTAGACTTCGCAAACTCGACTCCAATCGCTCGAGTCCCACCATTCCCTGTAGCTTCAAAAAGTATTTTGGTTACCTGCGCGTGAATAGCCACTATGAGGTTTGGCCGTGCCAAAACGTCTTTTGTGAAATAAGCAGTCTCAGATGTCACTCGTTCCTTCTTCTCATCTATATAGGTCACTTGAACACGATGGAAGGTCAATACTCCTGCTAAATTAGGGTCTATATCACTTACTTATCTGTTTTCACAGGTAAAATGCAATTGATAAGATATAAATCAAAGAGAATGGAAGTGATAACGCACCCTACTCGTGCCCTGGGTGCCATTGGAGGTGTTGAAATCTGGACTGAAAGGAATCCCTATATTGGTGCACGAGGTGATGAAGTCTTCACACTGCGGATGCAATGAACTGAAGTATCCCATGCCCACTGGACCACTGGAGCCTTTGGCGTTGGTGTCGATGGTCTTCTTATAATCCGGGTTAGCGATATATTTTTCAATCTTTCTAAAATAACTGTATGCATGCCATACTTATCAGAGTTGTTTTCTGTGCAACAATCTACAAATGCGTACCGTTGAAAGTTAGCCCATGCCCATGATTCATCTCCTGTAATCTTAGCCCATTCGTCAAAGTCCCCAGGTGCGCCATACTGAGCCCTATTTTAATCGAATAGTAAGATTTAGACTCAGTTAAATCGTTAGGACATACATTTGAGCGTTGACGGAAGAACCTGAAGGATAATGAGTTACTTGCAGTAGATCCGTAGCTCTTGATACGTACACCCTCCCAACATTTTCCCTTCGTGTTTTCAGCAAATCAGTCATGATTTCACCTCCAAGCGAAACAGGATCAATACCTCTCGGCCAGTATAATCTTCGATTATGTGCTGATTGTTGTTGTTCTGTGTGTAGCTCGTAAATATGTTTCGTGTGAAACAAAAGCGTGAAGGCAGAAGGGATGCGCGTGAAAAGAAGGCTCTTCCCACTTTCAATCGTCATTGATCAACAGAAATACTTGAAATAGAATGGAACACACGAACCTCCCACCCGCCTCCAGAACAAGAACTCGTACATTTGGGTCCTCAGAGAGGCGAGATGCAATAACACAACCAGCTGTTCCTGTAGGATTATGAATGTGAGACACTCTACAGCCTGTAGCATTGAGAGATAAAAAGATCATACCTCCCCCTATCACAATGAAGTCGAAAGCCTTTGACTCTGCCGCTACTCTGTCATCAAGGGTTTGAGCAATGCGAGAGAAGTCGGTGACGTATTGGGCTTCACGAGAGTTGAAAAGCATGTCTCCGACGTTGCCAAATTACAGAGTTGTGGTGACAGTGAATCCCAGGCTCCTAACGAGCGGTTCATAAAGACGAGTCTGTGATAAGCGAAGATAAGCGAGCCAGGGTTCATTTGATCTTATATGGTAAAGCATCAGAAAAACACACGACACGGCAGTGGCCCTCGCCACCGAGACAGAATCACATTCCCTTTGGTGGTCACATTTACTTACAGGAAGAGCACTCAGCAGAGGCATCAGGGATCAATACAATCAAATTGTGGAGGAAGATGTCACATGTCTTGGACACTCACGGCTGTCACTTGTTCGGTAGTACTGGTCGGGTACTGTCGAAAGTAGTGTGTACCACTGCCAGCCACTGCAGACTATTGTCCTCGACTGTTAGTCTATAGCCAATCGTTGATATCGACTAGATTTTTGCGGCCCTTCTCCTAGCGAAGAAAGAGGCAAAACCACAGACCTCCTAAAACAAGTGCTCACTTTTGGGAATAGCTCAACATTCAACGTTCAACCCCCTCGACTGTTTGACAGCGCATCAATCGAGATATTGTGTGGAGTACTAAGTAAATACAGATTCTTCATGAATCCATGATAGCGAACAGCGGATCCGTCTGTTAGCGGTTGATAGTAGTTGTATGAGAGGTTTCCTCAACGAAACATGATCCTTGAATGCAAGAAACGATCGAAGAAGTGGCGGATTCCCGTTTGCGGTGATTGTATCTCCCATCTTCCAGTGTGTCAATAAAAAGGAAGGAACAAGGAACACGAACGTACCGGATGATGAGATCGCCCCTTCCAATAACTCGGTGTCTGTCTCGTATCGGCATGCCAGCACCCCATACAGAAAAATCACCATTCATCATCCTACGCGGCATGTAATCCACAGCAAAAATAATGTCCTGTCCGTCTATACCTACGATGTTAACCTTTCCAGGATGTTGCATTAGATGATCAGACCATGGAAGCTTGATATCCAGAAACAAATCGTCTTCAATACGCGAAAACCGAGGATGATCTGCCTCATTAATAACGAAGGCAACGTCCTGAAGGGTCCCATCAGGTAGTTCATGCCCAACTCCCCGACAAATAATTCTAGTGCCAGTACGGCATCCCCGAGGAACGTCGATCTCCATGATCACGTCCATTAAATGTCCCGAAAGTAAGCGCCGTACAATACAAAACTGACAATGTTTGCCGCTGAATAGCTCCTCGAGTGACAATGTAAGAGAATAAGTCCATTCGCCTGACCCTCCAGTACCAAGGAGTTCGAGAGGGGGGCCTCGCTTCAATAACTCGGGACTTTGGTTCGCGTGGCGATTGGTATATGTCGCTAGTGGTAATAAACTGTTGGCGAAGAATTAGTCAAAGTCTATGGGGTTACTTCTAGCACTTGAGATTCACTTTACTCTTTGACCTCGGGCGTAAGAAGTTCCATCCGTTTGCCTAACTGCAAAGGGAGACGAAGATGGGGGAAGTGCAGAGTGTACTGGACGTTTAGTTGGCTTCCAATGCTCCCTGGGAAATCCATAATCAACAGCCTCAGTTGAGACGTAGCTGTGCACCATCGGAACGGAGGTATGCATATATTCCCCCTGTTCGTGCCTACTGTGTGTATCTTTGAGGCTACCATTGAAACTTGAAGGCAGAGTAGCCTGTGAGCCTTCACGGTTGGAGACGTACGGCGTGAAGAAGTGACAATCAGAATTCGACGTATTAGTTTGTGAATCTTCACTGAGTGATCTGTAGCTTTGTATGGGAGTTGGTAATCGCGTCTGCAACTTCGATGCCACTGCAGAAGTTAGAGGTAACTCTAAATCACGGAGAAGATTATGGTAGGCAGCGGTTATCTAAATGATGATAATGTAAATAACGCTACAAGGCCAGCGATAGTTAATACGACTCACTTCTGCAAAAAGATTCTGTGCATGTTGCCTATCATCATCCTTCCGTTGCCTATCAGGATGCCATTTGAGGGCCTGAGAGAGCGTGAGCAGGCTTCATGTCGACAATGTAGATTTCGCTACCAGTCGCCTATACGCCTGCCTAATCTCTGACACGCTCGCATCAGGAGATATCCCAAGGAGCGCATATGGCACCTTAGAATCCATGTAGTGAGATATGGATAACGGGTGCTCTTCCAATGCACATTTTGTCCAGGGTTCAAGTTATAGGGACGACGAAACAGAGATCTAGAGCCAAGCCTGATATGGGCTTTGATAACAATTCTTCCTCAAGAGCTTCTGAGATTGGGTATCTCTGACTCGTGGCTAACGTATTGGCGTCACGTTGGGATCGAGGAACAGGAGTTTTGCCGCGATCGAGGAAACCATGCAGCCATAAGAGAAAGGGTTCAAAGGGTCTAATTAATGACGGTTAGACTGATTTGAACGTACAAGATGAGAAGTGGGGTGGTCACCAGGTTGGTCGTGTGGTTGGACTGTCATGTCATCACGTGAGCATGCCACAGGACGTGGCACAACTCATATTAAGCACAGCTTTTAACTGACAACAAAGTGCTCAAGAGTGCTCGCGTGTTGGTCCTAATGCTTTTAGTATTCAACCAGACCCCAGAACTAAACACCAATCTGGACTTGATACTAGCTTTTGGTCTTATAGTTGCAGCGGTTCCAACGTCGAAGACAGCAGTCGACTCTGTTTGAATTTCTTTTTACACTCGGCTCAGGTGCTTTGGAATGTAATATTCTAGCTCAGGGCACCGCTGCCTTCGGACAGCTTGTCTCGTCTTTCATCTCGCTTTAGCAAGAAGCACATTGGGAACACTCACTGGACCCTTCGTTATCGATCCAGAAATGAACATCTAGTGATAAAGCTCTATTTAATATATATCATCTTGAAGTCATCGAAACAAAAGTACGTCGGCCATCTATTGATGCCAAAGGTCATTCTACCAGGCAGAACATTGTTATTTCTGGAACCTTTGCGCGGAAATTACGATAATATGTGAATAGTTTCGTTGTGGACTAGAGCTGACAAGGTATTTTGCTTTGGCTTGACGTTATCGTGATGGAAATCCTGGGGCCAGACTGCAAGGCGATCTCCAAGGGTCCGACCGCAGCTATCGAGAATTTTCAAATGGCCCAGCAGCTAATGCATGGTATATTCTTCTTGTTCCAGTTTCTCAAAATCGACGAGTGAAAATCTCATTCTAGCAAGATACCTAGGTTGCGTCGTATACCGTTCAAAGGATATCGTTCTTGTGTTATATACAAGTTAACCTTCTGGCGAGCCGATCCAGGAGTGCTAGGATAACTAGTTTCCATCAGCTTTTCTTCGAGCCTTTCGAGTTTGCCACAAGTGGAAGTTTAAAAGAAGTTGATCTCTCGGGCCGAATTCCTTGAGGAAATAGCTCTAAAGGACAGAGGGTCGATCAAAGCGCAATCTCTCATACTTGACTCTTGCTTAAGGTTGTCCATACCAGTACAGGTCATCTTGATTTGTGGCGGTGAATAACATGGCGTTGAATTCGATCACCTTCAAATCTGAATTTCAGATCAAGAGTCGAAGGAGGCTAAACCTCAATCTGCACTAGACCAGGTAACATAAGCCAACGTAGACCTGCATAAAGACTTGAGCTTTTGTACGTACAAGTTAGAGCAAAGCCTATAAGAAGTTGGAATAGTTAATGTCTACATATGATCATCATGGCAATTCAAAGGTTGATAACTTGAAGTGTTGTGATAAGCAGAAGATGATCAAAATATGATTCGATCGAGGTAAGTATATACGTAGGTAGGTTGATTGCTGGGGAGGTCTGCGCACGAACGACCAGCCGCACAACTCAAACATCAACAGTCTTCTGCTCAACAGTGCTCACATGTTGCTCGCAACGCTTTTAGTACCCAATCAGTTTAATGACCCTTCCAGAACTATAAACCAATATGGACCAGCTTTTGATCTTGTAATTGAGTTCCAACTTCTTGCCGAAAACAACGTTATTAAAATTGACCGTGATAATCGACTTTTGTTTGAATTTCCGTCCACACTTAGCTGTACTTTGAATATGTAATATTCTAGCCAGCCTTTGGACAGCACCAGTCTCGTCTCGTCTCGTCTTCTTGTTTTGGCAAAGGGCACATTGGGAACCCCTTACTACTGGACTCTTGATTTTCGATCTCATAAATGATTTTTCGATCTCATAAATGAACATCTAGTGATAACGCTTAGAATCAGCTTGAAGCCACCGAAACAAAAACATCTATGAATCCCTTTCGCATCACGTGTGTCAAGCCTAACCTTTGATTCCAATGGTCATTTTGCCAGGCAGAGCATTGTCATCTTGGGGAACCTTCGCGGAAATTGCGATGCTTAGTGGCATGCACAGTATTCTGGCAAGACACGTAGGTCGCGCGTTAGAGTATGCAGGTCTACGGCTCAATCAGCTTTTCTTCAACAAGTGAAAGTTTAAATGGTCTCTCTGACCGAACTGCTCAAAAAAATTTGGCAAGAGGGGACAAAGAGCTGATCAAGGCACAACATAACAATGCTACCTACGCTAAATAGGCATATAGACCAGCAGATGTATTCTTCAATGAAGATGCGGATTTGGTAGCGCAATAGACTGAGAGGTATGCACAGAAGACGAAGATGATTCGAGAGGATAGTTATGTATGTCGTGACGACCTGACAATTCAGAAGTTTGATTCGATCTGTTTTCTTTGCGACTTTGCATTTAGCGCTTATCACTGAACCCAGACGCATTTCCCATCTTACTTCGCCTTCTCGACTCCAATCATGACGTTCGAACACCTGTGCCAACTTCGTACCCCGTATAATAGGCTCGATGAATTGGAGGGGGCACTGACCGCGTTCTGAAGAACTTACAACAGCTCGATTATAGTCTTTTACGTCAGGTTGGAATTGAAATGTGAAATACATTTGGCGAGAAGTTACCGTCGGTGTAAATATGGAATGAAAGCTACGACTGAATAATTTAGGTCATAAGGACAAGAAGGAAAAGAACAAAGCTGAACGAGACATCCATACACCGTGACATACCAACTATCAGCCTAGTGACGGAGCAGAGCCCAGATGTTCGTGGTAAACCATTCACCCTCAAGCGCGTGGGAACCATGCGTCTTCCCTTAGCATTTCCCTGCTCAATATACCAGTTCGAATGACACTTGGACGATCTTTCTCCCAGATAACGACACAGACTTCGCTATCCTTGTCTTCGGGCCAAACCAAGCGAATATCGAATACGGTCGTATCGTGCATGTGATCTGGAAAAATGCAGAGGACCCTTTTATACACAATGTTCTCTCGATAGGTACTATTAAGGACCTTGCGGAAGAGGTCGCATCTACGACCACAAACCCTGCAGTCCACATGCAGATGCAACCTGAATGCGTATGGGAGATAGACGTGTGTTTCTTCAGGCCCAAGAAGAACTGGGTGTGAGTGATGCCTCTCAGGGCCTGTCTGCTCTGAAGGCACGGAAAGAGGATATAAATCAGGCCAATCATCATCCGGTCTGCGAGAGCGTCCAGAGTCATGAATCCAATAACAGAGATATTTCCCACAAGGCGAAAACCTTGGATATCGGATGGAAAGCCCTGAGTTGATAGATATGAGCAGATATATTTCAGTGTAATAGGAGAGGGAACTTACGACAGTCCTCAAGGCTACGTACGGTATATTTCTTATCTTTCGTCAACTCAAGTAAGAAAAACTTCTGGACTCCTGGGCTAGAAGTTTGATATCCCACCACCACCTCCTCCTCCTCCTCCTCCTCCTCCTCCGTTGCCGGGCCTATCTCAGCGTCAGCCACTGAAATATCCATAAAAATCTGGGCAGGATTCGCTGGATTCAGGCAGAAAGAAGCCTCCTGGATGGTAGCGTCCAGTGCAGTGCTTAATTGTATAAGTTGTAGCCTTTGCGAATCGTGAATATCAAAGACTGTAAGATGCCAAGAACCATCAGTGCAGTGCAGAACGATAGCTTTCGCCCGGTCATGACTTAATTTCCAGTCTATGATATCTTCAGCATCAATATATCGTGTGAAGGTAGCTTTTTCAAATTGAGTGATTGAACCATGGTGTAAACGGTAAAACTGATTGTCATCTATTCGGAGTGAGTCGCTTACGCTTACATGCAGCGACTTTGACCGAAATGACCAGTTTGTGAAGGAAAAACAAGTGACTTTTTCTCTGTTGAGTTGTTCGTAAGCTGAGCTCCTGTCTGAATGAAGGGAAACACAAACATACTCGGGTGAATCAACCCTGGACTCTGACCAGAAACCGAAGGACAGGCTTTTAGGGTCGAAAGAAGGATGATGGCAATCTCGTGGGGCTCGAAATTTTACATCCTCATTTTCTGACCACGTCGAAGTCACCAGTCGTCGGGTAATAACGCCACCGTCCGAGACAGTTAGGATCTCGAATCGAGTACCTCCACTGCCAAGTACCGGTGCTATGCAGTATTGACAACAGTATTTCTCAGCCTGGCGATTGAGGTATTTCCTCAAGATGCTAACGCGCTGCCCATCGTCCCCGTTGCACCTGGAGAGCTGCCATACTCTAATCTGTGACTCATGCAGTCGTGGACGTCGCCTATCCTCGGCCTGGGGATGATGGTTGCGACAAAGATCGACGTTCGCTACAAGACTTTCATCATCACTTGTGAATTGCCAATCTGAAAATTTCACTGTAGACAAAAGAAGGAATGACAATCCACGTGTGTCAAGCTCGACAATGCTTCTATCATCCACAGTAAAGCATAGACATTGACCAATACTAGAGCACACAGATAAGTTCTCAAGATCCTCTGGAATATCATGGCCTGGACGTGATGGCCATCTGAATAAAGCGATCTTCTTTCCTGTGTGGCTGAAGGTAAGGATGAAGAGGCGTTCGGTGTCCAGGAAGTTGAATTTGGAAAGAATACTGTCAGTATGAGTATCAAAGAACTCAATTTCGAAGCATTTGTTGTCTAGTGCATTGATTCGCGCCGCCCGTTTTCCATCCCCGCTGAAGGAGAGCATGCTGTGCTCTGTCATTGGTTGATATAAAGTGGGAAGCACCTCAAGCCAATTTTTGTTTTGGATGTGCAGGACGCCACGAGGAGTGAACAACATACTGTCGCCAATGAATGAAATAGTGTTCCTGGAATGATGGATGTCGGTTTGCGCTGGCTCATTGTGAAGCAAGTAATTGATTTGAAGAATGAGTTCTGGTTGTGCTTGAGAATCAACACCCAAGGCATCCCCGAAGGAGGGCAGTTTCCAACAGACCAAGTAAACAGTGGGGGACACGCTTTCCCCGCGGTATATGGCAGCTATAAGCTGGCCACTACTGCTGACAACAGCAGCACGATACTTTGCGAATGATGGGTCGCGAAGGTATATTGGAACAAGTCCAGGCCTCATCGCCACTTGACCTGTCTTCGCAAAATGACCTCTGAGACACATGCGGCCATCCATCATTGAGTAAAGGATATCTGTTTTGGGATCGTAGTGGATCCACACGCAGGTCGAAGGATGAAAGTAAGGGATCTGAGGATTGCCATCCATGTCGCTAACGCCTTGACAAAGAGTTTGAGTTTGACAAGGAAGAAATTGAGGATCGTCAGGATCGATTGGTAAACATTTCCATACCAACCTGTGAGCATGTAATGCTCGGCTGTAGGTATGCAGTGTATCTGTAGTTTCGCGGGCCCAGGCGATCAGTACAGTCAGCCCATGGCGCACATCGATGCCCACCATTTGCTCGAGGGTATCGATAGTGTTTTGAACGCTCGTCATACGGATGGCAAGCTCTACCCAAGAAACTGCAACTCGCGGCCGTTTTAAAATGAAAGAATGCAGAGCGCTGTTTAACGATGGAATAATGGAAGGGTCCAAAGCTTCTGCCGAAAGCCCGTGGAGGATAAATAGAGGCCAATGAATCACGGAAAAACCGAACAATGGAAATTGCTCGCGGCAATCTTGCTCATCAGCGGATGCTTGGGGAGCAAATGAGAGAGAAGGCAATAGGAAGTTGTGAGAAGAAAGCCGCTTTCCAAACAGATAACGGAGACACAAAGTCCCCAGTTCTAGTTTAGCATGTCGAATATTTTCAACGTAGCTTCTGATAGTATCCGAATTGTTATGTTGATTCAACGACTCAGAGCCATCCAAAAACCGAATAGCCGACAGGTGGACGAGCCCGAATGTCCCTTCACTTTCAGCATATGTGACAAGGTTTGCGCATGCGTTAACAATATCTTGTGGCACCCAAAGTGGGGTTGATGATCTGTCAAACGGCTCATCCATGAAGACGTCCTCTTGTTCAAGTTCTTCGGGATCCTGGAGGCATTGTAGCGTCAATCTGAGCCCTTCTATCAGTTCAGAAGATCGCAGTGGCCTTGGGCTGTGGACAATCCACTTGAGGGCTGCCATGGCTAAATTGGTATAGTGCCGATTTTCTTGATCAAGGACTGTCTGGAGCATTCGGGTGTACATCCCGTCAAGACCCCTTGGAAGATCATCAAGAAGTCTATAAAGCGCCTCTTCACTCTCTCCTTGTTGTCCGACTTCCATACACATAAGGTAAGCCCATAGAAACATGCCTTCGTGATGTTCCACGTCTCCTATTCGTGTTGAGAGGCGATCTCGCAGGTGTTCGTGGCTGCGCAGACGTGGGATGTTGTTGATCGTGGAGCGAACAAAGGACTGAATGTCCTGTTGGACGTCTTCTGTGGTAATTGAAAGGTTGACAGGCGAAGTAAGAGGCGTTGTGCGTGACAGAATGTCCTCCGAAGCCGTTGGGCGGCCGGTGGCAAAGACTTTGACTTTGCCCTGATGTTGATCAATCAGCTGCAAGAGTTGAAAGACGAATTGCGACCGTGACTTAGTCAATGATTGGCATTCATCCATCGCATCCATAACAATCGTCATTACGCGTTGATTGTTTGATTCTGTTGCCCGAGCAAAGTCTGAAATGGAGCGGGAAAAGATGCGCCACAAATGCTCATATATGGGACCCTGGGGATTGCATTGAAACGATATCGTATCCAAAAGCGACTGGAGCTTCGACAACAGTGGGTTGTTTGTACCCCAATATTCGTTGAATAACTGGTCGATGAAAGAGCGGAGGGCTGATTCAGGAGTACACTTCTTTGGGTCCATGGCCGTGAAGTAGTGGTAAAGGACCAGGTGATCGATGTGAGGAGTCGCCTGGAAGTGGCTGATGATCCAGGAGCTCAGAACGGTCTTCCCAGCTCCTGGGATGCCTTGAACGAAGAGAAATGGGCTGGATCTGGACTTTGCCCAGTCTATGTATTCTCGTTTCCTCTGTATCCATTCGCAGGTTCCAGCGTGTCGAAGACCATTACTAGCATAAAAATCCTGTTCATAATTTGGGGCATCGATCCATTTTTTGAGGTCTTTTTGGATCGCTCGCGAATCACGACTTATGTTTGGGTTATTAACTATCATGTCTTTGCCTGTAACATAAACGTGGGAGTGATGGAATTGATTGTTATTGCTGTTGTACAAGGCCGCGGCGGAACCTGATAAACATAAGTTCATCGATGAACAGACGTAGCAGGGTCGATAGCCGTACCTGGCGGTGCAACCGAATCATCTCCCAGCTGAGGTCTGGGACTGTCTGAGGCTTCAATGGTGCCGACATTACTCGACATAACTTAATTATTTAAGTGGGCAAAAAGAATTGGACTAAAATAGAGCGACGTGACTTACCTTGATAGCTGGGGCCACTAGCAGAGTGGCGAAGGCGTTGGTCACCAGGAGCTGAGAGAACGTCTGCACTTAATTATTAAACAAATCGATAATAAATCTAAGCAAAAGACATACGACTAGAGACGTTCACAGTCGATTGATCCATCAGAGCCGGGGCGTACGTCTCATCGTCACCAGACGCGAATGGAGTAGGCATGGATGGAGTCGGCGATAGTCCTACTATAGCCCGCCACGATCGTGGCTGATCATCACCAGAGCTGCGACGACGCTTTCGTTTTACGCCAGATGCTGGAGGCTCTTGGTTATATTCCATGAATCATCAAAATTACTGCTTGCTTTGGTTGGGTTCGATAACTGAGGTCGAGGTGAGAGTCTGAAGACAAGGGGTTTCTCGGGGCGGTGACGATCAATATGCATGGCTGGTGTCGTGCCATATATACTTCGATCGCATCTTATTCTACAGCTTTCCTTCACATGCCAATGTGAGTCATCACCCCACCTGTCAGGCTTAACCAACGGTTACGAACAGAAACTGCACGCAGCGATGTCGAAAGCTACTTCGTAAATGAACCCTCAACCGCAATCGAGCCCTGTTTTCAGAAGAACGAGATCAACATCGATATTGAATAGTCTGACACAGCACCTTGTGCCTCACGCTCTTCCCAAAGTCACTCGTGATAGGACAATAGGTATTCATGAAAAATGCTTTGGATTGAAGGGTTGTTCAAATTTGGTGAAAATAGTAACTTGGTTCGTTTGATCTTGTATAAAAAGAGGAAGACAAGTCATCTCGAGTTAAGTGCAAAACGCCTTCTGACTAGGACAGGGCTTGTGACGCAGCTTGTCCAGGACTCTATCTCTCTCGTGATTCACCCCGTCCCTCTGCCATGCCAGCCTTCTCTACCACATACACTGAGAATGTCATTTCATTTGACTACTATGACCCCAGTTCACTTTTGACTTCAACCCCGGCCCACATATATTCAGCTCTTTGAACCAGCATTGTTAACACTGCATCGTCTGGTAATGTACTCGCTCTCAGTCAATTCACACCGATACCCAAATCGCAAGGTATAAAGGAAAACCTTGACAACAGCACGGTCAAAGAAGTACACCGCGTACAACTATGCTCATATTGCCCAAGGTGATGTTGAGGCTTCCCCATTCCTGGAGCCTCATAGAAAGATTAGGATCAAGCTCGAAAAGAACGGCTTCAAACACAACATTTCCATAGAAGGCTTACGTGGGAAGGCGTAGGTATTACTCGATTTTTGAGAAAGTAAGAAGGTAAGTGGCATCTTACTTTCTAAACCTTACTTCACACTCTCAATATGAACCTCAATAGAATCCTGACAGCCGCGATGCTCAAGTCAAGGCCATCAAGAAGGCTTTGGCTGGAACGAAAGATGAGATAACTATTGTCAGTCTGTTGGAAAGGATGTAGACATAATGGGAGGAGGCGAAGGATGCAACAGAGAGCAAGAAGGCTGGGTTAAAGAAGGTGCGCATGGGCTTTATTACTTCAAGCACCAAAAATTAATTTAATCCTTCAGAAACATGACGAGGACCAGATGGGTGGTGAAGCGATTCATCAAGCGTCCTTACTCGGCCTTAAGCGCAAACACAAGCAAGTGGCTGAGTGAGGGTTGAACTCCAGCTATGACGACAACGATGCTGACACCAGTCCAAGTCACTCCCAAAACAGTACCAACAGCAACGACCTTGAGCCCAGCCGCCCTCGCAAGCGTCAGTGTGCCGCTGAACGCCGCCCCGACAAGGAGGAGATCCTCAAGGCATTGCACGAGGAAGCTCTGCTTTGTGCTTCCCACCATGCAGCCACTCAACAGCGCCTTGATAGTTTCGTTCGGATCACCAGCCGACGAACGAGCTCGCAGAATGAAGGGATGAGCAACTCCAGAGCACCTTGCGGAGGCTCTTAGAAATAGATATGGCACTTTCGAGTACGAGATCCCCCGCTATTGAAAGGGCTGTTTCTCTTGAAATTTAGCTTAGCGTTTACAGAATTGTTGATGCATGACCAATGCGTACATGTAGCTGTTAAATACTGGATTTCTTGTACCTTGTTACATACTGTAATTCTATCTACAAATGCAAGTATTCCCCGAGACTCGGAGGCTGGCAGTTGAAGGTCACTGAAATTTGATTTGAACGAAGGCAGTTGTTGCAGTTCATCAACAGACAACCTACGCGATAGAATCCAAGAGGTGAGGATTGAGACACGATGAAGCCATCATGCATTAAGGAATGGCCAAAGCCGTACAACACCTGGAAAACCACGCTCGACTTCAATTCGAACTGCTGCCATGGCTTCATTCCAAGCCTTTTCAGCATCAGTGCGAATACCGAGTCCTACGAACGGGCTAGGAAGGTGATAGCTGTTACCATATGCAGTGTCGCCTTATAACTGAAAAAAATCGTTGATTGGCTGGTGTCTCTACTGTGGGCTCCAGGGCGGAGGGCATGCACTGCACAGAGATCCATCAGCACAAGGAGATAGTTGTCGTTGTGACGCCCAACTTGGGGCCCGATGGATGCCCAATCAAGCCATTTGGGAGCTTCAAAGCCTGATAATTCACAGCAGGTAGTTTCTTATTTCCGTTGTATGCCTGCCGCTGATATCAAGAGGGGCGACACATGTGGTGGATGAGTGCGGCCATGGTGTAATCAATCAACGCCCAAATGGCCTTTAGAGGTGCTCCGGCATTATAGATAAAATGTATCGCTCCATATTATTGGGTGATAGAATACCGTCAACGTCGAAGTTGAGGAGATGGCCCCAAGTCTTATCCAACCATAGGGATAGCTCGTTTATACACTCAGATATTGCACTTTGACTTCGCTGGTATTTGATGACAAGGTCATTCTAGGGATCGGCGGAACAGTAACGGGCAAGAAGTAGTCCCAGGGCCGCAATAGCCTCAGAACGATGGCGACTGATAGTGATAAAGGGATCTGGAATATTCAAGGCAGTGACCAGATCTACCATCTCTTCGGCATAGGATCTAGAGTATCTCAAGTTGAGAACTATGCCAAACACAAAACTTGTGTGGAATTGACTTCCGAAAGCGATAGAGGCAAACTTGCTTAGTTAGAGCACAAAGTGTAGGCCATGTAATTCGAAACCCTCCTGGTTGAGGACGGTCAGCACATCCTGAGCCATTTCCTCTACCAATTTCGGCCAACGCGACAAAATGCGGAGCGCACAAGTCATCGTCAGACCCATTGTGTGCGAGTTTAAAGATCATGGATTCTTCATTGGTGGCAGAGTCATCAGACAAGGTGAGTAGGGCTATGACGACCTTCTTGAGTATGCTTAGCATGAGCTGATATTAGATGGCTCGGGTGGTTGTAGTAATCTGGAAACGCTTGGTCGCGCGGAGAGCATGCAATCACACTGTGATGGCATGGGACGCATCGTGCGCATCTTTCTCATGAGGCAGCTGAGCCGCTCTGGCTCGCCCATTTAAACGAAAAATTTCTCAAATATTCACAAATTTTGTTTTAAAGTGCATTGCGAATAACCTCTGATATGGACGGGCTACTGCAGACAACGTACATGTTCCTGTAGCTTTTCCCGTGGTAAATTTTGAACTGGTCATGCAAAAGCTGAACTTTTCTTCGTTCAGCTCCAGTTGTGCTGCTTTTAGTCACGACTCGCGTGAAACATGAGAATCGACGTATTGAATTACCCTCGGTTTAGTGTGTAGTTTTGTGTGCGTCTTTGAAAAAAGCTATAGGCACGTAGGTAATGTTTATGTCCAGCAATGCATAGTATGCGTTATAGAAACGGATCCTTGAAATTAGTGTGTCCTGTGGTTTTGAGGCCATTGTGTCGGAATGGATGATGACTGCAGCTGCCGTTTCTGCTTTCATTTTAGTCGAGCCAGGATAATTGAAAGCTAAGCTGCCATTCCGTCTTCATGGCGCAATATGTAAATATGTAGATTTCGACAGCAAAGATATAGAATCCAAAGGCCTCGTGTAGATTTCAAAGCATAGAAACCGTGCCATTGAAAATTCGCCCAATTCTCAGGATGGTGACACGATAGTTCTTGGCTCTCGTTTTTGGCGAAGAAAGGAGACAAGCGCCGCTTTCGGATCACTTGTGCTCCCACGCCCACGAGAAACAATCCAAGCTTAAGTAGAGCACTTGAACGACGTAATTAATTACTGTTGGCATAACGGAGGATTGGCCACCGAAATGGGCATAGAAAAAGTCAGAACAGCCCTGAGTAGCCTCAATTTGCAACTTTGCAAGCTGGATTTGCATAAATCTTATCTTATCTTATGATAATTCCAAGAATAGATCTGTGCGAAAGTGCTTGGGGCGATGCATGCTGTGGTTGAACAAGTGCCATTCTTGAACTTAACGATTTCTTTACGACTTGACGACTCCTGCATGTACATTTCCTCATCTTGCCATCGTCTTTAGCCTATCTATTCCTATCTATTGCTCTGCCTCCCATTCGCCAACTCCGATCAGTCCCAATATGACAAGGCTGCTGTGCCCAATTTGTATCACTTACCTTGCCATCATTGAAGCTGTGTCCGTTGAAATCGAACCTAGGTGTGTGTACTGTATTCCCAGTATATGTCTGTTCATTGGCTCAAACTCTACCACGAGATGGGGTCAGGCTGCAGTTGTCATCAACGACGCGCTTTACATCCATGGCGGAAGGACCGACCCTTACAATTCATATAGTTATACGGCAGCACCCAATAGCAATGACACGCTTTATCTACCTCTATCGTCCTCGTTCGACGTCTCTGCTCCGCCGTGGCAATTTTTAAATGCTTCGCTTGATTCGTCCAGCACATCGAGCCCTGCCCTTTCATGGCATACAATTTCATCATTCAACAGCACTCATCTTCTCCTCTTTGGTGGTCAACCCGGGCCCAATTCCGCTGTTGTTCTGACGGACGCTGCCGATTCTATTTATCTGACTGACGTCACCGGCGAGTTGCACCCTTTATGGACCTCAGAACCAGTGGCATGGGCAGGAGAGCCTGTTCGACGAATACATCACTCTGCAACTGCCACACCTTCCAGCATTATCTATGTTGTAGGGGGTGAAAAAGCTGATGGTTCTGGCATCGCTTTCTCCGAGCATTACGCCTTCAATCCCAGAATCCCTTCGTTCACGCTCCTTCCGTCGGATAATTCGCCTCCGGATATCACTGGACATGCGTCAGTGCTTCTTCCTAACGGGATGCTACTTGTGTTTGGGGGATACCAGCCGAGTTCAGGCGTACTGTTACCATTTTCCACGATCTGGACGCTCGATACCTCTCAAGCTTCACCATCGTGGGCATTAGCTAGTGTCTCTAGCTTATCTCTTCCTTCTCCACGCCGTGCATTTGCCGCGACGACAATATCAGGTGGCAAGGTCTTAATCCAAGGTGGAAGTGATGCAGTCCTTCAGAACAATTTTGAAGATGGATGGATACTTGATCCTTCGCAAAGTCCCATGGTTTGGACGCAAGTGCAAGCTTTATCGCAACTTGGTACTCAACGAGATCAAACCGCTGTCTCCATAGGCAATCAAGTCATTTTCTGCTTCGGTGTGTTCCCCTTCGGTCTTGTGGTGATACGGCAACTAAGATATTCTTTTAAAAGGATATGGGAACAATCAACCCTTACCAGCAACTCTGTACATCTTCGACTTGGCCACAGATACTTTCACGACTGTTTTTAGTCCACCTGCTTCCGCTACTTCTACACAGACTGCCTCGTTCTCCTCACACACCTCACAATATCCCACATCCAGTGCATCAAGCAAGCATAGTTCCTCTCCCACTCAACCAACTACAACTTCTGGTCCCAACTCTGGGAATCCCAACGACGGCGATCACTCCTCAGACCGTGACTCCACTCATAGAATAATCGCTATTGTGGTTGGATCCACAATGGCCGCTCTCGGCTTCTTCCTAATTGTCGTCGCAGGCACCTACTACGCTAGACGACGACGAGGTAATGCTGCACAGTTCAGAAGACTATTGGGAAGCGATGAATACGATGACGGGGGAAGCGAGCATCTTGCCAACATCCCAGTTGCGGGACCTCCTACCATCAGAAGTCATCATGGATGGGACTTTGGAGTTTTAGGTTCTATAGGGCTTGTCACGTCCCTGGGTGCGATCGGGACAAGGAACACAAGACACGTTCCGGAGAGGAAAGACATCTTGGCCGATGAGGACACTAGGGAATTCACCCCGTGGTATCATAACAGAAGTCAAAGTACCATGGATCGGGCCTGGTCTCTAAGAAGCATAATACCGTCTCTCAGAAGGAGTCGCGAGCCCAGCGTCCGTAGCACAGGGAATAGGTCGTGGTCCGAGAAGGCTGATCCTTATTCAGATGAGTTGGGTTTGGTCAGCGAACACCAGGCTAACCATGCTGGGCAATCTGTCTCGTCGACAAGGCGCCAGCAGAGTTATACGAGCAACAGGAGCTATCATGATCCTTTCGTGGATCCTATACAAGAACATGTCGGCGAGGGTCACAAGGAATATCACCCTGTCTCAAGCCAGCCGTATCTTCATCCTATACCCCAACAATTACCGGTGCTGAGAACCATCCTTCCTGTGTCGTTGGATCCCTCCCTTAGTCCGCTGAGTGAACATCCATCTCACAGCACCCTCAATGATACTTCCAATTCAGCCTCCTCCCATACAACGCATAGCCCATTTGACACCGCGTCAAATACCACATCACGCACTTCTTTCGATCCTCCAAAATCTCTGCTACCACTCTCCTCCTCGTTTGTCGGAGTGAAGCGTAGCGACTCATGGTGGTCTCGTTTTGCCCGCACGAGCTTCCTGGATCGCCGATCAAGTGTGGCATCCCATGGGGTGCCCGAATTTAGAGATCCCAATCCGCCTCCCCGGCTACACGCCATTGAAGAGAGTGCCCGGGGTGCTTCGGTTGACCACTTGGAGTTCGGCTTCTCAGGAACCGAGTCTCCGACTCCAGTGGCCCGGCGCGCCTCAGTGCTGCGAGGAGACCATAATAAATCCCTGTCTTCGGTGAGGACCGCGGATACAGAGGCGATTGAGAGATTGGCTCAGACGATGGACGTCGCTTATTTGATGAGGTCGGACAGCAGACGGACGGCAAGCACTGCGACAACCAGCCTGTCTATTGACACTCGCCCGGTTTCATGGTTAGGTGACGAATGTGGCGCTGGGCCTGGCCAAAACTTTTCGTCCCCCATTGAGAACACCGATGCCGAGGCTATTTGTCTAGATGGTTACCACTCACGTACATCATTAACATCACCCACGTCTCCGAGTTCTCCTCTCTATCCTCCGATAAAACGGGCACCATCTGCTTCTTCTGGTGCCGTTGCGGCAAGAATACAAGAACTCGAGCGACGTCAGCCCAGTGATTTGGAAGCTGCAATAGATCAGACTAGGCAACCGACGAAACAACGGACGCCTTCTCGTTCCGTGAACTATGGGCTAATCCCTCGGCAGAGCCTCTTCGTTGCAAATCCCGACCATGGAACTTTATCTTCTGATGATACTTCATCATGAATTGACTTCTGAACAGTATCTATTTCATCTTACAAGACCATCATGATTCACGCCTACCACATACGTTATCTTTTGTCTTTTTTTTTTCTGATGTTCTGACTGTTGATCATGCTCCGACACTTTGATACCTACCTACCATTTCCCAGCCTCTGAGATCGCCAATGATGTTCCTGACTTGCAATGCATACGTACAATACGTACAATGACAATCACACTGTATTCTATCATCAATAAAACTTATCCGACCATACATTGGCTGTTATATTTTTCCACTACCTCCGTCTGCCCAAGTCAAGCCACCCTGCAACACCATCACGGGGGCTGTTGTGTTTCTACAACCTGTGGCACTGTCATGTGGATATTTCACGGCTTGCCGCTGTGGGCTGAACTTAACTTTGTTTGATGGTTCGATATCGCGTGAGGATTCTGCAGGAAACTTCAAGGTATATATATATTGCCTTGTTTTTCCATCAGTCCTTTCGAGTCGCATGAAAGATTCTGAACTCACTACACAAGGCAAAAGCACTGAACCTGTGCATGAGTTACGACATGGGGCCGGGGCTCTGCAGCCTTGGTTGCTCTAATTAGAAGATGTCGATTTTCATGTAAGATCGCGATCTGAGCTTGATCTCATCTTTTTGAGAATGGTTGTCTTAAAACACTCCAGGATTGCCCGCTATCCCTTGAATCACACAGCGAAGTCACTGACAGCAGATAATGAGGTTAATCGGTGTTCGTTGTTCATAAACGGGGTTCAAGGAATCTCGGATCTACTACACGTTTGATTTTGTGGGTGTAGTGGATATCAATTCTACTCCTTGAGGAAATTATGTTCACCTTTGTTTCCAAGATAGAAAGTGAGGCCTAAGGAAAGGGATACAACCCCACTCGAGTGAAGCAAGAGTACACTGCCTGGCTGTCAAAGCAAACTTTCTTGGGGATTAAACCTATGGCCGTATGAAATTCATAAGAGCTCGCACCGCGCTTGAGCCGTAACGGAGAAACCTTACTAATAGCATCATCGACAAGGTTAGGATGACGAAGTGCAAGGATGACCAGATCCTTCTGTATTTTGTCTCAAGGGTCGCACGGAAATGTTGCAGAAAAGCCGCTGGGTTTGAACTACATGGTATGTGGCTGTAGACACCCACAAAAAGTCATATCTGGGAATGGAAGGACAAGTTGTGATAATTACATACCACGTTCTATGATATATGATGGGCCTTGTCTCAGCCTGGATAAGAGTCCTGTGCTGTGTTGAACACATGAATCGAACTAACTTCATCAAAGAAAGATTCAGACGATGGAAAAAGAGACTCTTCTTTAGGGAACGGTGGCTTCTCGGGTGCGACCATGCTGCGGGGCAGTGACTCGAATAAACTCAGGCTTCAGGCCGAACAACGCGAGTTTACAATACCTTTTCTTGGAAGATGATATGTCTGAATGCGGAATGGCATTCATGCAAGGCATCTCGATTGAGCTATACGCGGAGTAACCACTGTAATCCCGACGACAGGTACAGCACCCCACACTTTCTAGGTACCAGAGGCTTGTTCTGCAAAGAAAAAGACCATGAACCGCTCTCAGGCGATCCGTTTGTGAATTGTTTTTACTTGCTTTAAGCTGGAAAACACAAGTTGAAACAGATGGCTTGTTTGGATGATATAGTTCCTATGGGGTCAAAGGCGAGAATGGTTAGCTGCAACAGATGTACTTACAAGTAATGCCGTACACACAACTTCTTTCAAGAAGAAACAGGGTGGAGCTGATGGGCATGTTGTGGGTTTACGGGGTCCTCCCCAAGCGCCCACACAAGTGACAGGTCAGATGGCAGCAAGCGCGCGCTAAGAAACGTGTTTAAAGGAAGTCTCAAGGTTCTCACAGTCTGTAACACAGCTTATGAGGAATGCCATTCTACAGCAATTGCTGTGCAATAGAAACATGTAGAGAGTACGAAATTCATTGTATTAATGTGGCAGTTCGGCCAGTTGGAAGGAATACACCATGGAGAACGCAGTCTACTTTCAGGCAGCATTGATGGCAGCAATGTGTTGCTTGGATTCGTTGTCTTGAACCTTTTCGAGAATCTATACCAAGAATGAAAGATAGTCGTAAGAGACTTGATAAGAAACTCACCTCTAGTAACTTCTGGACATAGAAGGTATAAGCATCCTCTGCAGAAACGCCTTGAACTTCTTTCCATGCATCCCTGCAGATGATGGCCAGGGGTCAGTATTAATGGATCTGAAGATAAGATAGCAAAATGATCAACCATTTCGCTTTGCCTGCAAAGTCCAGCATTCCTGGGCGAGTGGTGTTAACATCGCCAATGGTTGCTGAACTCAAGTTAGAAGTCGCAAGGTAAGAAATCTTTTAGAAACAGACCTTGCTTAAAGTACCTGTAGAACTAAGGAGATATGTCAAAATCAATAAAAAAACACGAATTAATATTCGCATACATAAAGCTTGTCGTCCGTCGTGGGCTGGATCGGCCCGTCCTTAGGGAGATTTTGGACGATTTCGACGGCCTTTTCGAACTGGGCCTTGGAATAGGACGACATGACGAATCAAGAGATGGAGGTTAAGATCAACTGTGGTCGTTGTCAATCGATAAAGTCCACAGGTTCCGGTTATCCAAAATAGGCATACACAGTTGAGCTGGCGCCAAGTCTACTTGCGCAGCTACTTTACGTGAGATCAATTCTTATTAGGACTATACTGAACTTGTCATTGATTTGTGGCCTCGTGTCTGTCTATTGTCATTTAAGACCCTTCAGGTTCTCTTTCTTTCCTTCTCTCCCTGAGATAAAGGCACTCTGTCTTGCATTCTGTTCCTGGTTATGTTCTGCGGCCAGTTTCTGAAAAACAGATAGATACTGGTTTGTAATTATATACATACGTGAAAAGGACAATGGAGAGTAACTTTTCTTCAACTTAGGGCGCGCCCCTCCCCTCACGTGGTTACTAATACTTTCTCGGACTGTGAACTTGAAGTTGCCCAAATACCACCGCGACAAGTGGCCACCAGAGTGCTGCAATTGTTGCTACAATGGCTGCCGCTCCTCCTTCACCCCAGGAAGTTCATCGCAAACTTTCTGTGCACTCTGTGGCTACAAACCCCAAGGTCAGTGGAGAGTCTATCTCAATCATCGACCAATAGAATATTGGCATATCCTGACGTGTGTTCCGTATTAGCCACCAATCGATGTCCCAGTATCCGGCACTGAGTCTGATTCGGACTCTATCCTGACACCTAGCATAATAACTGCTAATCAAGGATTGAGCAGCAGCTATCATACTGGATCCTCGATGCCGCCGCTATCGTCCATAGCTGAACGCAGATCCGGAAGCGGAGAGGACTCAGAGGAGGAGGATGAGGAAGAAGGTGGTTGGAAGTCTGCTGGAATACGTGAACGGCCCCGCGACTCGGTCGACGAAAGTGTCATCAAATCTGGATACCTGTGGAAGAAGGGAGAACGCCGCAAGGTGCGCTCCAATGGTCAAAGCCGTGTTACTCATCCGACTGACTTCGTTCATTTAGACGTGGAAAAAACGCTGGTTTGTCCTGCGGCCTGCTCATTTGGCCTATTACAAGACTTCCGCTGAATACCAACTTCTCCGACTGCTTGAGCTGTCCGACATTCACTCATGCACCAAAGTTGCTCTCAAAAAGCATGAAAACACATTTGGGCTTGTCTCCCCCGTTAGGACTTTCTACTTGCAGGCACAAAGCCCCGAAGAAGTACAGGGATGGGTGCAAGCTATCGAATTGGCCAGGCAGGCTTTGGCGGGGACCTCGACTCAAAGTTCTGTATCTACCCCTATCGCCATTCCACCCCGAACACGACAATCTGTATCCCATCGCCTTCCGCCGACCACCCCTTCCCCGCCTCTACACAATCACACTGTAACATCTTCCGATTCAGAAGACGCGTCGCCCAGCGGACAGTACATACTTTCCGTTTCCCCCCAAGATCGACAGAATCTGCCACAATCGCCCACGAAGCCCAAGGGATTTGACCCAAAAGATTTGTCGAAGATCATCCTGTCCGGTTACCTCATGAAGTGTGGGTCAAAGCTCCGGAATTGGCGGAAACGATGGTTTGTGCTTTCGGGAGAAAAACTGCTCTATTCAGGTAGTCATATGGTATGACATTTCACCATATTTCTGTCGCATATTCAAGTAACATCTGGCATATCAGGATACACGGCCACACAGGCAATTTTTACTGTCAGAGATCTTGGATGCACTGGAATACGATCTACCTTCGAATCGCAATCCTGGCAGCCTATCCTCACAGATGGGATCATTACCAGTATCGACATCTCCTTCGACCGATGCCGATGCACCCCATGGGAGTCACACATTCAAGATCGTTACTACCAAACGAACATTGTTACTTTGCGCACCTAGTGAGGAAGATGAGATCAAGTGGTTGGGAGCCATACGCGCGCTAATCGCCCGCCGATCTGGAGTGCCTGGCGAACATACAGTCGTCCACGGAATGGCACCTTCGCGGAGTGCTGACCCTCATCCGTCTGCCACATTTGTTATTCCAAGCGCTGTCAAAGCTAAAGGTCGCCGCCCCAGTGTCAGTACATCTGGTGGAGTGATCCTTGAAGAAAGCGCCCACTCAAAGTGACTATAAAGTCGGACGCGTGTCTATACCAACGGAATTTGTAGCTCTCCCTTTCTGTTTCACCATTTGTTCATGCATGACTTTTCCTTTCACGTCGCGTTGTTTCTCGCCCTTGGTTCTTTTGTGTTCTTCGTCACTGTAGTAACGTTACATCCTTCCTCTATTGTTAATGTATCAATGTGGACTATGATTGTTCATAGAGCCTCGACTTTTGTTGTTTCGTTTCTGGGCGCGGGAGGCATTAACGTTGAATTGGATGCACGCGGCGATCATATGATGAACCGATCCTTAAACGGAAGTATATTCAATGTTGAAGATCACCCGAGGTCCACGGCGGTTGGTTGTTGACAAAGTTCAGAGAGGCAGCCACTTTGCCTTTGGATTAGATGGAACTAACTGCGGGGAAGCAACGAGGCGGGCTGATTGTGTGGCGCACAGTCGTGGGGTGGAGGAAATGGGCTTGGGGTTCGGAGGCAAATGTATTGAGTTTGCCTCGTGTCAGCCAAATCCGGTATGACATTGAGATCAAAAGACCCCCGGTCACTTCACCGTTCTAATTCCCACTCTTCACTTTGCGCATTGTTTAATTGCTTAACGATCTTGTTCTGTACTTATACCACCTTATACCTCTCTCCATGGCTCTGCGTTCCCCACACATCCCTCTTCAACCTTAATTCTATTCTACTTGCTATCGTCGCTGTCTCTCTTGCTATCGCATCTCTGTCCTACTATTCACGACCAACTATGCCTGCTATCAAATCTTCACCTTCATCGCCCAGACGCAGCACCCCAAAGCAGAAGGGTGCAGTCCGCGCCAAATCTGGCTGCTATACATGCAGAATTCGCCGTAAGGTTCGTATAGCGCCCACCGTTGGCCAAACACAGCATCTAATCTGTGCCTCGTGCCTGCACAGAAGTGCGACGAGCAGGTTGACGATTCCGGTCGTTGCACAACCTGTGTTCGCCTCAGGCTTGAATGCCTTGGTTTCGGTGCTAAACGCCCAGAGTGGCTCAGGGTGAGGTCCCTTGATCTTCGTTGTTCCCTGTTTCCTGACTTTTGTGCGCCACACAAGGAAAGTCGCAATGTTCATGAAGTCCGCGAGAAGATCAAGTCTTTTCTCGTGTCTCAAGGGATGATCAAGGGTCATACCAACAATGGTTCAAAGGCCTCTGAGCCAAGCCCCACTCTCAACCTTCGCGAGGACTCCAGTGATTCCTCTAGTCCCGAGATGCCTACGATATCCCTGGATGGTCCTCGAGACTATCGCGTCCTCTCAAATATGAGAGATGATCATTTTGACCCAGGAAGTGGATATCCCAACTCCTCAAGTCCGTCGCCGCCATCGATTATTTTGGGCTTTGATACTTACTCATTCTAGACTACCCCGCCGATTATCGAGAGTCTTCTTCGCCTTATTCTTCTCAAGATGATTCCTATTTCCCCACAGTCGATACTTTATGTAAGAATATGTTGTAAATCTCAGTGTAATATAGTGTACTCAACCAGTTGTTCTTGCTAGCACTTGCTACGTCTAGTTCGTTTGGTCCCTCATACCACTTTACTTTCGAGGACCCCACAATTTACAGTGACATCGAGCTGATCAGCTACTTTCGAAATCCCGAGGTACCTGTCGACGTTGATGGCGTGCTAAAACACTATCGCGAGTATGTCATCCAGAACCAGTACATATTCGCAGGCGACGAAGTTCGAAACATCATCTACGAAATCGCACTATCCCATCCATGTTCCAGAGAGAGTGCAAGCCTTCTTTCTTCGATCCATTATAAACGGTTTCGCAATCCCCGCACAATCTCCTTCGATAGTGAAGACACCAAACATCGACTGATGAAAATCGATAGTCTTCTCAACCACAATGACCTATCGTCAGGCGATGCGATGGCCGCCCTTCATGTCGTGTCATCTTACCTCTTCGATGGCGGCTGTGGTGATTGGGACCGCTGGATCAACATTTCGTGCATCTATGTGTCTCGCATATTTGCGAACTATGTCAGCCCATCGGAAGCCCTCTTGAGGTGTAAAGCCAAAGATGCCTTCATAATCAAGACATCGATTTGGTTCGATGTTCTAGCGTCTGTTACCACGCAAACCCGACCTCGCTTCCTTTTCGCCATTCAACTTATGTTTGGTCCCACCCAATCAAAAATACAAGAGCTGGATGCCGAAGATTCCTCCTCCATGATGTCGCCGATGGGCTGCCATAACGAGGTCGTCTGGGCATTGGCGGAGGCATCTGATCTAGCTTGTTGGAAGCGATCTGGGGAAGCAACAGAATCACTCAGTGTGCCAATGCTGGTCAAACGTGCAGAAAAAATAGAGCAGTATCTCAAGCCTAGCTCTGCCATGCAGGACACTACCGATACCCGCGTCCTGGCTTCTGAGATCTTTCGTGCATCAGCTCGTCTATACCTGCGGGCCGTCGTATCTGGTGATCACCCTAGTGTCCCCGAGATCAGGGAGAGTGTCGACGACGTCATCTACTGGATGCGAAGACTGAACTTCCCACCATACAACACCGAAGTCAGCGGACCGACGATGCTACGTTCTGTCGTGAGGAACACGGTCTTTTGTTTCTTTATCTGCGGCGCTTTTGCTGAAAAGCGAGATCATCAGGATTTCATTGATCGTTTGCTTGAGAGCGCTGACGACGGGACAGGGAATTCAGCATCGATCCGTGGAATGCTGAAGCAGATTTGGCAAGAGAGAGATGTTCGTCAGCAACCCTCCAGAAGGACAGTGGATTGGCGAGGAGTGGATTGGCGAAAGATGTTATCAGATGCAAAGATCTTGCTGGTCTGAGATCCCGACTCTTTGTTCGCATACTATGCATGCTTTTTTTGGTACATAAATCTTGTTACGCGCGTATCTCACTGTAATTTCTGTACATATATAACCTGGACCTGTACATACGTCACCAAAAATTCCAATTATATCGGAAGCTTATAAACGGTTGCAACGTACGTCGTCGGTGACCTGAAGAATTGAGGTACAGATGGCATCAAATGCGAATTCTTCGCTGGTTAGCTAATGGCAGAATAGGGAGATTATGCATGTGGTGATATGTCCGGAGCCAATTTCAGGCCGCGTCGCTTTATTCAAGGGTCCGATGAGGATGGAGAACAAGGACTAACTCAGATTTGTTCAAGATCACAAGGAATCTGCCGATCAATTCGACTGGGAATTGACTACCTCCAGCTGTGGGCTCAAATTCATACTTAGGAATGTCGCTTTTTCGTTCTCTCCTCCTCTGGCCTCCTTGGTAACGCTCCATCACGCCGTTCTATCCTGTGCACTACTCGTGTCCTTTTATATCGATATTCCCCTTCATACACATCGGTGTCTGAATATCTGCTTGTCCGACTAGTCTATTCCCTTCATCACGTACCACAAACTGCGCCGATAGTATTCTTAAAAGTTTGCTCCGTCTACTTGTCCCGAGATAATTGTTCCTCACGCTGCAATGGCCTACAGGAGCCAACAACTATCTGCTAGTCCAAGTCAGTCTCCCTCAGCACAGTCACCCAAAGCCTCCCTTACTTCTCTCGACGCTACTGTGCCTCCTAATATGGTTCCTGCTCCTGAAGATACCGACAGCAGCTCTCGTGCGTCACCAAGTAGACGCTCAATCGACCTGCCTCGCATACCCTCCGCCAGCAAAGGTGGATGCTGGTAGGTCGCCCTTCGCGTCTAATTCGCCTCGCTCATTGTTTCTAATCTTGTCAACATAGGACGTGTCGTTTACGGCGAAAAGTATGTTGTTATTATCTTCAACAATAAGACGTGCCTGATTTTTTGATTTCTTCATCTCAGAAATGTGATGAGCAACGCGACACCGACTCAGACGCTTGCCAGACCTGCAAACGATTGAAGATCGACTGCCTTGGTTGGGGTCCACGACGTCCAGAATGGATGCGAGTAAGTATGTTCATTGATTCGATGTCATCCCATATTAAATCCAACTTCTTCATTTGCTAAGGATAAGCAAGAGGTCGAGCGATACAAAGCTGGCATTAAAGCTCAGCTAACTCGCGCAGGTCTCATCCGTGGCCAGCCCCGCACCTCGCAGTCCCATCACCAAGCCTCTGGGTCCATGTTGCCTACACACACTCGCTCTCATCCATACCACCGCCCCTCTGCCCCAGATGCCAACACCGCCTCAACAGCCCACTACGATCACAATGAATATTATCGCTACGCCTCCACCTCCCACGAACAGCATTCACATCCACGCGAGCACCATCTCTCTCACGTCATGCACGGTATGTTGCTTTTAACAGGTTGGCTGTGCTACTGAGCAGTATGACTAAATTAAATTCATGGGGTCGTAGGAGGCCCCTTTCAACCCCAGATACCGGATCCGCTGTATCAAGAGTCCCCAGGGAATGCATTGGATTTGCAAGCGCCGGTACCGTTCTTCTACCCGCAGTCGGTGACTCCGATATCGTCATCGTCATCGACGTCCATCGGAGCAGATATCGGGCCAGTTGACTTTTTGGGGTCATCACAGGAACCTGCGTTCGAGTTCGACCTGCGACCCTTATCGCCACTGACTCCTAGCTCCGCTCCTGCACCTATGGATCCAACATTGACTGATACCATGCAGAGCAATAGCGTTATGTACTACTTTGAACATGTAAAAGAGATTCTGCTCATGTTTGCGACGGATGCATTGGTGGATGCTACACATCGGGTGCGTTCGATTTAAGATTTTGCACGATAGCTCAACTAACACGCAACGTATTTAGCTGATTGTACAAGAACCTCGGGGGGCGCTTACAAGCGCTGTCTGCGCTTTAGCCAATCTACACTATACACGGACGCGTGTTGCGCGGGGGCTGGAAGCACCAGATCCTAGCCCTGAACACTCACCTGCGGCTTACCTGTTTAAGGAGGCCGACTTCCTGCTAGATGTGGCAAAAAACACACAGAATGGGTACTCTGAAAGCCACGCATTAGCTGCGCTGCATCTTGTGTTCTACTCCCAGCTATCCAGCGGGACGACGGATTGGCAGCGACCCTTCCGCATTATGTGCGAATGGCTAGGCACCCAGACCAGCCTGCCGAGAGACGAGAATCCAGCGATCACTCTGCATGCCATGCCTCCGACAGCCCAGCTTCTTGTTAAGGCCGTACTGGTAAGTGCTTTCTTGCGATATCTGTAGGTATATTACCGAACTTTAAAATCTTCAGTGGTTGGACGTGTTCTCAAGCTTCAGTCTCGTCACTGTTCCGAGATACTTCGGACTGTTTAAACGCCTTCTTGGCGAGAGAGAAGGATATCGGCCAGGGGTCGGAGACAACGACAGTCTCCATTCCTTAAGAATGGACTTGTTGACAGGGTGTTCTGATGAAGGAATGCTCGCCCTGGCAAACGTGATGAACCTAGCCCACTGGAAAGCTGTCGAACAACGCAATGGCAGGCTGAGTTTCCGAGAACTTGTTCGGCAGGGCAGCAAGATCGAGCAGCGACTCCGAGAGCGTCAACCAAGCGGGGGGGGCCTGGATGAGATCGATAGCCATGCAGGCCTGCATCGCAACCTCCAATCGTTTCCCAGCGAGGATCCGGAGACACGGCGTCTCGTATCTAGGATATTCTGCGAGACAGCCATGCTATATTTGAATATTGTCCTGAGTAACGCGAATCCTGGTGCGTATGTGAAGCATGATCAATCTCACCGCCCACTAAAGTCAAGGTATAGGTGTGCCAGAAATCGCAAAATCAGTGGAGGCCATCGCTCAGCTTATAGGTAGACTGCCAGTCCCAGAATTCAATCGGGCGTTGGTCTTTCCTCTCTGCCTTGCAGGCAGCCTGACCGATGATTCCAATTTGCGGGACTTTTGCAAAGGGAGACTTCAATACCTTGACGATAGCATGGGCAATTTGATGCCAACACGGCTTGTGATGGAGGCAGTCTGGCAGAAACGTGATGTGACTGGTGTGGCTGTCGATGTCAGGGAAACTATACGGGAACGAGGCTTGAATTTGCTGCTGATCTGAAAACTTTTTGAGGTTGGCAGGAAACATTGTAACAGTTGACGAGAGATACCTTTGGAAGGGCAGGGACTCTGCCGCTGCTATACCCACGAAATATATCTAGTAATTTATTATTTACTTACCTATCACTGATATATGACGAGCCTGTATTTTGTACGGATTATTAGAATTGTATTTTAATGATGGAGCCAATTGACTCACAAAGGGAACATTCAGTGATACAAAGGAGGGAGATGAAGTACCTTCTACAGGTCTGTTGCCGAAGTTAATGTGACTGAGATAAGGTTACAAAATTTAATGTGCGATGAGAAGCGTCCCAGTGATACTTGTACCTTGAGACCCAATGCTCAGGATGCATCGTTGATCGTGGCGCATGAAGTGGAAGCGAATTCGCTGCCGCTTTATGAGTTGGTCGCGAAGGGTCTGAGGGGAAGCCCTACTAGAATATGCCGTAGCGCCGGGAATTGCAATTAGGTTATTCATCATGAGATATGATTGTGGCGGCTATTCGGAAATCATAGGAGGTTGACACGAAGCAGAAAAGGAAGCAGAGAAGAGCTAAGGAGTATAGAAGCTTTCGCGTGCAAGGGAGAGGTCAGAATCAGCCACGAAGTGGATGGTAGTCAAGTTTATCCCGGTCATACCGGGAAACAAGTTGATGGAAAATATCAAGGCCGCGTGACTTCATCGTTGAGCACACGTAGAGCAGCGTAAGTACCCAACGCTTTGATCAAGGCGCACGACGCGAGGAATGCTACAAGCTCGAGAATATTGAATGAGGTGCGCTGGCAAGGCACTAGCAAGTAAGCTTTTTGAAAAGATTTTGTGTATCGCCTCACATGGACGTAATACATCACGAGACCGGCAAAGACGCATTTCTTTACCAGGTCTCGTCGTATAGTTCTCAACTTCAACGTTTCAAAGCTATTGAAAGCACTGCATGGACGCATTTTCTGAAAGACCTTGCTTTGAAGCTATGAAATGTGCCTTCACATACAGGATGCACTGCACTACTAAGCCTACCTTACGCGGAATAGCAATTCACGAGCAAATACACTCAGAACGTTCAATTCAGACTTTGGAAGATGAAAAAAATCTTCAGCTTCCATTCTTTTCATTTAAAATACTGTGCTTGAAATCGCTTCTTTTTCAAGTGTCACTAGTTGACTCACAACCTGGACACATTCCAGGTTTGATCATGACTTCCTTTCATCACTTTCTCAGAGTCGAATCATGACAGCGCATTCTCAATCCTGATCCTGACAAGACAAAATCTTTTTTATTGAACGACTTCGCCATGTTTATGGTCCCATGACAACCCTGTTCCTTGTTGTTCTCTTCTAAGTTCTGTTGACACTCGGGGACGGGGCAATTGGCACTGGCAGGCCTGGGATTCAAGTGTTTCCAACGATATGTAATTCCAAACGGTCAAATTTGCGCCGCAGGCCACGGAATTACATGCCTACTCAAATGTGTGTGAATAAGTATACTGCACTCGTAACCGCGGTCTCAAGAATCCATTGCATCTTGTCAACGGGTTTCAAGAAGCATGATTTATTTCCAGGATCGTACTTCAGATCATAACGGAGTGTGGTCAGAAGCCATAGGGAGAAATTGAGAGTGCACTAATTACAGCGTGCTGCTCGGAGAATAATGTCTATAGATGGGTAGAAGCATGTATATTGAACCGCGTCACAGTATCTCATAGACAAGGTGTAAACACAAGACCTGGAGTGCAGTCGAACTTCTAGAAATTAGAATGTATATATGACGGCATGGAACAGTTTCATCCCAGGAAAAGAAAAGTATAAAATTCATAAATCATTGCTAGTCGATCCTTGTAAGATGAGTGAAAGCAAAGAAGAGAAAAAAATCTATGTAGACTGCCCAGTGCCCGATCCCATTTACAACATTTCTGATACGCGGAGCCCGATATTAGTCGCTAGAGCCAAGAACAAAACGAAACACAAGACAGTCGGTCCATACTTGTCATAGTATAAACCTTCTGCATGACGTTCCCTAAGCTTATGGGAACGATAGATAAAAATGCCGACAGAATAGGCGATAGCGAGAAGCGCTGCAAATGTGAACAAGGCAGCGCTGATCAACCCCCGCGAATCGTCGGCTGGAATAAAGTTCAACAAGGTGGTGGCGATGGACCCAATAAAAACGGCACTATTCATCCATTTCTGAGAAAAGATGTCATGATCAAAATATATGATAAGAGTATAATTCACGTACAAGGAATGTGCGCTCAGCGGCGAAGTATACCTTGGGTTCAATGCGAATAGGAATCGCAATTTTCTTGCCAGCAGGAGCAGACCAGTCTCTAGACAGTATACGGTCGTCCGTGGGGGGGAGTTCGTCGCTGAGTCCAATCTCTTCCTCGTCTTCAGCGATAACCGCGTTAGGAACGCATTTAGCCGCCTGCTCCATCGCCGCCTGTTCATTGCGCAGTCTCAACACTGCATCAAACGTGGACGACGTGGCTAAGGGGTCGATCGACATTGAACGCGCCTTGCCAGTCGGAGTATCCAGTTTGGGCGGCGTCAGTTGGCGGCTGGGCTGTCCGTTACGCTCGGGGGATTTGCCTGCCTTGACATCTTCCAGCTTTCTTTCCTTCAACATCTTCTCTCGGAACGCAATAGCCTCCTTGACTTCGTCTCCAGTAAGACCAGTGCGCTTGTCCTCGTCTTTCGCAGGGTTCATGTGTTCGTCGTCGTCGTCTTCACCTTCGGAAACTGGTTCCACGTATGACGTGGTGATTTCAGCGGTAGATTGCTCTGGGGATGGAGGTTCAGTTCCTGTGGGTGTTCTCGAGTGCGAAGGTCGCTCAATGACAGTCAAGTATCCAGTGTCAGGTTTAAGAATGTCGGTATCCACTTAGAAGAGCAAGAAATTCAGTCAGAAATCATGCACAGAACGGGAGAGTGGAAGGATGTACTTTGAGGAAGCCAGAATGGCACAAGATCAACACGGTTAGGTAGAAGAGTGGCACATCCATGGATGAATTTACTAGAGATGGTTGTGAGCAGATCTTTTAGAGGTTTAGCCTGCAAGGCGACATACCTGAATTTAGGTACAGCTTCTACAAGGTGCGATTGGACAAGATCAGTCACCCATTCGGGCGGCTGTTGTCCGAACTGCGTTTGAAGCTTCACTTCAAGAACACCATATCTGAAAACATGGGTCAACTTGAGCGAAAAGGATAAAGAAAATGTATCCTACTTGAAAATCTCTTTGTCATCAGGGGAAACTGAATCGAACGGGAAGTCAATTCCAAAATCTGTGCGACGCCAATTGTCCCCGGCACGGATCTTGTTATCCCAGTTGTCCTCTCGTACCAAAGTCAACTCGGTATCGAGCGAGATGCGCACGCGCGCATCCCCAGGCAACTGGAATGCAGTACGATTGTAGAAGGACCGCATCACTGGATGGCATTGGCAAACGCTTGTCAGAAAGCGACAAAGATTTGACTATAAAACGACTAACCGGGTTGGAGTTTCCTGGTGAGGATGGCATACTGCACCTCGTTAGCCAATTGAATCATGGCGTCCACCTCTTGTTGGGACTTCTTGCCCTTCGCTACCAGCTCCTGGAACTCTGCGTCCACGGTGTACTCTCCACGAAGGAATGCATTCACAAGATGTTCCTTGATAGGGAAGCGTGCCTTGACTGACTTTTCACCAGTCCAATCTTCTCGGTGAGTTTTACGTTCAACGAAGATCTGTGGAGAACTCATGTCAAAAGTGAGGGTACTTGATAAATAGCGACTCACAGTTTTATTATCAACGTCACCATACCAGCGTAGTCGGATAGCTTCCGCCCCTTCAGTTTTCTCAAGGCGTCCGAGGTACAGTTCAAGGTCCTCATTATCGAAATAGATAGAGGTAATCGCTGATAAGAGGTCAATAAATAAATGGTGCAACAACTTTTAGAAAAGCATATGCCTGAATCGCGTGGGTCGAACTCTTTTTCCGCATTGAAAACTGGATGAGGAGTTAGAAGGGGAAGTGGTCAAGCCAAGACGTCGAATACGAACCGAGAACAGGAAGATTTCGCAGGATAGCCAATTTCAATGGCACAAGGTTGTCTGGGTGAACCTGTTGAGGCAAATTTTAAATCGTTCCCGGAGGAGATTAGTGTAATCAAGTACCCAATACTTTGTTGTTTGCCTGACAAATGCGCTCTGACTTCCACCCGCGCTGGAATCGCCGCGCACAGGATTACCCCTCGTCCTAACCAGGTCATAGAGCTTGGAAAGCTTGACAATTAGTGCGTCCCAATTGTACTTGTAGAATGGTCGTGTCTCGAGGTAATCCTGGACGAAACTGGCTTTCAACGAGAAAGGCGTTTGTTTCTAGAAAGTTTGTTAGACAGACATGAATTGTGAAAGTAATATCAGCCGCACATCATGTTTCTGGATTAGGAATGGTTCTCAGTATTCAATTGTAACAAGGTTGACAGGAAACGGACCTTGAGAATCTTCATGAAACCAGTAATATTGAGTTTAGTGTAGAGAGCGAGGTCATGGACGTCTGCCACGAGATTGGCCACTTCTTCCTCTAGGGCGTGGAAGCGGTCCTCAAGTTCGTCGTAAGATTCGTCCTCGCCATCCGAAAGATCGTCGTCTGAGCCTTCGTCATGACCAAAGTGCTCGGCATGTTGATTCTCTGCATCGCCGTCTGATTGGGGGCGTGTGGATTCCTGGGAACGTTCCTCCTCACGGTCCTCCGTGACAAGACGTTGAACATCTTTCTCTGCATCTTTGATACGCTTGGAAAGTTCAGAAGTCTGATGAGGAAAGGCGGTTAGTTACGTTACGTTACATTCCTGGAAGTGCAAAAAAGAACGTGTTAAATGCCAATACTACTTGCCTTGCGTTTCTGAAAGTCATGGATTTTGTCCAACTCCTCTTCAAGCATATCCTTGAACTGTTCTTCATCCTTCTCACTCCAACCACTTTGAAATGTTCGGTCCTAGAAGGAAACAAACACAGTGGTCGTCTAGCAACTTCTCCTGTTACATGAAGCACACAACAAACCTTAAGGACTCGTTTCAATTTATTGTAGTCAAGATAGAATCGTCGCCATTCATTGTACAATGTCGTCTGTTGAAGTAGCAACCTAAGCGAACTACTCGAATTTAGGATCGTTTAGTCGAACACACCTTGATTTTGGTGCCAAACTTCATGGCAGGCTTGCGGCGACGAACGACGGTTCAAATGAAAGAGAAAATCAACTGGAAGAATTAAATCCTGTGGGAAGATTCTGGAACAGCGAAATACGGCTAGTAGACGATCGAACGTGTGTCGCGTTAACGGGCGGCTAAATGGCTTTCCGGCTAGTCAAGACTCGAGAGACATCGGATTTCGGAAGTTGTAGTACTGACAGGAACACGCGGAGTTTGACTCGGCCATTTCTATCATGGTCAACGTACCCCCATATGCTGCGACCTCAACAAGCACTCCCATTGTACAGCGTCCGCCGTTGAACGGCCAGAGACCATCATCCACTGCCAGCGATGTCGCACGAACTAAGGTGCTGCTTGTGGGAATGCGCAGGTGAGTTGTCTTTCATCCCCTATTTTTATTGTCTCATTCAAAAATCCTTGTTAGGGCCGGGAAGACCTCAATTCAGCAAGTCCTCTTCAATCATCTCGCGCCGAAACAGACATTCTATCTAGAGTCAACTCCACGTATAGTGAAGCATGCAATCGAGTCCGTCGTCCTTGAACTTCACGATATTTTCGTTACGCTTATTCTGAGCCATTTTAGCACGGTTATTCCCCTCGAGATATGGGATTGTCCTGGAAATATCACTGTCGAAACCTTGGGCACCCCACTCTCTCAGTTTGCGACCATGATATTCGTGATTGACATTCGCGTGAGCTTTCCCATCGCCAAGCCAAGTGCCCTTCCTCACAGACGGGTTCCTTACGCAGGATTTGTACAACCAGCCAATATCTAGGCTTGTAGAATTTATCGTTGCCGCCTCGCAGGAGAATCCCAATATGAGCTTGGAGGTGTTTGTACATAAAGCTGAGAAGCTTCAGGAGGACGACAAAATTGGTATGCTAGACAAACCTTCATGTCATACTCGCTGAGGGTGATTTTTGCCCAGAGAATTTCAGGCAAATTCAAGAGCGGGTCTCTGATCGATTATTGGATATCTCTCCGGATTACGAACCAGTCCAACTTAACTTTCACTTGACCTCAGTCTACGACCACACGCTACATGAGGCTTTTTCAAAAGTTCTTCACAAACTCATCGATTCGCTTCCATTTTTGGAAGATCTTCTCAACGTGTTTTGTGCGGTCAGTGAGGTCATCAGGTCGTCTGGGGGTCAGGAGACTGATAACACATTTAGAATTCACAATCACCAAAGGCATTTTTATTTGACACAAACTCAAGATTGTATATTGCAACGGATGCGTCGCCGGTCGACTCTGCGACGTTCAATCTTTGCTGCGACTATCTGGAAATGTTGAACTCACTTGGAACATTGTATAAGTATGTAGCATTTCCTTTCGTTAGCAAGGAAATTTCTCAGAACCCTTAGATCTGCTGATGTACGACGTTTACCGTCTACGCCACCTCCTCCGGCGTCCACCAACTCTTCTTCTTTATCACCTGTGTCATCTGACCCGTCAACGCCAACTGGATTGACTTTACCAGACTCCACAACACGACCATCTCGTGATCTTTTCTACCCCAGCGCCTCGACGTCGCTGCACCCATCAACTCCGGGTACTACACTCGCATACCATCTTATTGCACCTCACCTTGCGCTGCTTGCACTGCTTCCTACGAGTGTTTATGAAGGTCGACGAGGGCTTGTCGAGTTTAACGTTGTCTTTCTCAGGGAAGGTGTACAGGAGATATGTCAAGTGGAGAATGAAGCACGGACAGGGGGATAATGGCAATGATATTACTAATTAGGCAACCATATGTCATCTTACCCAGGTTTTTTTGCGAGCATGCCCGAGGTATTTTCTAGATCTGGGGCACACACCAGTCCTCGAAAGAAAGAAAAAAACCTCGTTGTCGCAGCATGGCAAAGGCGTGGCTGGTCATTTGTTAAATTTCTGATAAATTGAATGTCTAGGCCAGGGTTCTGGAAGATTTTGCTAGTGTCTGGGTCAAAAGTAGCCCATATCGATGGTGGTGAGACCAGATATGGGAGACGCGTACGATCACGTGGGAACTTTATGCCAAAAATTCCGTTGGGGAAGACGTTTGGGGTCAGGGGTATACATATTTTCTGGTTGACCAGGACTCTCATTAGAGATTCTCTGTAGACCTCCTTCAACCTCCTCTCTGAATCGCTGTCGCCAGTATTCAGAATGGCGGTTCCCAACGGACAGGCCGTCCGACCTCAAAGTATCCCAACTCGTCCTCTAATCCTTACACTCGGACAAATTAGAGTACGTGACGCATGTTCATATCGAAAAAAATTCATCGATAACACGTTTTACAGCTCTCTATTCCAGTATCGACTAATCCCGATGAATGGATCGCTGCCGAAGTTCTGAGAGATGAATTCGCGCATAATCAAAGCCTGTTAGATGCTGTCGACGTGACAGCCCAGCTCGAAAACGAAAACGAAGCAGCCACTGAGCTTGCTGCAAGCTTCCTCGGCCTTGTCGCCGATAAAATCGACGAAGAACCTCAATCCACATCTGCTCGCACGTCTCTTCTCTTGAACGTCTTCAAATTCTTTACTTCGTCCTATCTCGTCAATCGAGATGTTCATTGCCTCACTTCTGGTTTTGACACCGAAGTCCGCAAGGCCGTCCTCACCGCATACTTCAAGGCCATCGCAGCCCTCCAAGCGCAGAGGGTTGCTGATATTCCTACATCGCCTGTGTCGGCCCTTCTTTCTGCTGCTACTAATGGAAAGGCATCCGTTTTCGCATTATTTGGCGGCCAAGGAACTAACGAAGTCTACTTCGACGAACTACAATCGCTTTACGACATTTATAAGCCATTTGTCGCGCCGTTTTTGGCGACCGTTACCAAGGATGTCCTCGTGCCTTTAGCTGAGGAAGAGGTCGCTTCCACTTACTATACGCATGGTCTTGACGCCCTCGCGTGGCTTGAAGATCCTACCACTCGCCCTCCCGTTGCATATTTGGCTTCAGTCCCGATCTCCTTGCCATTGATCGGTCTCACACAGCTCATCCAGTATCTCGTCGTCTGCCGAGTGTCCAACCTTACTCCGGGACAGCTCCGCGATCGCATCGCTGGTGCCACTGGACATTCTCAAGGCATAGTTTCAGCCGTCGTGATCTCCACATCCGCGACGTTCGACGATTTCACCCAAAACGCGCGTAAGGGTATCAAGTGGCTCTTCTTCTCTGGGCTTCGCGGCCAGCAAGCCTTCCCCATCGTCTCTTCGGAGCCCGCCATCATCCAAGATTCCATTGAGGGTGGCGAAGGTACCCCCAGCCCCATGTTATCTATCACAGGCCTTAGTTTGAAGGAGGTCGAGGGACATCTCAAGAAGACCAACGCACACCTTCCCGACAACTCGCAGCTTCAGATCTCACTCAACAATGGCTCTCGCGCCTTTGTGGTAACCGGCCCTGCTCGTGCTCTTCATGGGCTCGTTACCAACCTCAGGAAAGTTCGTGCCCCCAATGGTGCCGACCAGAGCAAAACCCCCTTCTCCCAACGCAAGCCCGTTTTTTCCGTCCGCTTCCTCGTCGTAGGTGTCCCATACCACAGTCAGTATCTCGAGGGTGCCACCGACCAACTCGTCAACGTTGATCTCGGCGAGGAGCTTTGGCAGCCACAAGATCTCAAAATCCCAGTTTTCCATACGGAAGATGGTAATTTTCATTTTTCTTGATGATCTTGATGTGTTCTCAAACTTATTTTACAGGATCTGATCTCCGTAAATCCTCGACCTCGATCACGCGGTCCCTATGCGACCAGATCTTCACTTTGCCTATTCATTGGTCCAAGGCAACCGACTTCCCTGAGACTGCTACTCATGCCATCGATTTCGGCCCTGGTGGTTTGAGCGGAATCGGACCTCTGACCGCTAGGAACCTCGAAGGAAGGGGAGTACGCGTTATCGTTGCAGGTGATCGCGGAAAGGGTGATGCAGAGTTGTATAACGTTCGTGCGGTCAAATACGAGGACTGGTGGAGCAAGAAGTGGTCGCCGAGCTTGGCTCGCACTGGGTATGTCATTGATTTTCTGCTTCTGAGCATTTCTGACTCTTTTCTGCAGAGATGGAACCATTTACCTCGACACTCCCTTCTCCCGTCTCCTCGGCAAGCCCCCCATCATGGTTGCGGGCATGACTCCTTCGACCGTCAAGGCTGGGTTCGTCAGCGCTGTTCTCGACGCTGGCTACCATGTTGAGTTGGCTGGTGGCGGACACTACAATGCCGCTGCGCTCCGTGCAAAGGTTGCAGAAATCCAGAAGCATATTCCCGCCGGCGTTGGTATTACCTTGAATGCTCTCTACATCAACCCGCGTCAGTTTGGCTTCCAATTCCCCTTGTGGCAAGAGATGCGCAAGGAGGGTTTGCCCGTTGAAGGTTTCTGTGTCGCCGCTGGAATACCCAGCACGGAGAAGGCCGCAGAAATCATCGAGGCACTGAAGAACGCCGGTATCAAGCACGTTGCCTTTAAGCCTGGTTCAGTCGATGGCATTCGCCAAGTCATCAACATCGCTGCAGCCAACCCCGACTTCCCTATCATCATGCAGTGGACTGGTGGTCGTGCCGGAGGTCATCACTCTTTCGAAGACTTCCACCAGCCCGTCCTGGCTACGTACGGTGCTATCCGCCGCCACCCTAACATCTCTCTCGTTGGTGGCTCCGGATTCGGCTCTGCCGATGATGTCTGGCCATATCTTACCGGTGACTGGTCTGTCGAGCGCTTCGGTGTGCAGCCCATGCCCTTCGATGGTTTCCTCTTTGCGTCTCGCGTCATGGTTGCAAAGGAAGCACATACCAGTTCCTCTGTCAAGGATCTCATCGTCGCAGCTTCAGGTGTCGACGACGCTGCGTGGGAAGGTACCTACACCAAGCCAACGGGTGGCATCCTTACCGTTCGCTCGGAACTCGGCGAGCCCATCCACAAAGTCGCCACTCGTGGTGTCAAGCTTTGGAAGGAGTTCGATGATACTGTCTTCAAGCTACCCAAGGAGAAGCGCGTAGCGTGGTTGAAGGAGCGTCATGTCGAAGTCATCAGCAAGCTCAACAAGGACTTTGCCAAGCCTTGGTTTGGTTGGAAGAAGGATGGAAGCGTTGCAAACGACCTCAGCGACATGACCTATGAGGAAGTCGTCCTGAGGATGATTCGTTTGATGTTTGTAGCGCACGAGAAGCGCTGGGTGGATATTTCCCTCCGCAATCTTACCGGAGATTGGTTGCGCCGTATCGAGGAACGTTTCGCCGGCGTCAATGGCACTGCTGCCAAGCCATCTATCCTCCAATCGTACACGTCTCTCGATGATCCTCTCCCCTTCGTCGAGACGTTCTTTACCACCTATCCTCTCGCTGCTCGACAACTCCTCGCGGCCGAAGACACCGCTTACTTCCTTGCCATCGCTCAGAGACCTGGACAGAAGCCGGTTCCCTTCATCCCCGTCCTTGATGCCTCCTTCGAAGTCTGGTTCAAGAAGGTTTGTTGTTTAAATGCACACTATATGTTGCTGGCATTAATTCTGTTTTTAGGACTCGCTCTGGGCTGCTGAAGACATTGAGGCCGTCTTTGATCAGGACCCTCAGCGTGTCTGCATTTTGCAGGGCCCCGTCGCTGTAAAGAGCGCCATCGTCAAAGATGAGCCTATCAAGGACCTTCTCGGCAACATTAACAAGACTCTCATTCAACGGCTTCTCGAGCGCAAGTACAACAACGATGCTAGTACCATCCCCACCGTTGACTACCTCGGCAACCAGCCAGTGGCTCCTCCCCAGGCACCCCCCAGCGTCAAACGCACCGATAATGCTGGGTCAATCACTTACGAGATTGGTAGCAGCATCCCGGACACTGGTGCTTGGTTGGAGGCGTTGGCTGGCCCGGCTTTGAGCTGGCGCCGCGCTCTCATTGCCTCACCGACGATCGTACAAGGCACTTCTTACATTGATAACCCTCTTCGTCGCATTCTTGCGCCTCGTGCAGGCCAGAAGGTCGTCATCACGCCTGCGTCTATTTCTTTCTACGGTGCTGCTCGCTCGTACGGTCCTCACAAGGAAGACTTCAAGGCTTTGGAGATCACTTACACTGATGCTACCAAGGCTATCAATGTGACTATGTTCGAGGATCGTCGCGACGCTTCTGTGCCTCTCTCTCTCCAATTCGAGTATAAGCCTTCGACTGGTTTTGCCCCTATCCATGAAGTTGCCGTTGGCCGTAATACCCGCATCAAAGAATTCTACTGGAAATTGTGGTACGGTGATGATGAAGTTCTCCCTGCTATCGGCCTTCGTGAAACTTTCGATGGCCCCGAGGTTACAATCGAGGCTGCCGATATCGAGGAGTTCTGCGCCGTTGTAGGTAATCAAGGCGAGAGCTTCAAGACTGTGCGCAACGAGAATGTCCAGGCTCCTATGGATTTCGCCATCGTTACTGGATGGAAGGTGTGTCACAGTACAAATGTCCTTACTCATACTCAACCGCTCCATAGGCAATCATGAAATCGATTTTCCCTGCCGACATCGACGGCGACCTTCTCAAACTCGTCCACATGTCAAACGGTTTCCGCATGGTGAACGGTGCTCGACCTCTTCAAGTCGGCGACGTGTGCAGAGCTAGGGCTCAAATCGTCTCCGTCACCAACACGGATGCAGGCAAGGTCGTCAAAGTCAAGGGCCATGTCTATCGTGGTGATGAGCAGGTCATCGAAGTCATTTCTGCTTTCCTCTACCGTGGCCGCTTCACCGACTTCGAGAACACCTTTGAGACCATCGAGGAGCCCGACTACACTGTACCTCTGGAAACGGATGCAGATGTTGGCGTTCTTCAGTCGAAAGAATGGTTTGAGTGGGACGACGACTCTATCCCTCTGTTGGCAGGCACCTCCCTCATATTCCGCATCCGCTCACAAGTTTCGTTCAAGGACAAGACCTCCTTCCGCAACGTCGCAGTTTCGGGTGATATCTTCATTCGCAATCAACTCAAGGTCCTTGTCAAAGTTGGATCTGTCGACTTCCAGCAAGATGACTCCCATGGCAATCCCGTCCTTGCCTATCTCCAGCGCCACGGTTCTCCCACCGGTCTTGTCACTCCTTTGGCTAATGAAGGTTACACCATGACGAATGCTGACGGTTCAACCGTTTTCAATGCCCCTCTCACCAACGAGCCATACTCTAAGATTTCTGGTGACTTCAATCCTATCCACATCAATCCTTACTTCTCCGATTATGCCTCTCTCCCTGCCACCATTACCCATGGTTTGTGGTCTAGCGCTGCCACTCGTCGTTATGTCGAGAACGTCGTTGCTCAAGGACATCCTGACCGTGTTCTAGCGTATGTGCACTTTTTTTAAAAATTGTTCTTTCAAGCACACTGACCTGTTTGCCAGCTACAATGTTTCTTTTGTCGGCATGGTCATTCCCAATGACGAGCTTACCGTCAAGGTTCGCCACACTGGCATGCGTGATGGAAACATTGTTGTCAAGGTCGAGACTTTCAACGGTCGAGGCGAGAAGGTCCTTGATGGTTCTGCTGAGGTCAAACAGCCAAACACCGTTTATGTCTTCACGGGCCAAGGCTCTCAAGAACCCGGTATGGGTATGGATCTTTACAACAACTCTCCAGCTGCGCGCGCTGTCTGGGAGGGTGCAGATGCCCATCTCCTTGCCGTTTACGGTTTCTCGATCGTCGAGATTGTCAAAGACAATCCCAAGACGAAGACCATTCACTTCGGTGGTATCAAAGGTCAAGCTATCCGTCAGCGTTACATGGACATGACATACGACACTCTTGACAAGGATGGCAATGTCAAGACCCTTCCCCTCTTCGCTGATATCGATGTTCGAACGCCCAAGTACACATTCAGCCATCCGGGCGGTCTTCTTTTCGCAACTCAATTCGCACAGATTGCCCTCGTTGTCACCGAAAAGGCAGCTTTCGAAGATATGCGTTCCAAGGGTTTCGTCCAAATCGAATGCGCCTTCGCTGGCCACTCTCTCGGAGAGTACTCCGCCCTTGCTTCAATTGCTGATGTGCTTCCTATCTCTGCCCTCGTCGATGTCGTTTTCTATCGTGGCATCACTATGCAGCGCGCCGTTGAACGTGACTCCCAGAACCGTTCGAACTATGCCATGTGCGCTGTGAACCCAAGTCGCATTTCAAAGACTTTCACCGACGCCGCCCTTCGAGAGGTAGTTGATAGCATTGCTGTCACTACTGGCTCACTCTTGGAGATCGTCAACTACAATGTCGAGGTAAACCCCTGTTCTTCCCACCTTTTATTTTGCGTTAACACCCTTTTTAGGGCCAACAATACGTCTGCGCCGGTGAACTCGTTGCTCTGCAGACGATGACGAATGTGTTGAACTACCTCAAAATTCAGAAGATCGACATCGCGAAGGTATGCTTAGAGGCGCTTCGGGACCCTGTCCATGACTAACCATCTAACCATGAAATAGTTGACTGAAACCTTCACTGTCGAGAAGGTGAAGGAGATGCTTGGTGACATTGTCAAGTCCTGTTTCGAGAAGGCTTCCGAACTGCAGAAGGCGGAAGGTTATATCAAACTCGAACGTGGATTTGCTACAATCCCCCTTCCTGGAATCGATGTACCGTTCCACTCGAGATATCTCTGGGCTGGTGTCATGCCGTTCCGTGCTTGTAAGTCGGCCCTTGCCACCTCGCAAACTTGTGATCTAACAATCCATAGATCTCTCTAAGAAAATCAACCCAACGCATCTTAATCCCGACATGCTCGTCGGGAAGTACATCCCGAATCTTATCGCGAAGCCGTTCGAAGTTTCCAAGGAGTATGCGCAAATCATCTATGACCAGACGTCTTCCCCGCGCCTTGACAAAGTCCTTAAGAAATGGGATCAGGACAACTGGGCCAGCGCTGAGCAGCGTCAGAAGCTTGCATACACCATCCTCGTCGAGCTTCTTGCCTACCAGTTTGCATCCCCTGTTCGTTGGATTGAGACTCAGGACCGCCTGTTCACCGAATTCAAGTTCGAACGCTTAATCGAGCTAGGACCTTCCCCGACCCTTACGGGTATGGCCACACGTACCCTCAAGGCGAAATACGAGACCAGCGATGACTCCATCAGCCGCACGAGGACCATTCTCTGTCATGCAAAGAATGTCAAGGAGATCTATTACCAGTATGAGGATGAGCCTGAAGCTCCCTCGGCCGAAGCTCCTTCCGACGCTGTAGCGAGCATGCCTGCTCCAGCTGCTGCTGCACCAGTCGCCGTCACTGTTGCATCCCCTGCGGCCGGTCCTGTTGCGTCAGTTGAAGACGTCCCGATCAAGGCCTTGGACATTCTTACCGTCGTCGTCGCACAAAAGCTCAAGAAGCCCGTTGGAGAAATTCCATTGTCAAAATCCATCAAGGATCTCGTCGGTGGCAAATCGACTCTTCAGAACGAGATTTTGGGCGATTTACAACAGGAATTCAGCTCTGCACCCGAAAAGGGCGAAGAACTTCCACTTGAAGAGCTCGCTGCTGGACTTTCGTCTGGATTCAATGGCTCTCTCGGCAAATATAGCAACGGCCTTATTTCTCGCGTCATCGGTGGCAAAATGCCTGGTGGCTTCAACGCGTCTGCTATGAAGACTCATCTTGCCAAAGCTTGGGGTCTGGGCCCTTCTCGTGCGGATGCTGTGCTACTCCTCGCCACCACTTTCGAGCCTGCTAAGCGTCTCGGTTCCGAGGCAGAGGCAAAGACTTGGCTTGATGGCATCGTTTCTATCTATGCTCAACGCGCCGGAATCACCCTATCTGCCCCTGGCGCAGCAGCATCTGGCGGCGCCACTGGGGGTGCCACCATTAACAGCGAGGAGTTCTTGAAATTCCAGGCTGATCAAGAGCGCTTTGCGGCTCAACACGTCGAATTGTACATGCGATATCTCGGACGTGACTCCCGTGCTGGCGAGCTTGCTTTTGACCAAGAGAAGGCGACTTCAGCTGCTCTGCAGGCTAAGCTGGATAGCATCACTAAGGAACACGGTGATACTTACATTGACGGCATCCAACCCCGCTTCGATCCACTCAAGGCCCGCCATTTCGATTCATCCTGGAATTGGGTACGCCAAGATGCTTTGGTGATGTACTATGACATCATCTTCGGGCGGTTGACGACCGTCGATCGCGAAATTACCGCTCGCTGCATTGCTCTTCTCAACCGAGCTGACCCAGAGATGCTTGCATACATGCAGTACCACATTGACCAATGTGATCCTTCAAAGGGCGATAATTACAAGCTCGCGAAAGAGTTCGGGCAGAGGCTCATTGATAACACCCGCGAAGTCATTGGCCAACCTCCGGTTTACAAAGATGGTATGTTGTGGAGATTTTTATGTTATATCTGGATTAACTATCTTCTTAGTAACGTTCCCCGTTGCACCTCACACCGAAGTCACTGCAAAGGGTGACATTGTCTACTCTGAAGTTGTCCGTGAGAACGTTCGCAAACTGGAGGCCTATGTTGAAGAGATGGCGAGTGGTGATACTGTTTCTGGTTCTGTCAACATTCAGAAAGTTCAGGACGACGTTCTCAAGCTATGGACTGTCGTCAAATCCCAACCAGGCATCAGCCAGGAGCAGAAGAATCGCATTAAGGCCTTATACGAGGGCGTGGTGCGGTCTTTACGCAAGGGTCCGGACACCAGGGCTCGTCTTACCCCAAGGAACCGCCGTTCCTCATCACAATTCCTCCGCCCTCAGATCTCCAACATCTTGCCTGTTACTGCTGACAAAGTACCCCTCCTTCATCTCAAGCGCAAAGTTGGCACCAACTGGGAGTACAGCAGCAACCTTACTAGCGTCTACCTCGATGTCCTCCACGAGATCGCCACATCCGGTACCACCTTCCAAGACAAGAATGCCTTACTCACTGGCGTTGGAAAAGGTTCCATTGGCATTGAAATCGTTAAGGGTTTGCTCTCGGGAGGTGCTCACGTTGTCATCACGACTTCAAGTTACAACCGCAAAACCGTCGAATATTACCAGTCCATTTTCCAGAGCTTCGGTAGCCGTGGTTCAGCTCTCACCGTCGTGCCATTCAATCAAGCATCGAAGCAAGATGTCGAAGCTCTCGTTGACTACGTCTATGCCAACCTGTGCATGGATTTGGATTACATCATTCCTTTCGCTGGTATCCCAGAGAATGGACGAGAGATTGATGGCCTCGACGACAGATCTGAACTTGCGCACAGGATGATGCTCGTCAATCTTCTCCGCATTCTTGGTGCGGTTAAGACGAAGAAGGCGAGTCGTCACTTTGTCACTCGGCCCACACAAGTTATCCTTCCCCTCTCGCCGAATCACGGTCTCTTCGGCAACGATGGCCTCTATTCGGAGTCGAAGATCTCGTTGGAGACACTATTCCAGCGTTGGAGTTCTGAGAGCTGGGGCGAGTATCTCTGTCTCGCAGGAGCCGTCATTGGGTGAGTCAGTAGTTGCTTCATTCCAGTGTCTGTATTAAATACCTTTCAGTTGGACTCGTGGCACAGGTCTCATGGGACCCACAAACATTGTCGCTCATGAGCTCGAAGGTCATGGCGTTCGCACCTTCTCGGCTAAGGAAATGGCCTTCAATATCCTCGGCCTAATGCATCCTCTTCTATTCAGCATCACTCAAGTCGAACCAATCTGGGCTGATCTGAATGGTGGCATGGATAGGCTTCCTGACCTCGCTGACATTACAACACGTATCCGAACATCGCTAAACAAGAAAGCTGATCTTCGTCGTGCCATTGCTCGTGACAACTCTGCTGACTTCAAAGTCGTCAACGGGGTTGAGGCGGAGCGCCTCCTTCAAACCGTCGATGTTTTGCCGCGCGCCAACTTCCAGTTCGACTTCCCCACCCTTGAATCCAATGAGTCATTGGCTGACCTTGCACACCTCCGCGGCTTAATTGACCTTGAGAAAGTCGTCGTTGTCACTGGTTTTGCTGAAGTTGGGCCATGGGGTAGCGCACGTACACGTTGGGAGATGGAGGCACGCGGAGAGTTCTCCATTGAAGGATGCATTGAGATGGCCTGGATGATGGGCTTCATCAAGCATTTCGATGGTCGCCTCAAGGATGGTTCGCTCTATGTCGGCTGGGTGGATAGCAAAACCGCTGAACCTGTGGATGACAAGGACGTCAAAGGCCGGTATGAAAAAGATATTCTTGCTCATGCTGGTATCCGATTGATAGGTGAGCCTATCCTTTCAATCATTTAACTCAAGTTGACATTTAAAAATCAGAGCCCGAACTGTTCCGTGGCTACGATCCTAACAAGAAAGTCTTCAACCAAGAGGTCGAGCTTATTCATGACCTTGAGCCCATTGAAGTAGCAGAGTCGGAAGCACACAAATTCAAGCTTCAACATGGCGAAAAGTGCGATATTTGGGCTGGAGAAGGGGGCCAATGGTTTGCAAAACTGAAGAAGGGCGCTTGCATTTTCGTCCCCAAAGCGTTCAAGTTCAGTCGTACTGTTGCTGCCCAGGTTCCCACTGGCTGGCACGCTGGTCGCTACGGCATCCCAGACGATATCATCGCACAAACAGATCGCGCCACTCTATGGGCTCTTGTTTGTACCGCAGAGGCTCTCAACATGTCCGGTATTACAGATCCCTATGAGCTGTACAAGCACATGCATCCCTCGGAGGTCGGAACATCACTTGGCAGTGGAATGGGAGGTGTCACGAGTATGGCCAAGATGTTTAAGGATCGTCGTGATGAGCGCGACGTTCAAAACGACATTTTGCAAGAAACGTAAGTCTATCTCACCCTTATTCGTCATTCCTTTGCTAAGATTCTGTCGCTAGGTTCATCAACACGACAGCCGGTTGGGTCAATCTGCTTCTCATGTCATCCAGTGGACCTGTCAAAATTCCTGTTGGCGCTTGGTATGCACTTTTAATTGATTTTCCACATCTCTATCTAACAGAATAATTAGCGCGACGGCCCTCCAGTCGCTAGAGATTGCCTGCGATACTATCTTATCTGGAAAAGCGAAGGTCATGATCGCTGGTGGTTTCGACGACATCAGCGAAGAAGGATCTTACGAGTTCGCCAACATGAAGGCCACAAGCAATGCTGAAACTGAGTTTGCCATGGGTCGCGAGCCGACAGAAATGTCTCGTCCCGCTACAACCTCCCGCGCAGGAGTAAGCCTGCCCTTTGTGTTTTCGATATTTCCTGTATTAACGTTACGCTTACAGTTTATGGAAGCGCAAGGTACCGGTGTTCACATCATCATGAACGCGAAGACGGCACTTGAGCTTGGTGCTCCAATTCGCGGTATCCTGGCCTTCACGTCCACTTCTACGTAAGTTGAGGTAACCTATTCATGCAAAATGTCTTCTCATGGTCTATCCCATTCGTAGTGACAAAGCAGGCCGTTCCGTTCCTGCACCAGGTCGCGGCGCCCTTACTGTCGCACGCGAAGTTGCCTCAAAACATCCCCTCCCCATACTTGACGTCGCATACAGAGCGCGCCAGCTCTCATTCCGTCGCACGCAGATTTCTCAGTGGCTATCTCACGAACACGCCCAACTTCAAGAAGAACTTGCCTTCCGCAAAACGCAAGGCGAAGTTTTGGAGGAGGATTATTTCGCAAGCAGAGTTGCCGGCATAGAAAAAGAAGCTGCGCAACAAGAAAAGGATGCCCTTGCAATGTACGGCATGCTGGAAGGCAGTGATCCTCGTATTGCGCCTCTTCGCCGCGCACTAGCCGTTTGGGGTCTAACAGCCGACGACATCGGTATCCTATCCATTCACGGTACCAGCACAAATGCCAATGTACGTATTTCTTTGTCCTTTACCACTTACAGGGTTCTCACCATGCCAACAGGAGGAGAACGAGACCAAGATCTGGAATGATATCTTTACCACCATATCCCGTACACCTGGTAATGCAGTGCCAATTATGGCGCAGAAGAGCCTCCTAGGACACGCCAAGGGCGGTTCTGCCGCGTGGCAGATGAGTGGATTGCTGCAGACGGTCATCACTGGAATTGTGCCAGGCAACCGCAACAGCGAGTGAGTGCTTTCTTCCAGGCAATTGTTTCATACTCATGAAGAACAGCAACATCGATTCGCACTTCCAGGATCGTACTTTCTTGTTGTTCCCGTCGAAATCCATCCACACCGACGGCATCCGCGCTGGAGTAATGGTATGTGTCTATAACTCTTGTGGTCCATAAGTTTTTCTCAAATTGTACTCTAGTCTTCATTTGGCTTTGGTCAAGTTGGTGGCACTGCCCTTGTTCTTCACCCTCGCTATTTGTTCGGCGCCATTGAGCCAAGTTACTACGAAGAGTACAAGAAGCGCAACAACGTCCGCTCACTGCAGTCATACAAGGCCATGAGCGAGATGATGATCAAGAACTCGTTGGTTAAGATCAAGGAGCACCCTCCTTACCTTGGCGATATGGAAGGCAAGGTTCTATTGAACTCGCTGGCTCGTGCAACGCTTGATCCGAAGACGGGAGAATACTCTTTTACCAAGCTAAACAGTGAAGTTCCTCTCGACACAAGCAACGTTAAAGCCATTGCCAACATCGTCGAGGCTGGAGGACTGAGTGAACAGACAGCAGAATCTTTCGTTGGCGTCGGCGTTGACCAAGGTTGGTTCATATATTCCATTAAAAAGCCTCACATACTTATTGCTTATGGCCCTGCCAGAACTTATCTCCGCCGTCCCTTCGCATAACCCTACCTTTGTTGCGCGCAACTTTACCGGCGCCGAGGTCGCTTACTGCAATGCTCAACCTTCGCCTCCTGCATCTTTCGCCGCGCGTTGGGCTGGTAAAGAAGCCGTCTTCAAATCGCTTGGTGTCAAATCCAAGGGTGCGGCCGCTTCCATGCAAGACATTGAGATCTTGAACGATTCTGAGACTGGAGTCCCGGCTGTATTCCTCCATGGAGATGCCAAGGCTCAGGCTGCAGCCAAGGGAGTCAACAAGATCCTAATTTCCTTGAGCCACTCCGAGGTACGCATAAGATATCTTCGCTTTATTAACGCATAGATGCTTACTTCTTTCTTTTTCAGACTGTTGCGATTGCTTTCGCTCAGGCCTCCAAGTCGACTTGAATGGTGTTTCCAGTGCTTGACTTGTTGTATATCCATCCTTCGTTACCGATATTCCCACCTGGATAATTTTGCTACCTCATCTACTCACTGCAATCGGGCCTATTAGATTCCCTCCATACATACATATCCTCATATCCGCATCGTGTATTCCGTACATAATAGAACTTACTGGCATCAACACTGGTTCGATCTGTCATACAGAAATCCAGACTTGAAGCTTAGGGCCTGAGGCTGAGGCCTGAAAAAAGGTGCATGGAATACGTTGTATTGGAGAGCAGAAAAGATAGGAAGCCAACAAGGAAGAAAACAAAACTATGAGACCTGGTGTCACTTGAGTGCTTTTTTCATGTTCTGGAAAGAAATTTCGTTCAGTCAATGGACGAAAACATACTGTTCAATACCATACCTTTTCCATCTCGTCAATATCGTGAGTCTCGATCCGGACAATCGGTCTTGACAGTGCCTTCTCTATTTCGTTCATCTGCATCCAAGTTTTCTTATCGTGCACAAAGTTGATCGAGATACCCTTCCTTCCAAACCTTCCCGTACGGCCTACGGGGGCCAATCAATGATTTCATATGACTATGATTTCATTATACGATATATACGTACCGATTCGGTGAAGGTATGTTTCGATGTCTGGCCTCTCATCCGCAGTCTTGTCACGCTCATTCATAAGAGGCATGTCGTAGTTGACGACCATGTTAACTTGAAGAATGTCGATACCACGAGCAATGACATTGGTGGTGATCAAGACCTGCGGAGCCTTAGTCATTCCTCACATTTGCGCGTGGAGGTGTTCTACCTTATCTCTCCCTTCACGGAATCGATCGATGGTGGCGTCACGCTCTGAGGCATCCTTAGCGCCATGTAAAGAAGCCACTTTGTGGCCCTCTGCGGTCATCCGTGCAGCAATCCTGTCTGCTGTGTGTCGATGCTGTGTGGGAAGTGAGGCGAAGGACGAGATGAAGAACACGATAAACTCACTTGACAGAAAATGATGCTCTGTCCGATGGTCAGGAGGTGGTACAGCTCCACCAAAACATCGTATTTATGTTCTTCAGTCTTGCAGTCCATGTAAAATTGCCGGATGTTCTCCACACTGAGCTCTTCTTTCTGGAGCTCAATCTTGTTTGCTTTAGGTGCGAATTTGGAGGAATAGCCGCGAACATGGTCGGGGAATGTGGCAGAAAAGAGGATAAGTTGGAGTTGGACGTCTTTCCTGAGCATGCTAGAATAACATTGGATGCTCAAACATTGAATTTTGAAGAGAAAAGTTAACAACATACTTTTTAACCCTTAGAGTTTGGTCGCCGAGACCATCCTGGTCAAGCATGTTGTCTGCCTCGTCGAGCACGAAGACCTTAATTTCGCTGACATCGATAATCTGCCGACGCGCTTTGGTTAAGCTGTTCGGCGTACTTGATTAATGCTAAAACCCACTTTTCTCAGCATCAGGCCAAACATAGTACCGGGTGTGCCAACAATGATATGTGCAGTGATTTTTTCGGAGCTTTGGGGAAGATTATCTTTGATCGCATATTGAGTCTGTACTTTGGTGAATTTGCCCATTGCTGTCACAACAGACATAATCTGTCGCGCGAGTTCACGAGAGGGAGCGAGGCAAATAGCCTATTCTGAAAATAAGCATGAAACACGATGAAGAAAGAGGAGAATCGACCTGAGGTTTGTTGATCGTATAATCTACGCGACTTAACATTGTTAAGACAAAAGCCGCAGTCTTGCCCGTCCCTGATTGCGATTGACCGATCATATTGGTGGGCCTATGAAGCGAATGTCATGTCAGAGAAGTGTTAAACAAAAATGAATGGTATTGTTACGGATTAGCCAGGAGTAGAGGAAGGGCTGTTTCTTGGATCTTTGAAGGCTTGGAAAAGCCCATGTCATGAATACCCTTAAGGAGATCTTGATGACTACAAGAACATGTTTTAAAAGCGCATATGCATTATCGAATAAAATCACGCACAGGCCAAGTTCTTCAAAAGTCTTTACACTATGCAAGGGTGACTTGGAATCCCCTTGTTGGTCCGCAAGTGTAACCTGCAGTTCACATTTAGACGAGCGAAAATCAGTCAACAATTGAATTTCTAGCGCACCGTGACTTCAAAAGCCGAGGTAAATAGATCGGGATCCCCTGAACACAGGCTCAGATGTGCAATCCATTGAGTGAAAGAAAGTGAGCAGCCCTACCTGCTTTTTGTTCGCTAGGCTGCGCCTGCGACTCATCGTCCTTGGCGGCGACTGATACAAGTCAATATACGCGACAAAGGAAAAATAAAAACTATACCTGGGTTGTAAAAGCCGTCTTCATCCTTTGACAAATTAGAGGACATGGTGGATGAAGTGGAAGTTGTACACGAGCCATCATTAAACTTATAATTATCTAATCTCTTGTAAACTCCTTTCATGTTGTCTCCTGCAACGCTACTTCATCGCATCCAGCATGGCCTTTCAAAACACTCAGTCGAATTAGTCTATACATCCCATAGCCTCTGGCCAGTTCCCAAGATGCCTTCTCCCCAGCGTCAGCTCAGAGTTCTCATACTTGATTCCTCTTTTAATCCACCAACACTCGCGCATCTCGCCCTAGCCAACAGCCCAATCCCACACATCAAACAGGACGATGTAAATGCCACGTCTACGTCGCATGATAATGAATACGACGCAAAGCTTCTTCTCTTGTCCGTTCGCAACGTGGACAAGGCGTTGAACCCTGGAGACGCAACATATCTTCAGCGTCTTGAGATGCTCGAGATCTTTGCCCGAGAGGTCACTCAAAATGATGGAGCTCAGCCTGCGAACATTGCAATTGCAATGATCGATGAGCCTACGTTTGTGGGCAAATCAAAAGTTCTAAAGGCCTTCTTCAAAAGCAGGTTTGCTGAGGCTGCACAACAAACGTATGACACCCAACTCAATTTCATTCTTGGATGGGACACTCTGGAGCGCCTGATCCAACCACGATATTATGGATCTCACGCACAGATGATGGCGTCTTTGCAGCAGTTTCTTTCTCCCGAAGGTGATAACTCTCGCGTCGTGTGTGCGCGCCGTAGCTCTTCGAGTTTTCCTAGTGGAACAGATGTGGACCTCAGCATTGCAAATGATTTTATATCTTCTGGCCGCATTGCTATCGTTGATATAAATGACAAAGTCAAGGGCTATAGCTCCAGCGAGGTTCGACATGTTATCGGGGGATTGGGTACGCAGGCAGAACAGTGGAGGAGACTGGTCCCTCGCGAAATCATAGCATATATTGTTCGTGAAGGTCTTTATACTGGCCATGAGGCCGAGGATCGATGATTTCAATTGATATTGTTTACAAGAAAAGGAGTGATCATGATGTAATGTCGTAAGTTGGATTGCTTACATCTCTTCTCTTCACAACCACCATCTCCTGTCACTCCTTTTACTCCCATGACACAACTCATGGCGAGCTCTGCCAGTGACGAGAAGGATCATCTTCTATCTGAGACTGAACCTGTTACCGAGAAGGAGCTAGAGCACGAGAGCGAGACCGAAGAGAAACGCGATGGGGTTAATGTTCCAACCATAGATAGCCCACAACCCCACCCTCGTTTTCAGACAATTCCACCATCACCGTTAAAACGCGCTGCTCTAATTGCATTCACTTTGTTTCTCTTTTGGCTTGCGCTGGCAGCTCGGAAGTCACTCTGGGCAAACAATCGAGAGGCACGGGTCACTCATGCGTCCAGGTAAGACGCATCATCCTCAAGCCTTCACTCGTCGTATCTATATGTACATTTTCAGATACTCCAAAGAGCATAAATTTCGCCCCGCTGCGAGTCCTATCATTACCGAGACGTTGAGAGATGGAAGCGTGCGGGTTCGAGGGGCAGCTCCGTCTGCGACCCCAGGACCTGTACCGAAAGCGGCTCCGAATTCCAAGAGGAAGTCAACGAAGAAACTGAAACCTAGGAAAGGGAAAGCGTTGGCTGATAAGGAGAAGAAGGAGAAGAAGGCGAAATTACAAATGTAATAGGGATTCGGACTGGTACCTTTAATTTTCTTGGTCCGACGACGCCAACTGACGAATAATATCTTTCCAGCTAGCTTAGAGATAGATTTGATATCCACCTTTGTTAATCGTGGATTGTAGTTGGCTTTTGTCAGAACATTTTCCTGCCACTCAATGATTGAGGAAATCTGATGGTCCATCATGATAGTTGTAATTTATTCTTTTTCTTATGCGTTCTTGCTCTTTGTTGCTTAATATCATATATACCTTTTATTATGGAGGATCATCGATCAATACTCGCTCGCACCACACGAGTTGACGCGTTGACGTCTTCGTGAATTTGGTGAAAGTAGAGAAATATCGGAGTCGTTGAAATTCTCAACTCTTATAACATTCAGCACTTCTCACATAATTCCCTTTCAATGGCTTGATGAACTTGTGCAAAAGTTGCAACTCCAGACAAACTTTAAAGTTCGAAACTTTGAACGGGTAGATTGGTCCAACGGGCTGCGATCACGTGCACAGATAAAACTTTTGAAGGGCCAGTTTCTTCATTTGCTTCAGCGATGAGCAGCCTCATCTCTGCCGTTGCCTGGGTGCGACGCGGAGTTTCTGCACAGCATCCCCAAAAATATGTCCTAGACAATCAGGAACTTGAGCGTGTCAGTGCTCTTGCCCGGATTGAGCTCGAAGATGCCCGCGTAGAACTTGAACGAGCACACGAAGCGGCCAAGGCCATGGGGAAAGGCGCAGAAGGCGACGAAGCAGATGACAACGGGGACGATGGGGATGAAGAAAATTGGGTGGAGTGTGTCAACTTTTTCATGATGTTGCTAGACGTGTAATTGACTTTTGTTGAGCAAGTGAAGATGAGGATGCCATGGATGTCGACTCTGCACCCGCCCAAAAACCTAAAGACGACGATCTATCTCAGTACAAGCTAGATGAATACGACGATGACGTTAAGACAACTGGTTAGAGCACATTGCCCCTGTTTAAGCGTTAACCTGAATTTTAACCGTTGTAGAAACTGGTCCTTTTACTAATATCAAGGGATTGACATACTATCGAGACAACGAGGAGGATCCATACATTACACTAAAGGAGGTAGGATTATTCTCCTTTCATTGATTCTTAATTCTCATCTTATACAGGACGATCAAGACAACGAGCGCGAAGAACTGGAGGTTCTCCCTACCGACAATCTTATCGTAGTTGCCAAAACCGAAGATGAAATCTCTCAATTGGAAATCTATGTCTACGAAGAGTCTGAAGAAAACCTTTACGCTCACCATGATCTCATGCTACCCAATTTCCCTCTCTGCCTCGAATGGCTCGACTTCACCCCGAATTCCTCTGTTCCTTCACCTCCAACAGCCAATCCGGGCTTTGGCAGCTATATCGCTGTTGGAACTCTAGATCCTGAAATTGAAATTTGGTCCCTAGACACCGTCGAAGCTATGTATCCTACCACCATCCTTGGACGGCCTGATCAGACGAAGGCACACATACCTACGCCGCTTGGAACGGGAAAGAAGAAGAAAAAGAAGACCAAACACCGTACCGCGGAGAAGGGCTACCACGTCGACGCGGTCCTAGGCCTCAGCTGGAACAAAGTCCAGCGAAATCTGCTTGCGAGTGCGAGTGCAGACCGGACGGTGAAGCTGTGGGACCTGAGCCGCGATCCCACTATTAACGGCGGAGAAGATAGTGCAAGCGGAGGCGCAATACGGAGCTTCGACGTTCATAAGGACAAGGTTCAGGCCGTACAATGGAATGTGAAGGACCCTAGTGTTTTGTTGACGGGAAGTTACGATCGGACAGTCCGAGTATTTGACTCGAGATCGCCCACCTCTGGTGTCGGTGCGGTCTTGGGCAGCGATGTCGAGGCCCTTAGGTGGGATCCTTGGGAAGACCATGGCTTTTATGTGCGTCCGTCAATAGAGAAACTAACGAACAGTATCCACTGATCGTCTTTTCCCTCTGCAGGTTTCACTCGAAAACGGAATTGTCCTCAATTTCGATGTCCGGACTCTTCCATCCAGCCTCGAAAACCCCTCTCCAGCGCGGTTTACTCTATCTGCCCACGACGGTGCTGTGTCATCTATCGATGTCAACCCACATATCAAGGGCTGCATCGTGACGGGCGGTACGGACAAACTCGTCAAGGTCTGGAATGTCACGGACGAGGGAGGAAAGAGAAACGTCAGTCTCGTCACTTCCAGAGACCTTGGTGTTGTACGTCCATCGCTTCTTGTCAATTTGCTTCACCTAGCTAACTTTTTTGATTAGGGCAAAGTCTTCAGTACCGTTTTCTCTCCCGACGACCCGCTCACACTTGCCGCAGCCGGTTCCAAAGCCAAGGTGCAGGTATGGGATGTTGGAGCAAATGTGGGAGCACGAAAAGCTTTCGGCGACAAACTGCGGGAGGCTGGCAAAGTCCTCCGAGAAAAGGAAGCGAACTCAGGTGGTCTTATTGGTGTTGCTAGTGATGAGGAGGACAGTGAGGGCGAGGGCGGCGAAGAAGATTAGTTTGTTAATGTGTAATAACATCTTCTATTGTCGTCTAGCAGTTGGGCAAAGAAGATATGGATATATAGCCTGGAGCATCCTACGCAAGAAACAGCATTAAAAAAATACATCCTCTAAGGTAAGTCCTAGTATGCATGCATCTAACTGCCCTAAGCAGTGAGTTTTCTCCGTCGGTACGAGATAGTCCTGGGAGTTTTAGGCATTGTGATCATGGTCTACGGAACTGGTCAATACTAGTTCCACAAAAAAATCTTGAACAGAGACGTACATGGTAGTTGTGTTCAGGTACACTGTCGATGCGAATTTCCATGTTACGGATGACAGTGGCAACGAGAGTTCCAAGTTGAAGGTAAGCAAACTGTGAAGCATAGGTTAGGAGAAAGAAAAAAATAACTCAGAATCATGCAACGAACCTGTTCACCAATGCACCTATGCTTTCCAGCTCCAAAGGGTTGATATGGGCTCTCAGTACCCTTGCTAACCGCGCCAAATCCATAATCAATCTTCTCTCCGTGCTCATCTGCATAGGTGGCAAAGGCCTGAGCAGCAACGCCCTCAGGGTCGCTCCACCTGTACGGGTCCCACTTGAGCGCATCTTTCCATACTCGAGGATCAGTCTGGCTAACAGCAGGCGATGCCATAACGATGTGACCCTTGGGAACAATGTAGGTACCGTTTTCCGAAGGTGCGGAGAGAGACTGAGGAATGGCGACATCGTCCCTGACCTTGCGCATGATGCTGTGAATGGGAGGGTGCATGCGCAGAGTCTCGCGAATGACGGCATCCATGAGGGGCAGAGTACGGATTTCTTCGTATGTCATGGAACGGAGTTTGCCATCAGGAGTACTGAAATGTTTGACTTGTTCCTGGTAGAGGGCCTCGGCGATGTCAGGGTTTGCAGCCAAATGAAGGAGAGTCCAGGAACCGGTGGCAGAGCTGGTATGTTGTCCAGCCATGAGAAGAGCGATCATAATATGAGCGATTTCATGGTCCCTGAGGGGTTTACCGCCACGGTAAGTCTGTTGCATAAGGGCTTCAATCATGTCGGGCTCGTTGTGCTATAAAAATGTCATTAACAGGCAAATAGCAGAAAGTTATTGAAAGCAACGTACATTGCCACTGTCGCGACGTTTCTTGATAATGTCAACGTAGAATGCACTCATCTTGGCGTGGGCAACATCGCGTCTACGATAGCTGGGTAGAGGGAGATTCGGGAACATGAAGTTGAGAGGGGTGAAACCTCCATCCAGATCGTTGTAGAGCTCAGAGAAGGTCTTATTCAGGGCTTCGCGAACCTCTTTACCCTGCAGAGTCCTCGAGGCGGTCAAGATGGTCATCTCCTGAAGGACTTTGCAAACATCAAAGCTACCCCATTCGGCACCTTTGTTCTGTAAGGCAGAAAACGCGGGGTCGTGGTTAATGTATTGCTCGACTTCATCTTCAATCATGCCGACATAGGCACGGAAGTTGTCGGACGTCAACCCGACCTTGACAAAGCGTTTCTGCTCCATGAAAACATCATTGGGAACATCGTAGACGACGTCTTTGCCGAAAACAGGAGTGGTCAAGTGCTAATGTGAAATGAATTAATATTGATCCATACCGCAAATGGCCGAGACGCCTTACGGTATAGGCATCCTCTGCATTCAAAACCGTAGATTTACCACCAAGAACGAAATTGTTTCCTTTAGGACCGAGAGCAACAGTGATTTTTTTGCCAAGCAACACGAAGGTAAAGACATCGCCATGCTATGGGGAGGAGACCACATGAATTCAAAATGAATACTGGCAAGCAAATATTGACTGACCTTCTCGCGGCAGGCGAAGAAAAAGTTCATAGGATCGTTGCCATACTGGATGGCGGAGCCAATGTACGGTAGCCAATGGAAAATTACAGGAGGATCGGTGGCCTTGCGGGGAACGACCTGTTGGAACGTCAGATGCTGCAGGAGAAAAAGACAAACGACAACGTGCCAGCTGGGAGAGGATGTTGAGTAAGATAGCAATAACAGGGATATTAACGAGTATAAGGAGGAAGAGACGAGGCTTTGAGTCAGGAAGGTAAGCCTGTGCGTCTGCAAGATATGCGGACCAAGCGTCGAGGGTACCGTTGAGGGCCATGGTGACAGCGAAGACGAGGTAAGTCGCTTGGCTTTATATTGTAAAAATAGTGGTTCGATTCATTATTGATCAATTGATAGCCCTAACATCGAACCATTCAACGCGTCAAATTATCAAGACGCGTCTTTCCACTAACCAAACGTTCAAACTTTCAAGCTTGCGTTCAGCCGCTCAGTGCTCAAATGTCAGCCGCACTTTCAACCCTCATAAGGCGGAGGCTAGCACATAGCTCCTCCTGCCTTCGTTTTCCACCTTGCTATCCAAATTAGCTGGCCTAATTTTCTCTCCTTGTTTTCTGTATGCTTTCTTCGGCTCTGTACTTTGCTATCCTTGCTTCACTCGGTGTGCAAGCTGCGCCACTGCTTGTGGAATCAACCCCTTCGACATCATGGGGGCAGAAACTTGAGGCTTTCCATCCCCCGTCTGATTATAAGGTAAGCATACAACCTGCCTAGAGACCCAGCCTAGCCTAATTTATCCATAGACCTTTCAAGATAACAAGGTCCTCATTCCTGCCACATTAAGCGATTCGTTTGGGCCCTCTGCAATTGAGACATCTGCTCTCGCAATCTTTAGACTTGTATGCGAACATGTTGATGCTCAGGACATCAGTTTCCTCTCCGGCTTTGAAAGAGAAAATACTACTTTCGCCTATGTGGGGCAGGTCCTAGTGGGTCTGTCTTAATCACCAAAAATTTTCAATTATGACGTTTCATTAGAATGGTATCTCTGTCAGCAACGTCGTTGGCAATGTCGTGTGGAAGGGAAATGAGGTCATTTCATGTTCCTCGTCGTTTATTTCCCCTAGTAAGATATCTTCCTATCTGTCCACGGCATATGACTAAGATTCTCGCCGAAGCACTGGCGGGCGAGGCTGCAAGTTCGACACCGTCTATTTCACTTCAAGATGCCACTTTGACTGCCGAAAAAGTTCTCGATGGTAAAGCCAACAATCAAAAACCTCATCTCAAATATGTCGTATTGGAGGACTTGACTTTCGCCCTCACGTATGCCATTCAAATACAAAATGAGGTCACTGGAACTTGGTATCTAGCCTACGTCAATGCCCACAATGGCAAGCTTCAATCGGCAGTGGACTTCGTGGCACATAATGACCCACATTCATCGGTAAAAACTTACGATGTTCTCATCTGTCGCCCTCTGATTCGTGTCTTTCCCAGTACACTGTCATTCCTATCGATAAGGAGAACTTGCTTGACGGTCAAGAAGTTGTTTCCGATCCTTCAGACCCTCGCTCCTCTCCCAAAGGATGGCATGAGCTCAGTGCCGGATCAGAGTACCCTCTAAACCCTACAAGGTGGATTTTCAGCCCCTTCCACCTTCACCTATCTAATGAGGTTGTAGCGGCAATAATGTCTATGCTTACTCTGGCCTTTGGCAGACTGTTCCGCGGAACTCAAGCGGGCACGAATTTCACTACAATTATGACGATAAACAAGACCCGGCATACGCAACAAATATCTACGCTTCGATTGTAAACACCTTCTACGTCGGGAATATGTTCCACGACATTTCCTACCTGTATGGTTTCACGGAACAAGCTTTCAACTTCCAATTCGATAACTTCGGCAAGGGTGGAAGTGGAGGAGATCCTATTATCGCAACTATTCAGGACCCCAGTGGTGTTAATAACGCGAACTTTGCTACTCCTCCCGAGTAAGTACTCTAACTAAACTTTGGTAACCATATGTCTAACATGCTCCCGAATTAGCGGCCAACCAGGACGTGCACGCTTTTACAAATTCGATTGGACAAAGGTTCGTGCACCGCAATTCATCGTCATACAGCAAGGCACACTGACTTGATTTTCTTGATAGCCTGCCCGCGACGGGGCCATGGAAAACGATGTTATCATCCACGAGTTCATGCATGGAGTGACTAACCGTTTAACTGGCGGTGGTACAGGAGAGTGCCTGCAAACCACAGAGGCTCGAGGCTTGGGAGAAGGCTGGTCTGACTCCATGGCCGAGTAAGTGTCTGTACCAGCAGTGTCTATCCATCTTTTGATATATCGATAGTTGGATGTTCCAGAAGTCCAATACTACCCTCGACTTCGTTGTGGCTTCGTATCTGAAGGGCAAGCCAAGTGGAATTCGAACTCATCCTTACTCAACAAGTTGGTATGTGGCTAGGCTTTCTATTTCGCAGCTTGAGAGTCTAACTTCCATTTCAGTTCAGTGAACCCTTTGACGTACGGAAGTGTCAAAAACCTCACAGAGGTTCATAGAATCGGAGAGGTTTGGGCGAACATTCTCCACAATGTCTACACACTTCTTGTCACGCGCCACGGCTTCTCTTCCAACGCTCGCACAAATCCCAAAACCATGGACGGAAACGTGATTTTCATGCACCTGATAATCAATGCTCTATCTCTGCAGCCATGCAACCCCACCAGTGAGTACAACAAGTTGCTCTAGAGTTCAGAGTGCTAACTTGAACACGACGTCAGTGCTTCAAGCCCGTGACGCCATCATCAAGGCCGATGAACTCAGATACCTCAGTGAAAATAGGTGTGATCTCTGGAGTGCCTTTGCTAGCCGTGGTTTAGGGGTGAATGCCGAAGGTTTCAAGGATAGCTTTGATGTTCCTGCAGGCTGTCGACTCAAGATTCAGAGTTGTAAGTAATGATATGTATTCTTGACAAGTTATTATGCGGTATTTGTTATCATGCTGCGAAGGAAAAGAGAAGATTCAGCTCAAACAGGCGCTGTCTCTGATGGTGAAAAGTCAGCCAAGCGGAATTGAAACCCTTCAGAAAGGAAGGTGATCTCAATCAGTCCAATTGATTGCAAATGAGAAGGTTGAAGAATGTAACCAGTGATGAGGTCTTAAGACATGTTCACACTGGATGATTTTTCCTGAGGCGAGAAACAAGCTGTCAAGCTCCCAGGGGAAGCCGTTCCAAGACCGCCTCGGAAAGGGGATTGTGTTAAAGTGCATAGTTCACGAATGGAGACGGCAGAATTGAAATGGAATCAGCTCCCTAACTACTGAACGGGCCATCCCTCGACATCGAATGCCGTAGTACGCGTTAAATCTGGTTGATCTCACTTAGACACGCTATATCATTCTATATCAGTACGCACTCTCGTGCATGATTTTATTCCGCTCACTACACAGGAGACGTTGGTCAGTAGGGAGTATGTATTATAAAAATTAGGTTGGGTATTACGTGAAGGTATGTATAAATATCTACTTGGATAATTCAAGGAAAATCTGCGGTTTTGTTCCCACAGCAATGTCTCGAATTCTTACGGGGACTTCGGCACCCACTGGGAAGATATCCGTACTGGGTAAGTTTTCTAGCATCCCGGGAACTCCAAGACTAGGAATTTCGACTGGCACTTGCAATGTCCCAGTGCGGGAATTTGGAACGATAGTGGTCGCAATGTAGGCCGTTAGATTGTGGAAGGGGGACTGGTCCTTGCTAGGGTCTTGCATCCATCGTTTGAGGAACGTTATCAGCCATAACCGCTTGTGGAACCTTTCCCCAACAACCATCTCCCTTTCTTTCGAACTGACAGCCTTCGCAGTCTCCCAAATTTCCTCCGCACTGAACGGGGGAGTTACCTTAGACGCTGCGGACCCCAGTAGAGCATGGTGAATTTGCCAGTGAGCCACGAGATCCATATAACGGCGCAAGGGTGATGTGGCCCGCGTGTATCCTTCTCCGTCAGCAGCGCCTACTCCCCAGTGAGCTTTTGGTTCCATCGAATAACCAGTGGTCGATGATGTGACTGCTCTGGCCAAGACAAGTTGGCTGGGCACATAACCATGTGGAGTCCGCGCGTCCAGTATTTCTTGAATGTCACCAGAGAATCGCACACCCTTACTGTCAGTGAAACGCCTCATGATAGGAATGTTACGTTCAAGACAGAAAAGCGACGCGACGCGACATGCAAGCTTTGCCATTTCTGCGACTATATTATGGGATCCGGTATCCTGCTCGGCATATGTGGTAACGGCATATTCAAATGTCGGGAAGCCTCTGAAAGTCAAAGGCTTTTCGAGAAAACCGTAAATTTCAGGGGGAGGTTGGGCGACAGGCGTGAGCTCTGCTATAGAATGGGAATGCTGGATAACGCCAGATTTAAACCGCTTCATTACCAGGCGATCAGAGACCATTTTAAGGTCCTGGATGGCTTTGGCGTGTGCATCCTGCAAAGGTGGGAGCACACCTACGGGTCGGATCGATCGCCCAAAGGGATACCGATAAGGATCCGTCAACCCTTCCAAAGCCGTATCGGCCTGGTCGTAGGTGGTAACATTGATATTGCGAATGATGCCTGCTCGAACTGTGTGGTCTACGAGGTCTCCCTGCTCGTTGACTTTCCCACTGAATGTCAACACTTTCATTGGCGCCTTGTCAAGACTACGGCCGAGAGAAAGACCATGGACAGGATGTGACATCAGAGTCTTCGGGAAAAGCGGCCAGGTGCGATGACTGAGATAGACTGTGCTGGCACGAATAGATGCTTCCTTGGCCAATACGTGCGTCGGTGGAATGAGTGAGGCAGGATCAGCAATGTGGACATGTACCCAAAAGTTCCCAGGCTCAGAGGGGATCCTCTCGATAGAAATGCCATCGTCCAGTTCATGGGCTGTTGCGCTGTCGATAACGAAGACGGGAAGATCCTCAAAGTCGTGCCGCACTGAATCTAATGGATCGGTTCGATAGAAGTCTTCCGGCCCCAAAGGTATTTCGGTACCCGAAGATGCCATAGTAGAAAAGCTCTTCTCCGCAAGTGCCTCTTTCCGCTTGATAGACGAAGAGGTTGATTCCGGTTCAGTGTCAAGGCCCATAACGGGATCAAGAGAAGGAAGGTCTTGCCAAGGCGCCATGGCACCGAGATTGAAAAGGACTGTTTGAACATCTTCGTCGAGTTTGACGCTTGTGGAGGCATATATCTGTTTCAACACATAACTTAACCCCAGACTATACGGATCCGTTTGATTTGACCGAGTTTGTCGTATTGAATTTTTGAGGAATCTGAGGATCGTATGATCGGCATCTGTCCACTCATGCGTGGCAGGTACATAGGAAGGGAGTTCTGCCTTTGACTCGCGCTGTATCTGCTGATAGGTGGGGATGATTTTGCGAGCCTTCAGAGCAAACGTTTTTATCGGGTTGTCGTGCTGTCGCATCCACTTTGTAATGATATTTATATCGTCCACATGAGACTGGGGGCGGACGTAGATTGTTTGCGTGACCTCATACTGTTGATGGGCAACGAAGTGTAGAGAGTCGCTCATAAGATATTTGTGTAGGGCAAAACGGGTAATATCGTCGGGTTTCTTGGAGACAAGAGGCATGATTTGGGGCACGGTCGTCGACGTCCATCCATTTGGATCGGGCGACTTGACTTGGTCGTAGATATCCCCACCTCTTTGGTGCATGACATTGTACATGACCTCCGTAGTGTGCCCTAAATCGCCTAGACGTCGACATACTTCTATCCTCGCGTTTGCTGCAGTTGCACCTACTGGACGAGTGTCGAGGCCACACCGCGTAGCAAGGTCTTGGGGAATGAAATTCGGGAAAGTGAAGAGAACATCAGCCCGACCTGGGAACCAGATCTCTCCTGTGTCGACAAGAATGACCATCCTCCTTTTTTTCCCGATAACGTACTCTCCAAGTACAACACCGTGAGTAACTTGCAAATTCCTGGATTCTTATATATCAAAAATATCTAAGAGGTAACTTCCTAGGGTTAGCTCACCGTCGAGTTTCGATGAAAGTTGCGGGGGGAAGGACGGGGCTGAACTGGTCTTGTTCGTCATCCAGTTCTTCGACTTCGCCTTGACTTTCAAAGTTCTGTTGTTCTAGAGACTTGCGCTGGCTCGCATTATTTTTTACTAGCGCCGCCAATTTCATCTCTCTCCCCCGGAGAGTATGGGTCTCCTTCCAGCTTGGAGGTGCAGATGCAAGACGTTCTATGATTTTAGTTGTTGTTACTTTTGCATTGTGGTAGTCGTCTCGTCGTTTTGGCTGTTGTTCCTGAGTGAGAGCTGACCGCTGGTGGTTTTGGGAAGCAGTATGCTTAGAGCGTTTGGAAATGGATGCAAAGACCTGTGCATCGCGAAGAGGTGTACAAGTCAGCACCGCTCGTTTGTGCATGGTGGATGATGATGATACAAGCAATAACCGCGTCGCGCAAATCCAAAAAAGTTTACTCCATTCGGGCCGATTCATCCGCCCAAATTTCTTCACACCGATCACTCATGTTCAAACGGGTCGAAAAGCGGCGCAGGAAGAAGGAGGAGGAGGAGGAGCTAGGTCTCAACGAGGAAATGAAGGAGGTGCTCGGGATGCACGATACTGACTCTGAAGAATCCGCATCTGAATCTGACGACGACGAATCTGACGACGGCAACAACAGTGAAGGTGATGCAGCAGGTCAAGACTCAGATGCTGTATCTCTAGGAGGAGATCTCGAATACGATGAGGAGGATGAGGACGAGGACGAGGACAAAGGCTTGGCTGATAAGCCTATGATCACTGTACAAGAAGCGCTTCGCGACCCCGTGTATATCATCTCTTTGGAGCCCATTCTAAAAGGGTGCATACTTTGCCCTGGGAAAACCCTCAAAGGCGCAAAGATGGTTGAGCTTCATAAAACATCTAATGCATGTACGCTTTCACTTCCTACCTCGAGAGGCTGGACTTAACATGTCATCGTTCAATGACTATAGGCACATGAACGACGCGCGAAACAATTTTCGAACCTCGCTTCACACGCGGACGGCAAAAGTAATGCCTGGGACATTCTTGCAGAGCATGTCACGAAGGATAATCAGAAACCAGTTCTGAATGCGCCCTCTGAAACTTCAAAACGCGCCCTTAAAAGGGTAAATATTCCACGTCTTTTCAAACAAAGCTCTCATTCTATGTTCTGTAGGAAGCGCAGGCAGCGATGCGCAAAGCACGACGTGACAAACAGAAAGCAAGGGCCAGGGAGAAGAAAGCGAAGCAAAACTCAGCCAAGGAAGCATCTGCGACCCTGGCAGAGCCCAAAACTATACCACCGCAACCACTGCTCAACTCGTCACCTCGACCTAAAAAGAAGCAAAAAGTGGCAGAACCCCTATCTTCTGCGAATACCACTGCTAACCCTCCGGACGTGTCTGAGGACAATGTAAAAGAGGTCAAGAGCATTACTGCCATCGCAAGGTCGGCCTCTGACAGAGCTAGGACCGCGCGAGCAAAAGCAACAAAACCAGATGCCAAACCACGGCCAAAGGTCAAGCGAAGCTCATAGACTTCTAGGCTTTCCCCTTAAGGTACTTATTTCAATCATTGTAAAGATTCCATCTAAAGGCAGCTAGTTCCCCATGTACTAAAGAGCTGAATCAAGCCTGTGAGAGATAGGGCAGCACTCTAGAGTCAGGATGGTCACAAAAACAGGGAGCACTATTGGCAAAAAAATGTTTGAAGGAGGTTGTGACGCGTTCCATTGCAGGAAACGGTCAAGAATCGTTAATGGTAAATCACGGCGTCAACTATGCCCTTAACACTATTAATCCGTAGTATTATTGTCCATGAAATCTACATGCTCTCCCAAGTTTTGGAAGAACGCTCGCCCCCCATTCTCCACGCCCATTAGCACTCAAGCCAGGGTCTGTAACACACGATCGGTCATTCTGATAACCTGAGAGAAACGTATGTGGGAGTAAGTACGGTGATGTTCCATATGTGGTTAGATCTTACTTCGTGGATATCTGGCCTCTCCGCGGGATTAACCTTCAGCATACTGTCGATTAGACCCTTCAAACCCTGGGAGTATGCTGAACTTGGGTGTTTGTACTGCGCATTTAGAACGGCCATAGCTATTGAGCCACCCTGTTCTGTGGTCTGCGTGTTCTCAAAGGGTGAATGTGAATACGCAAGCGCGTACAACGTGCAGCCAAGCGACTGTGAGAAACGGTCGGAATGGAGAAATAATAGAAGATTTAATAGATGGCATTCGTACCCATATGTCGACCTTTTCATCCAGGACGGTTCCTGTTTTAACATCGAATAGCTCTGGCGCTCGATACGCCATAGTGCTCTGCTCTGCAGCAATGTCCTAACGAAAGCTGTCAATAAATGGATATGAGATACAAGGGTTACGGACAGACCTGCTGTAATAAAGCTTGGTTGCGAGTATCAATGGAAATTCTTGCTTTGCATGTGCTACCAAAGTCCATAAGGATTGGTGTGACCCCATCATCCGTTATCATCACATTTCTGTTCAACTGCTTGGTAAGTTCTCTGAAGAAGATAATAAAATATCATTGTTTTTAACATACCCTGGTTTTAGGTCGCGGTGCGCATATGGAACTAGTTCTCCTTCGCCACTGCTTCCCTGGTGTGAGTGTCCTAGCTCCTCGTCACCATCAAATACAACATCCCCATCCTCCTCCACCTGGTGTTTCGTCACAAGCGGAACACTAACACCACCATCATATGAAAATCCATCGTCGGCGTCGCCTTCCGGTTGAGGGAAACGCTCATCATCATCAGAATGTCGCCCTTGTGGTACTGGCTGGGGCTGACGCGAAGGGCCATTCGCCTGCGAAGGTTCTGACGCGCCATGCCGTACACGGAAATCGTGCATCGCACGAACCGCCAAACAGGTGCCCCTAAAGAGGCGAAGCATTTCCTGTTCAGAGAAATGTTTGCGATTCACAACATTTGCGTTGATTGCGTCCTGTAGATTACCACGCTGAACTCTCTGGGTCAGCTCAATAATACCATGTGTCGACTTCCGCGGACTTACCTTGTATAATGGCAGGAAGAGGTATACAATTTTTCCGTCGCCTTCAGGGTCCTGTACAACCGCGGAGTCCTGAAAACACCGGGTAAGAAATGATGCGTTTGGAAAGAGAAAACATACCAATATGCGAATGATATTTGGGTGTCTGTAACATACTGAGTGATTCCAATAAGGCACAATCGACCCGCGACATACTTGAAACGCCTATAAGCTTCAACCTCACGCATCGCCTCTTTAACACCCTCAGAACCAGTCGGACAACGTATTTTCTTCAAGGCAAATTGACGCTGCGGGCACCAACTTGTAGGTAAAGGCGGTCGCAATTCGTCAAATGGTGCTCACCCCACTGTGTTCATCTTGTGCTAAATACACAAACGAGAAACCACCCTCTCCTAGAACCTTGATAATTTGGACTACAGTGTAGCGTGAGTTCACATGAGACAAGAGCAACGGATGGTGAGCTGACATGTGCGACCATTGATCTTGACCTTTGCGGACTGTTGGCACAAGCAAGAAGTCAAGGCATATATGGCGTCCTTAGCTTGATCCTTGAGGCTTTCAAAGACATTGAGGAACTGAGGAGGATTCATGGACTTGGTGAAATTCAGAACCTATTTAGGCAAACACCAGATGGGAGGAGGCATGTTTGGCGCCGAGCTTTCGGGGTAATATGAGCACTGCCACCGGAGTTTGTATATCAACATGAATTCTTGGCAACTTCAAGCTCGTCTGAAATTTGTGAATTTGTAATTTACACATATTGCATACAATTCAATTCAGGTATATCGGCGGTGATGGGCCAACCATGCTCTCGATCTTCTCTCTCCAGATAAAAGCAAGCAGTCCACTGAGGACTATAACAAGAAAGAAGTTCATGTCCAGAGGACGACTGCACACTGGCCAGTAGGGGCTCCACATCTCGCACAATTTTGCATGCTGCAAGTACTTTTAGCTGATGTCCGAATACAAAAATATCTTATCTTGACCTTGTTCCTTGCAGTTTGCTCATGTGACTTTTGGGTGCACCAACGCATCACCGCCGAATCACAAAACGAGATCGAGGCAAGCTCTTTCATATAAGCTTCTACTGCAGGGCGGTAATAGAGAAGTCGGCCTGGCGTCTTCCGACTGTGTCCTTTGAATATGCCAATTAATTTTGCAGCAGCCGTATGAGGAACAGACTGACTTGTTGGATTAAAAATAAATGGGAAAATTGCGTCCCGCCGATATAAATCAAGGCACTTGGGAGAATATTGCTCAAGTATAAATTCGGGGATGAAGCTTTTGGGAGGGGGGGGGGGGTTGTAAAGATTGGGAATCAAAGGCTAAGGGTGGGAAGGAAAGGCGGCTCACTTCTTATCAAAACAATTATTGCAGCATCGTACTCGACAAGTCCAGAAGACCTGCCGTGTATCGGGGGCTAGGCAGAACTGTCAGAAAGATGTGATGATCAGATGCTACTCAAATGTTGTGAAGAGGGTGACGAATGACTTGCATGACAGTGCTCGTCGAACAGGAGGTTGGAATACTGCGGCTCAGTCAAATCGGAAGGACAGAAGGGGAGGCCATCAATGCTAGATAATGACATCCTCCAAATGGTCTTTGAGCCTGGATACAAGAGAAAGTCGCGGAGACTATGTGACGTTCGCGCAAGATGAACAAGATCCCGTGGGTGAAGCTGCGCAAATATCTACCAAAGCCAGGCGTTAATTTTAGAAACGCAAGGACAGCAGTCGTCGAGTCGAACCTCGAATAAAATATCGAGTGGCATTAACGTCAAAGCACCATTACCGGGGTAATCGTGCGTCATATACTGTGTACGATTCGATCGAGATTGGGTCTTAATAGAATGGATATGAGGGGGTTCATATTTGAAGGGCCATGCGCGAGATTTCCTGTGACAATTCGCTCTTTGCTGAAGGAACGGCATTGGGGAAGAGAGGAACGTCATTCTGGGGACGAGCTGCCCTCTTCAAGTATGGATTGGAATCAACATGTGACCTCTTGAATGGGGTAAACGTTCTCTGGGGCGCCCAACTGCGGCTTAAGGCCGAGGTCATTGATAACTCGATAAAGGCCTTGCATCGTTGGCTGGCCATCCGGGCGCCCAAAAGCAAGGGAAGATGGAAACTCAAAAAAGTTCGGATCTGAGCAGCTGTCACGATCGCGATGATCGAGATCAATATAATGCCACGATCGAGAAACTCCGAAATCCCAAGTTCATATTTTCACTAGAAAATATATTCGCGATGGATAGCAATCAACCCAACGACTAAAAACACTATGATGAACATGTTGACCTCGTTCGACTGATGGTGGGCCCAATGATTGCTCCAACTCTCGCAAAGTGCCGCGTGCTATGAATACATTCACAAATCAGAAACACTTTATCAGCAAGGCAGGTGGAAATACACGAACAGTCAAACGTCTGTTCTGTTCTTCTGTCTTCTTAATGCTCCACTGACGCAAGGTCGTATCAGTATCCTGTAGTTGCACAAGCTCTCGCATATACTGTTCTACGACTGGACGATAGAAGAGGATTCTTCCAGGCTTATAAGGTCGGGGTTCTGGCCGAGTACCAGAGTTAACAGTCCTTGAATCGGAAAAGTTGCTGATAAAAAGGCCTCACTTGGGTACACTATGTATGGAAAAATAGCTTTACTTTTGCCTCCCATAGGTGTAACTGGAATGAGCTTAGTGAGGTCATAGTCTGAAACGAAGCTTATTGGTCACAAGCATTCGGAAATTAATGGTGACTCGGTCTTAGCACCGAATGAACGCACTTACTTTGCCTCGATACAGCGCTGGCAACACCGGACACGACAGTTCCAAAATATATCTTGAACACACGATACGGAGCAGAACTAGGGAACCGAAAGATGTCAGAATGAATATGGAACTTCACATGCAGAGCACCTTGGACACACACTTGGCAGTGATCATCGAATGCGAGGCTCACATATTGGGGTTCGCTGAGGTCAGCAGGACATGGAGGAAGACCAGTCACATTTGATATTGCAGATTTCCAGACGGAAACAGCAGAGCGTCGCAGCAGTACTGAACGCAAGAAGCTTGTCGTACGCGCTAGATGTAGGATGTCTAGGGGATGAAGGTGCCCAAAAATCTTCACAGGAAGATCAGTCTAGTCTATTACTGTTCGGAGGAACGTACCTCAAATAATACATCCAATGGCATGTCTGTTAATTTCTCATTTGTCACCGATACCTTTTCGAGGCGTATATCCGGATTAGTCTGTTGGATGGAAAGCATCGACCATGGAAGACAGCTTTGAGAGGCATTGAATGCCCGCTCCCAAATCACTGAACCCCACTGGACCCGGGTTTGATGAAGGTCTAAACGCAGTCATCATTGATATACAACAGAACAAGTATCATACATACACTGACGTGGGGGGCGCATACTTACAAAATCCTCGTTCAGGTTTAATCGTCCCACCCATGCATCTCCCTATCCCGCTTAGCCCGCCTCATCTCCCGACGTTCCGCATCAGTCATACATGCCCATTCCGTGATTCCCCCAACGCTTTCAATCAGTTCTTCTTCCCATTGCTCCTCTCGCTCTAGTTCCTTTTTCGTCTTCTTTTTTGGGGGAAGAGGTGGCGGGGGCGGGGGAGGCGTCCGCCTGTTTGGGTGCAGCGGCGCAATGCGGGACAGAGCGTTGCGAGATGCTTTCACGTACGGTGAATAAGCAGTGCTCGGTGTTCCTGGTGTTCCACCGCCCCGAGGTGCCGGTGAACAAAACAGCGAGCCAGGTTTCGAATTTACGCGTCGAATAAGATCCGACATTGGGGTGGACTTTATGTTCAGCGACATGGTCCGGCGTGAAGAAAGGCTGGGGTGCATCGATTCTACCGGCTTAGTAACAGGTTTGGGAGTCTCGATAATAGTTGACGTTGGCTGGGGTTGGACGTTTTCCTATCCGGGCACCCGGTTAGCATCCATAAATACCATAAAAATATTAAGTTCATTGAACGTACCTTCGATGAAGCGCTACTTCGCGGTTCCTTATCGTTGTTTATCTGTTGATTTGGATACGTGGCGTCGTCAAATTCGTCATCTGCCAATAACGAGGGCTCGGGTTGCGCATCCGTTGTGGCAGGCTTGGTTTGGCGTTTTGCCTTGCTCCTTGCCTTGACAGGAGGTGAAGATTGGATGAATTGATTTGGGTTGTCTTCTTCATCAGAATCAACCACCCTCCTTTGGGGTTTAGCATACCGCTTTGATGCTGTAGGAACGTCATCCTTTTCGATCGTGGCCAGTTCGTCGTCATCTTGACTTACAGACTTTCGCTTCTTGCTTATCTGGGAATGTGAGCTGCCGTCCTCAGACTCGAGAACAGAGGCTGGGGTGGTATGGGATTCGGGCTCCTTCCGTACCGCTGGGGCCGTAATTGGAAGATTGTCCAACGGGTCGTCGTCGTCGTCATCTACAAATTCTCTGCTCTTGAAGTTCTCTGGCTGTTTCCCCTTTCCCTTTGTCCTTCGCGGTTCGATCACCACTTCCACCTTTTGAGCAGGATTTTTTTTCTTCTTCGATTTTGGTTTGGCTGTTCCCCAGGCAGCAGCGTCATCATCCTCTACACCAGGTTTCTTTTTTCGAGACTTTTTGGGAGCATTACTTTTCATTCGGGAAGTAGATGCGGTGGAACAAGTATCTTCTCGCATGGGAGAGGAAGTACCAGCAAAGAATGTCGGAGGTGGACCAGGAAGTCGTGGAGGCGGCATAAGGTGAACGTCTGCGTCGACGAGTCCACCTGCCAAGGGTTCAATTTCGGAATCTAATTCATCCAAGTTAGACGCCACAGACTTCCGTGGTGATGACGACGTCAAAGGGGAGACTTGTAGAAGAACTTCAATTCGCGGGTGTTGGTCAGTGACTGGGGTAGAGCTGGGAGGGTCTGAAGGAGGGAGTTGAGAAGGTAAAAGTCCGAAAGGAATTGGGAAAACATCATTGGAAAGGGATGATGAAGGAGCGAGATTGGGTTGCGATGACCTGGTGGTAGTCGGAAAAGCTTTATCTGCACTTATTGCCTCTTGAGGTTTTTTAACTGGTCGGGGACGAGGTCGAGACTTGGGCTCCGAAAGATCACCAAGTTCAGAGCCAGATTTTTTCTTCTTCGGGGCTTTTGCCTTGGACCTATCTACCTTGCGACGCTTGGATGAAGGGATTTCGAAGAAGTCGTCGTCGCCAGAACTCAGCTCGATGATATCACTGGATAGAACGTGCTGTTGCGTTGTAGATTTAGCGGTCCGTGCTCGCATTTTTGCCCTTTCTGCAATATCTGACATGCCAAAGTCAATGTTCATGGAATTATCAAGGTTATTTGCGGGATTTTCGAAAGGAAAAGGGTTGCCCGATGTAGTATTGGCAGGTTTCTTCACTGGCCTTGGTTTTGGGCGTGGTCGGGTAGCTGAACCAGAGGCTGAATCGTTCGAAATGCTCGACATAGTTAATCCTGTCGGATTTAGCGCTGTTTCAATGGTATCTTTAGTGGGCGGTGGGGGTATCTTCTGCAACAATCCTTGGGCTGTCAAATGAGTTTAGTGATCAAAAACTGAGAAACATATGCGCACCATCTTCTTCAGATGTATGTAGCATAAGATTTTCTTCTTCGTCGCTGGCTGGAATGACTTCGTCGTCGTAGAGGCTGAGGTCCATCGTTGTTGAGAACAAGCGCCGTGATGGTTTGGAAGTCACCACACTGTGACAAGACGCGTATGGACACGTGAACCGACTCTTGACATAATCACTCTCCTCATAACCATGAACCGCCGTGATTCGAGCACTCGCCCTGCATCGTCACCGCTCCATCCAGCTTCATCTCCAGCACTGTCTACCCCAATAACAGCTCATACAAATTCTGATATTGTGCCAACGCCACGTCTAGGCCGTTCTGCTCCCTCTACCCCTCCACCTCAAAAGTCCCGAGCCAGAGATCTGTTGAGGAAGCACTATGGTTTGGGTGTTGGCCCACCGCCCCCAATACCAGGAAAGATTTCAGTTGATCCAATGAACCTAGGCACATCGTACATTCTGATTTATTGAAAGTAATTTAACTTGTGGTCTTGCAGATTCACCAGCTTTCGATGCTAAGACCTATTATGAACAGTTGATAACTACGTCCTCTCTACCAGCCCTTTTGAAGAGGGAAAACGAACTTCTCTCAGGTGCTGCCAATTTTCTTCAAATTTCCGACAGTACTTATACTCGATCGTCTCTTAGAAATACGAGAGTTAGATAGTGAAAGACAATCCCTTGTATACAACCATCACCATGAACTTATCGCTGCAAGTGATACCATTGCCGCTGTACGTCTCTCCTTTAATTTGTTTGCGTTCATTCTCACCCTTTTTTTTTTTTTTTTTTTTTTTTTTTACAGATGAAGAATCGTGCCGAAAGCCTTGATGCTGACCTTGACCTTCTCAAGGCGGCCTTTTCAGAAATATCTCGAATATCATCTGAAGTGGCAATTGAATCGTCAGAACAACTTCGACCTCCGGCCTAAAGCTTGTGTTGGTCATATTCCTGCTTCTTTCGGATTCTTTCCAACTTGTATACATATTACACGCATTTAGGATCAAGATTAATCAAATGTAGGATACGAGCGTCATCCTTTCCATCAACCCGTCTCGGCGTCCACTTCGATTTGCCAATTAGCGCCTCCCCGATGAACTAGCTTCGTAAGGAATATATCTGAACAGAGAATAACATTCTGTTCCGCCTTAGGTCAATGGGAACATTACTGTCATAAATTTTAGAGGCGTATTCGAGAATAGCATTCCGAGGATACCCATAACAACCTCGTGTGTGATCGATCTGCTCTGTGCTTTGATCTTCTTGCTTAAGATATCAGCCCGATATCCTGGCCACTGTTCAGGTATAAGCGTCGATTGTAAAGAGAACTGGGAATTTAAATCCTACCAATAACCAGCATTTAACTTCTTTTTCAATGACGGCGGCGAAAACCTGGTCTTCAGAGCCAACAATCGACGCATACCCCAGGTTCGGGGATGCCTCTCGACTGGAAGGTGATAGGCGGGTGTGATCCACGGCCCAACATTTTGTCCCTCTCCTCGAAGTACTCTTTCTGAGAACGAATTTGTCAGGCCCATTGAAGGTGGCCCCTGTAAGAGATCTTGGCTTGGGCGCTTTCTCATGCTACGGCTTGCAGACGCGAGTGCCTGGGTCTGCGAGTTGCTTCTGGATCTCTCTTGGAAGTTGGACTGTCAAGAGATGCTACGGGGTAGGGATTCGCGATGGTGCGGTTTTGATAGATCGACTAGGAACTCAGTTAGTCGTTCTCACTGAATATGATGGAAAGTCTGGATCAACACAGGCACTTTTCTTTCTCGTCACCTTCAAATAATCCAGTGCACCCGCGAGTGAGGAGTAGGACGACACAATATAAGCTGGTTAATATGTATTAAAAGGGATTTCGTGGTACTGATGGTACTGCTGCTGTGAATGAGGAGGTTGTGGATATTGGAGCTGCTGCTGCGCTGCGTCCTGAAGTGACCACTTCTGATACTGGGAAGCGTAGTTAACGTAGGCCATTATTCTTGTGGCTTTGCAAACCGAAGCAGGTGTATTTAAACTTTTTATGCCGCTTTGCTCTAACGCTCAGCGAAGCTACTCCAACTTTCAGGTCTATAGCCATGGCGAAAGCTGAACGTTGAATAGAACATCTCTGTCAACCCAGAAAACCAGAAACTGACGTGCACTGGCAACTTGAAAACTCCGCCTTTGTAACAATTCTCATCACATTCGGATAAGAAGAAGGGCCAAAGAGATATTGACAGTCAACAAAGCGTTCGAAACGGAAAGCAGTACCTAGAGTTTTTTCAGCCCTCGTAGCAGATTATCGTTTACTAACGTCCTGCCTGTACCGCAGTATACTTAGCCTGAGTATCACCTCAGAAAGAAAACAAAAATCAAATTGTAGAGCAATTGATGATGAGAGCTGCCCGAGCAATCCTATTGACAACCCAGGCTTGTTAAAATACAAGAATAATATGACTACATTAACGGATGAGAATCATCCAGGCCAAAATGAAATAGAAAAGACTGCGACGATGGTTAGCCAAGTGACGCGACTACTTTAGATATCACTTACAGCAGAGGGTATACAGCAAGTAGGATTCTTTGCTGCTCTATTTTGGTACCATCCAAGAAGTTGACGGACGCTACGGATGCTGTCTGATTATGAAAGTTGGTCTGAAGTAGAATAGAACGCACCCCATATACACCAAGCCCAGCAAAGTAGCGCAATAGGCGCTCTAATCCAGATGATATGTACGAAACAAGCGACAAGAGCAGCAATGTTCAATGGTGCTATACAGTACCCAAGGACGCAGAGGCCCTGGAAGAAAGACCTGCAAACAGCATCAGAAAGGTTCATGAAGAGCTCATTTCAACCTACACTCTTCCGCCCAGAAGCTATTCAAAGGATCAGACTAGGGTTTGAATAGAAGACAATATAAACATTACCTTGGCTTGCACTGTAACCGCTAGAGAACCGAGGGAGCAAATCACAATTACGCTTGTGAAAGCACTGAGTGCTTGTTTTGCAGGTGCCTGAATCCACTAGTTAGTTTAAGTAGTACAAAAACTGGCGGGACGGCTGACATTGATACTGAGCATGATTCCAAGCGAAAGACAGAGGATGAGAGGTCCCCATAGATCCCAGTCACTGTCTAAGTTTCAGCAAGTGGTAAACACTGGATCCCGATGAAGGTCCTGACCGAAGCACTTCACGACCGCTTGATCGACGTGGATACAGTACTTGCACCAGCTTTGAGTAAATGGAAAGAAGATCTCGCGCCTAAGTTTATAGGTCAACATAACAAAGTCTGCAAAACTGAACCCATATTCACAATAGTTGTTGTTACAGGTTCGTCAAGGGTATCGACGCCAGAATGTCTGTTAAAAGCCAGTTTTCAGTAAAACTCTCATATGAGTCCTATGAATCATACCGCGTCTCAACTTGTACGCCTCCAATGGTCTGTCTGGGGGACCGTGCCGCACCATTCGCCGAACTCCCAATGTTTCCCGACAGAGCAGGATTTGAGGTTCCAGCTGCATTTGAGGGGGGAGCAAGTTGATCTGGCTCACGCGCCTTTCCTTTTCCTTTATCCAACACCGGAGATGCTACGCCAGGATGCGTGAAACCAGGGATGTCATCGTCGTTCAAGTCGTCATCGTCATCTGTCGAAAATATAAGCGGCAATCTACGTGAGATTTAAGTGACGCACCTGCTTGGATGAATTGAGAGTTGCTTGTGAGGGGGGTGTTTATTCTGGCAGAATTCATTGCCATGGTCGTCGTCCACGTCTTGCCACGCAGCGCGTTTGGGAATCGTGTCACGTCACATGTAGTCACGGCGGAGTTGTAATTTGTTTCCCAATCGAGAAGACTGACGCGTCCTTCACTCTGTTAGTTATTATCTTTCACAATGGTATGTCTCCCAGTCTTTCTGTGGCGCTGAGGTTCATCGTTTGCAGGGAAACACGCCCTCAGGACCTCCCCCGGAAAGTGGCGCAGGAGACAGCAAAGATAAGAAGGACGGCCAGCCCCAGAAAAAGAAATGGGAGCCACCGCTACCAACCCATGTCGGTAAGAAGAAGAGACGCGGTCCATCTGCTGCATCAAAGCTCCCTGCGGTTTACCCAACTACGCGATGTCGCCTCAAGCTACTCAAGTTGGAGAGAATAAAGGATTATCTCCTGCTGGAAGAGGAATTTGTGCAGAATCAAGAACGTTTAAAGCCAGAATCTACTCGTGAGGAGAAGAATGAGGAGGACAGGTCAAGGGTTGATGATTTACGAGGAAGTCCCATGGCCGTAGGAACTATGGAGGAAATTGTCGACGACGACCATGCTATCATCAGCACCGCGTCTGGTCCAGAGTCTTATGTCTCTATCATGTCCTACGTCGACAAGGATCTGCTGGAGCCCGGATGCCAGGTCTTGCTCCATCACAAGACGCAATCCATTGTTGGTGTCCTTCAGGACGATGCCGACCCTCTCGTCAGTATCATGAAACTCGACAAGGCGCCTACTGAAAGTTATGCCGATATTGGTGGCCTGGAAAGCCAAATTCAGGAAATCAAGGTCCGTATCGACACCCGTGTATCTTACTGCCTTCCCAATGTCCATTAGGAATCTGTCGAACTTCCGTTAACACACCCAGAACTTTACGAAGAAATGGGTATCAAACCTCCAAAGGGTGTCATTCTGTATGGTGTACCTGGTACCGGAAAGACCTTACTTGCCAAAGCGGTTGCAAACCAAACATCTGCCACCTTCCTCCGTGTTGTTGGATCCGAGCTCATCCAGAAATATCTTGGTGATGGTCCCAAACTTGTTCGCGAGCTGTTCCGTGTCGCAGAGGAGCATGCACCAAGTATTGTCTTCATAGACGAGATTGACGCCATCGGTACTAAACGGTATGGCTTTCGCTTTCCATTGTGACTTCGGACGATTATATTGTTTGTCCCAGGTACGACTCGACATCGGGCGGAGAACGAGAAATTCAACGAACAATGTTGGAGCTGCTGAACCAGCTAGATGGTTTCGATACTCGTGGGGATGTCAAGGTTATCATGGCTACAAACCGAATCGAGACTCTTGACCCTGCCCTCATCCGTCCCGGGCGAATTGACCGTAAAATTGAATTCCCATTACCCGACGTGAAGACGAAACGCCACATCTTCAGGTTTGTATATTTAAAGTTATTTAAAAACAATACTAAAACACCATAAACAATTTGCATAGGCTTCACACATCAAGGATGAGTCTTAGTGATGACGTCGACTTGGAAGAATTTGTCACCATGAAGGATGACTTGTCTGGTGCTGATATAAAAGCAGTCTGCACGGAAGCCGGCCTTCTCGCTCTTCGAGAACGGCGTATGCGTGTCACCAAAGCAGATTTCACAACAGCGAGGGAGAAGGTTTGCCGTTTTTGTATCCTTGAAAACCACTGTGACTTAAAAGCTCTTCCCCTAGGTCTTGTACAGGAAGAACGAGGGCACACCAGAAGGTCTCTATCTATAGTCCTGTTGTATACGCGCACATTTTTCGATTTCATATTTTTATCGTAACCATTCCGAAGCCACCAATGAAATAATACGACACTTCAACTCCTTCGAAAAATGCAAAAATGCAAGGTCTACGTTGGGCTGGAAACAACATCATGATGTGCACAAAACGTGTGCAAAATAACTGGCCATTTAGATTTCGGAGAACGAGCGTTTTGCAATTCTCGAAAAATTCAATTCATACATAGGAGACCTTGAATTGTGAGTCGTCATATTTGCAACTGCACTAATGCCCTGGCGCCGGAAAATTTGAAGTCCCTGAGCCTGAGCGCTATACCTTTTTGACCATTGGCATAGGGCATTACTTGCCGTTCGTTATTCGAAAGTTAACTTAATCCTGATCAAAGAACTCATGTCATATATCACAGCATATCATCATCGCCGATCCGCCACCATTCCCATTTCGATGCACTTGACACGGAAATATCACGACGTTATTGTCAGAGGCCTGGGACAGTCGCGACGTTACAGAGCCGCTACCTATATACTCAGTCGAGTTCCTGTTGCAAGAGTCATGTCAAAGCTGTCCTATACCGGAGATCGGGCCGCCGTTGCTGAAGTTTCGGTTAAGACATGCGTTTATTTAAAGGTCGTATCCTGCTTACCAGATAAAATGCAATGCTCTTGGTAACCCGCTTGATTGAACAGATTCAAAATTAGAACTCACAGCCACTGTATATCAGTATCGTGACCTTTCCTTGCGTGGTGCGGGAAGTCTACCCCGTCAACAAGAGGATTGATGCCTCGCACAATTGGTTCCTGATTTCGAATACTACTGATAAGTTGAAAGGACAGCATGACTCTCACAACATTTGCTAAGGTCTGGGAGTTCACTGACGTTCATCGTTGTAGCTTAACGCTTTCAAAAGCCTACCCACCCCTTATAAGCTTTCTTCAGCTTGACCTACGCGAATCATTGCTAACCGCTTGGTTATTAAACGATCCTCGAGGCTCGAGTAAGTTTACCCGTCAGTGGGCGTTCATCGCCGGTGGGTATGTGCTCCCACCAAGGCGTTTTGAAGCCTTTGATGGGAAATATACCCGAGACGCAGCGGCTACAGATCGAATTTCAATTACTTGAGTACTGGAGGGCAACGAGTATATAATACAGGTCGGTCTCGAGGAGAGAGACATAACCACATCCCATCCCATCCTCTCTATTTCGAGTCCCTCCAACCCCAACGATGAAGTACAACACCACTGCCGCCCTCCTTTCCCTCGCTAACTTGGCTGCGTCCACCGCCATCTCACGCCAATCTTGCTCAGAGGCAGAGAGATTTGGTGTCCTCACTATTAGCCCCACTGAGGTTAGCGCTGGTGACGTATGTATAATCTACTTGAATCAATTCGAATGATTCCAAGGAGACGATACTCATATGGTGTACTTTTACAGACTCTTACAGTGTCCCTTGACCTCTCGTGCGCGAGCTACTTCCAAATTGCGCCCGTTTACCTCGACTATATGATCCAAGTCCCGGCGGCATCTAATAACGGCCACGAGCCTAGCATGCTCCTAGCGCGCCGAAACTATGACGGGTCGAGCACCGTTGACGAGTTCACAGTTGAGGTGTGTATAGTAAATCTACAATGGCACATTAGGTTTTCTGACAAATTTGTGCAGGTTCCCTCCTACACCTACTTCTCCGGCGCACCGTACGAGGTCGTACTTACGAACACCTACTATACCACGGGTACCTACGGCAGCTCCGTGTTGGTGCAGGGTGGCGTTTCCGCAAGTCTCACTATCGATGTGAGCAGCGATTGAAGAGCGAGTATAAAGAGGGTCTGGGTTGGTGATAATCTAGACTCTGGCAACCATTACATTCTTTTTAGCTTGGGTCTTGCGGTCTAAATGGACTGACATTCGTTATTATTCGTACTGGAAAGATACATAATTGATTGATACCAAATACCACACATTTCATGTCTTCAGGCGCTCATGGCGTACAACAAAGACGGGTATCATTCGGCGGATTCAGTAAGCGCCAAGATTGGTCTCAATTTCCGAGCTCGAAGGAAGTTTGACAACAGAGATCAACGGACGCCATAGAGTTGTTCAGGACTCGGAAGAACGGGATGTGGTGCTGCCATTCTGTTCGTCACAAGGACACAGAGTCCCCTAGCTAGTACTTGACATAGAAAGTTTACGGTCAAACGTGCGCGGCGAATCTGAGGATAAATGTGATGAAAAGAAGTGCCAGACTAGAACCTTTAATACTTACACAGTAGGACGGCAGAATCTTAGAGGGTTCAGTGAGGATCATTGAGTGGTCTTTGTATTCAGATAATAATGTCTCGGAGAACATCTCATGTTTTTTTTTTTTTTTTTTTTTTTTTTTCATTTAGTTGCTAGACGCAATTGGCTATAGGAGTGGTACACAGCCGACAGTGCACTGATGCAAAGCGCGGTTGCTGTGCTGTACTTAACAACCCTGACAGTGAACACCGCATAAACACAATCGATAAAAACTTGAAAGCAAGCGAATGTAGAGGAGATTGAGGCATTCGCTTGAAGAAAGCCAAGAAAATGTTTCATGTCACTGGGGTAGGTGTCAGCATGCTGAAAACATGAGCCGAATTCAGAGAGGCGTCGATCGATATGATAAGAGTAGAGCTCCTCGGTAAAATGACGGTGGCGACGAAAAGAGGAAAAGAAGACGATTGTTTAAGCTTTGAGGAGACTGAGAACGTCGAGAATGAAGAACAAGGGCGGCCGCACCGGGTTTAGTTTAGCGGGGGATTGGATCATGCATGTGTCCAGATGAGTGCCTGAGCCTGTTTCCGCTTGTGACGCAATTGGACTTGAATCAGTTCTAAATAATTGGACCCATAGGGTCGCCCACGACGCCGTCTTGAGGCACTAAAAATGTCTTGTTAAACAACAACAATGATCTGTCTCGTCTAGTCTTCCATCCATGTCCAGCTCACTGCCCTTGTCGTCCTGGGGCCTCACAACATCCTTAAGGGGCCCGAGGCTCCCCCAGGTACTCGCTCGCCAGTCCATTCTCGCTAGGTTGCTGTGCTTCGTCGAGTGGCCTACGTTCCACGCTCTTCTCTCCACTTGTCACGCCACTCGCAGTCTTTTTTCAGATCCTGTCTTACGCCATCCAATCCTGCTCCGTTTTGTACCTGGCTATGAATCCTGCCGAGAATTCGCAGCAAATTACCAGACCCTCCTACCTATCGATTTTCATCAACTCCACCTGTTCTGTGAGCCCTTAAACACTTGCTTGAAACCAAGGCTAACAAGTCCCAGTGATTTCTCAGAATATCCCGGTTCACACCTATCCGACCCATGCTCTGCGCTTTTTGTTCTCCGTTGCTCCCTTTGACATTCAATCTGAACGCCTGGCAGCCCTCAGCCAAGCACACACACTTTTTGTTCTCCTGCTTCAATCTCTAGTCCATTCATCTCAAAATCTTACCATTCCCCTGGAATCATCCTATGTCTCGCTGATGGAGAAACTTTCACCGTCTATCCCGGAACTGACATCACCAGCTCCCCTTTCCTACAAGGCACCTTCATCTTCCCATGAAATCACACGTTCACCCCTCTCCAAGACGAAACTCAAATTTTTATCGACCTCTACGAGCCGTTTGAGCAAGGGCTTCTTCACCTCCTCAAAGCCGCCCCCTCTGCCACTGGCCGAGCCTTCGGCGCTTAAGGCTTACAGCTCTTCATGGAGACGACGTTCGCAACACCCATCAGGAAACTACGCACAATCAGATTCAGATAATGATCTTGTTCCCCCGCGTCGCCATTATGTCTCGAGCACACCTACCTCCACGACTCATTCTAGGTCATCCTTATCTCGCAGCTCAACCCCTACACCCCCAACATCAAACTCAAGTCCCAGTCCTCCACCTTCACGCATGCGTTTCTCCCTCTCTCCTCTATCTGCACCTACGCCTCATGATCTTATCCATGCACTGTCACCCACTCGTGCACCCGTCCTTCGCACCTACGTTCCTTGCACAGCACCTTTATCAAATCAACAGACGATAATCCGCTGCGAGGAACAGCTTATCAATGGCCAACTTTGGTCTCATCTTTCCATTGGCGACATTGTTGTTAATCTCGGGCACGTTCCGATGTCAGACGAAACTGAGAAACCCCTCCCAAAAGTTCCAGACAGCAGGACGGGATCATTGCATCGCCCAGCGCCCCCGCCTCCCCCTCCTCCCGTAGGCAATTGGCTCTTGTTCAATGGCACATTTTTGGTACCTTTCACTTCAACACCAGGTGCACCTGTGCCTGTGCCTGACGCATTAACGCTCCCGTCGCCGTTCTACTACACTCACATCCTCCCGCGGCCTACGAATCCCATTTTTGTTATCCTATGCATGCCGCGTTTTTCAGTCGTGGCTACGTCGCCTCAGATGGTCAGCGAGAAGGCTGAACTGGAGGAAGCCGATATCCCTATGCGCTTGGTGCGCTTACCTACACGAGTGTCGACAACCAGTGGAAGCGGTGTGGCGCTTGTGAGGAGGTACAAGTGGCTTGCGAGGGTGTTTGTACAGCCATCGAGTTGTGAACAGGGAGAGCAAGAGATAGGACTCGGGTGGCAGGGGGAGTGGATCGTTGAAGGCGAAGGAACAAAAGAGGGACGGGATGCGTTGCTAGACTTTCTTTTGGGACGGGGAAGGGCGCAGGCAAAAAGGAAAGGAAAAGGGGTCGAGTGGGAGTGGGAGCTGGTGAGGGAAAGGTGTAAGAAGCAGAGGAAGTGGTTCAAGTGCGTTTTTCCTCCCCTGTTTTTGAATGGTAGCTCATCTTTTCCCCATCTCTACTAGGCTGCTTGATGTGCGGATAGCTGGGGAGGACGGCTCAGAGACAGTGGCCGAATACACAGGACCTTGAGAGTTGATACAATTACTTGGACGACAGACTATTCAACCCATCTAATCTACATCTCTTATAACTTCTACATTCTACACATGGACCGCATCGATTACTTGCTCAATAGCACTCACTTCTCGAGGATCATTAAAATTCTTTCGCTCTCCACGAACACTGTTGATATTTTTGACATAGAAGACACACCATGATGATGCTTTCAGAATCCACGATGTAAGGGTAATGTTGCTCTCCGGCCCTGAGGAAGCTTCACATCGCTTGGATTGATCTTGCGCCTCTCTGAAATCTGAAATACGCGTCGTCCTGAAGTCACCTGTCAGGCCACTTCAGTCATATGTTTCGTCGTTTTTAGCAGCTTCTGAAATGCCCACTGTAAAGAACTTCGACCAACAAACTTTACTATTCCAGTGCGAGCGCACACGGCCTGCATATAAAATAACAGACAATATATTATCCTAAATAGGCTTCTTTCTTCACCCTTCTTCTAAACCCCCATGCTTTGATCGAAAATGCCTTGTGAGAGCATCTTTCCTGGAATATTTTGCGTGGCATCCTGGCACCGTACACCCGAACTTTCCATCTGAATCTGAATGCTTTGATAGAACATGCCTTGCGCGATCCCGTTCCCTAGCATATGTTCTGTGGCATCCCGGCACGGTACATTCAAACTTCTTTGCTCTCACGTTCGTTGCCGGCCGTCGTAAATTCTAGCCATCGTCTTCTGTTTTGATTGTCCGCAGATCCTTTGGGGGTTGTGGAAGATGGCCCGACAAGGGGAAATGTGACGTCTTCGTCGAACTTGGATTCTGTAACAGCGAGGAGCCTTGTGAGACCACAGGAGCTGCATTCTTCTGGGTAGGCAGTGGCTTGAGATGTTCCTGCATAGCTGGCTCAGGGATATCCGTCCTTAGGCTTTCGTTGTATGGGAGATTGTCCGGAATGGATATCATCGAAAGCAAGCGTTCCTGGTCGAAGACCGCCTCCCATCGTTTAGAAGGCACTCACAGCGTAGTGTTCACTTCCGAGAGAGCTCTGGGGCCAGAGGAAAAGAAATATCGCTTCTCTGTGCGCTTCCCTAGTAGCAAAACTGGACGATGTTTGTTGTCGCCCATTCGAATGGTCTCTAATAGTGCGGGCCTTTGAAGGGGGGATGAGAAGTAAAATAACTGAGATGATTGCGTTGTTGGTTCTTTTAAACGCTCCGAGGGATGCTGCCTATTGTTCAGAAACCTTTGATGGACAACCGACTATATGTCAAGGTTTGAAAGCTGACACTGCCGTTTAAAATCTGCATTTGGAAGCCACTCGCGGTGGCACTGGAAATGTGAAGAGAACATTCGTTAAATCACTACAATGCAGGATATGAGGCCGGTCAACATCAGAGCTTTGTTTCCATGAAGAAGACGGTACAAGAGATGTTGATAGGAAGACGTCGAAATACAAGTTCTGTAGAATTATGTAATCACATACACCTTTGACCTTAACCGTTAACGGCCTCAACTCCCTTAATTGCTTGCAATGGTGAGTAGCGTATCCCATTATGGCCCTAATTTTTGGACGTGGACTAATTTCTGTGCTTAGTCGCGTGAACGCGAAGACCTCGAGCGTGACATTTTCGGAGGCTCCCAGTCCGAACTTTCTTCAGAAGATGAAGGTGCAGCCTGAACTTCTCAGTGGTGCCGGAAATCACGGCTAAGCCACTTTTACACAGATTTCGGCCGTCCGAAGCCAAAGAAAGCGCACAAGCCCAGATCTGCGCAGCCTGCGGCACTGGAAGACGCCTACGATTCGTCCAACGACAGTGAGGATGGTTACCAAGCCCAAAGTAGGCCCTCTCAGAGCAAGCGGCCTTCTGCGAGGAGACGTACGTCGACTGAAGGGAAGGCAGTCAGGAAGCGAAAGAGGAGGGAAGAGCCTGAGCCTGATTTAGCTGAACTTACTCCAGAACAAGGTCTGTCCAAAAGTTGTTCCCTTACGGATTATTCTAATTTTAAAATAGCCAATAAACGTCGCCTTGAGATGCAGATCGAACAAGCATTGAAGTCCAAGAAGAGTGCACGTCGGAGCAAGAAGAAAAACAATGAAGAAGTTCTAGACAGTTTTGCAGATGACGAAGTTGCCCGGTTGCGTGAAGCGATGAACAACGCCGCAGAGGAAGACCAACGCGCGAATGTTGAAAAGTTACCTGCTCTTTCAAAATTGAAGCTTCTGCCAGAAGCCATGGAAACCCTTCAGAAGTGTGTATACTCCGCCTCGATTCTGCCTATACATATATTCATCTTGATGTATTATTACAGAGCCTCTCTTGCACAATCTATGATTGACAATAATCTCCTTGAAGCCGTTCGACGCTGGCTTGAACCTCTTCCCGATCGCTCTCTACCTGCTCTCAATATTCAAAGAGAGTTCTTCACCGTTTTAAGAAAGATGGAGTTCATTGATAGTGCTGTCCTTAAAGAATCAGGCCTGGGCAAAGTCGTTCTCTTCTACACGAAATGCAAACGAGTCAACCCGGACATAACAAGAGTGGCCAGGGATCTCGTGAGCGCTTGGAGTCGGCCCATCATCAAACGCTCTGCATCGTATCGAGACAGAGTAATCCCGGTGATAGCAGATTATGGAGACGACGGTGCAGGTGCAGGCCAATCCCAAGCGAGGGTTGAAAAGTTGAATGCGATTATGGCAAGAGCAAAAGAGAACGAGAAGAATCGGGTGAGGAAGAATGCGGTCATGATACCTCAGAGGGAACTTGGCAGTTATACTGTCGCCCCGCGAGCGAATGCTGGCCTTGGATCTGGAAGAGGTAGTGTAAGCGTGGACGAAGATGTTGAGAGGAGGAGGAGACAGGTAGATCGGTTGAGACAATTTAACAAAAGGTCTGCGGGGACGAAATGATTGGCTCGTCGTCCTTTAGTCTTATCTGTTCTCTACTTTCTGGCATATCTTTTGTATTTTCTAACCAAATACCAACATTGATCTATTGATTCGCCCACTAATTATCTGTAGACTGTAGTCACTGTGCAACACAGTCCTCAGGCCTCGTTCTGGGTGCATTACGACTCCAGTTCGGTAAACTTTGGTTATGCGCGCTAAAATCAAAGCTTGATGTCAGTTACATACCAGAGGTCTTTCTGCGAGGTCTCGGAGGATATACGCCGCAGCCAAGTTTCTAGCATGGGCGCTCGCTTCCGTAACTTTGTCATGATCATTTTCTGCAGTCTCGGTCTCTCTCCGATTAACGCGCTCCACGTTGCAAGTAAAGCTACACAGGCCATACGTGTCATTGGACTGCATTTCGTAACTTTCCGTGAATAGGAACGTAGTTTAGCATTGATAAATTCTCGTTCCCAGATGTATGTTGGTTGTACTAAACATGAACCCGAGTTTCCAGCAAGAAATGTTTCTTCGCAAAAGTTGGCATCCTACTTGGTCCGTTCGTCCCTTCCTTTTCAGATATGCGCATCGATTCAATTCGCTGTTCTCAGCCTGCAATACTCGACCCAAATTCTCGTGGTACTCTTTCCTGTCGCGCTGTCGGCTTTTATTGTTTTCCTCCAATGCATGCTCCACGCAAATGATACCCTCGTACATGGAAATGAAAATCAGAGTTCTACCGATGCCGAGAGGCCCATAGATTTGGCTCAGAAAGCCAAAGCCCATGTTTCAATTCACGGAGGAACGAGAGTCTTTTCCCTCAAATTGGCACAATGTGCTGCATGTCTAATTCTTACTTGTATCTCTACCCCGTTGACGTCCACGAAACCGCCCACCCAAGGGAACACTGGATGCTGGCATGTCGAAGTCCGCACTGCATGCTTCATTTTCTATGTATGGCACTTCCCACACTCTCTCCCTTGTTCCTGCGGTGTTCTTACAGTTTCTTTGCCAGGTCTATGTCTCTGCCTTGTCGCTAATGTCCATATCATGCAACGGCTCATTGAGCGCAATCTTCATGCGACATGTTAATAGTTTCCTCTTGGCAATGTTAGGCATCTATGCATATAGAAACATATTACCTCTGTCCACCTTTACAGAGGTTCCCCAGGACATCTCAGAAGGTTGGACGATATGGGCGAAGATCAGCCTTTTGACATTTTCTGCCATAACAATTCCATTGTCACTGCCTCGGTCTCAAGGCTCAGAAAGATTGGTATGTTAACTGTTTACGCGAAGATATATATCGACAGCATTCATCGTTGTCAAAGATGGCATCCACATCCAACCTAGAAGAAACTGCGTCTTGGTTTTCTCTATTGACCTATTCATATCTGAACCCTCTCGTTATCCTCGGATTTCGAAATGGACATCTCTCTTATGATCAACTGCCACCTTTGGCCGTATATGACCATTCTAGTGAGATCACCTCACAGGCCTCCCATGTAAGTGTTCTGACGCTTGTTGTTTTCACCTTACTTATCACTTCTGAAGTACATTGAATCTGACCAGAATCGACATATCTTCTGGGCATTGGTTCGAAACTTTTGGCGAAACTATGTTGTTCAAGCGATCTCCTTAATTATCCAGGTGTTTGCCGGCTTTGTCTCGCCGTACGCAGTGAAAGAGTTGCTTCAGTGTGTTCTGAGGTTGCTTACTTTGATCCTAGCGTGGCTGATATTTTTTCATAGCTACCTAGAAACCAACGGCGTGGGCGCATACCACCAACCTTGGCTTTGGATCTTCTTGCTTTTCGCGGGCCCTGTGGTGGGGCTTGTCGCCCTCCAGTGGTACACGTACTTCTCAGTGTGTATCTGCCTTCTCCCTGTTTCAATGACACTAAAGCACTTTAGTCCTACACGCGGGTTCATCTGGAAGCAATCGTTACGCAGGCGGTCTTCAACCATACATTGCACATTCGCATGAAATCCGAGAGGCCTCCAGTATCAGACTCCGACGAGTCTGAGGTAACGACCAAGCCAAAGTCCCAAAATTTTGTTGGGGAAATTAATAACCTCGTTTCCACTGACCTAGGAAATGTTGTTGATGGCTGTGATTTCTTGCTTTTACTCGTCTACATACCACTTCAAATCATACTATGCGTTGTTTTCCTCTATGGTGTTCTGGGATGGAGGTTGGCTTTCTCATCTTTCTGTTGCCTTTTGCCTTCCTGTTTAACATATGCCATCTGCAGTTCATTTGTTGGATTTGGGGTTCTTTTACTAACTTCCCCAGCTCCGGGATATGTTGCCAGGCTCATCCAAGATGTGCAGATCATTAAGCTGCAAAAGACGGATGCCAGAGTGCAGGCTGTGACCGAAAGTAAATCCTCTTCACTTGAGCTTGGGCGTTAGCTCTGAACCTGACAATACAGTGATGCGCATTTTGCGCATGATCAAAATGTTTGGTTGGGAGAAAAAAGTTGCCGAAGACACTGCAAAAAAGAGAGAGGAGGAGCTTTTGACTGTCCGTAAACGACAATTATTGGAGTTACTCAGCGGGAACATTCAGTATGGCCGCCTATTGTTCTATCTATGCAGATGCCTGATCTTCTCAGCTTTGTGACGCCGCTGATAACGATGATCACGACTTATATTACATAGTAGGTATCTGCATTCTGTTCTGGGGTGCACTCTGACTGTATTGTAGTGTGGGCCATTTACTTGGTTTACTTCTCTCCTTGTTGCTCAATCACCATTCCACAGACCGTCGTTATGAAACAGGAACTAAATGCTTCAAAAGTTTTCAGCTCTATGGCTGTTTTTGACATGTTGCGCTCACAGCTTCGGATGACCAGTACCACTGTCAATCTCGTCGTGGGTGCAAAAGTATCTTTGGATCGCGTAAACAATTTTCTTCACAGTGTCAGTTGTACTCTTCTCCCATCTGGCTCATCCTAACAGAAGCATGGGTTGTACCAGACTGAACTTCTGGACACATTTTTGGATCATGACTTGCGCCCACGGTCTCCCAATGACGCACATAATGATGTTATCGGAATTGAAGACGCGGTATTCTCGTGGGATAACAAATATGGAGAGTCACCATTTCCCGAACGTCGATTTTCATTAAAAGTATCTGGCGAGCTCATTTTTCATCGTGGTCAACTTAACCTAATTACGGGGCCAACTGGATCTGGGAAAACGTCACTCCTCATGGCACTTTTGGGTTAGCAAATATCCAAACTCCCCATTTTAGAACCTCAGGTTCCTGACTTTATAACTGCATAATTATACTAATTACTCCGAACAGGTGAATTGCACTTCTCGCCCAACGGAGAACATTCATGGTACAACCTTCCCCGCGATTCTCGCGTCGCATACGCGGCGCAAGATCCATGGATACAGAATATAACCATCAGGGTCCGTGACTCGGCTTTTATTCTGGATATGGACTTTACCAGTGTGCATGCAGGACAACATTGTATTTGGATCTCATTTTGATGAGGGTCGATACAGTAAAGTCTTGCACCAATGCGCCTTAGAGCATGATCTCAGCCTATTCCCCGCCGGGGATCGGACCGAAGTTGGAGAACGAGGCTTGACGCTTAGCGGCGGGCAGAAGGCCAGGATCTCCCTTGCAAGGGCAGTCTATTCCGAAGCAGCGATTCTTCTGCTTGATGATGTTCTGGCAGCTTTAGAGTGAGCGGTACAGTTCTAAAAAGCGCAGGATATACTAATTGTTTCCGGCAAAAGTATTCATACTTCTCGGTGGTTGACAGACAGATGCTTGCTCGGTGACTTGATGGAAGGAAGGACTATCTTGCTGGTGGTAAGAGGTGAACGTAAGAAAGATCCTTCCCAAAGCTGAAGTTGTTTCAGACACACAATCTATCCATGATACACAGGGCCGCTCTTATCGTTTCAGTTGATTCGGAAGGAAACGTATCGAGCCAAACCAATACAGTTCCTTCTGCATGTCATGATACAGACAAGAGTACTATAAACTTTGCCAGTGTTAATGCGGAAGAAGCTTCCTCTGTGAACTTGCCTTCTGACAACGACGGAAAATTGACATCGTCAGAATCAGTAGAAAGAGGTCACGCCAGTTGGAGAGCCCGTAGGTGGTGTATCTTGCATGTATGACTACCTGCTAATCTCCACTTCAGTCAAGCTGTATTTCTCAGCATTGAGTGGTAGCCACCCAGTCTTGTTCTTCCTAGCCTCTGTGGGTGGGCTATTACTGTCTGAAGCCTCAAATACCATTCAGACCTGGTACCTCGGATATTGGGCTTCTCAATATGAGAAGCATCCCGCTTCCGAGGTTCACATTGGATAGTGAGTTCTCCAATTGACCGTCAGTATACCCTTGTATTCCTGATAGTGCCTAGTCATATCAGAGTCTATGGTTCGCACCCCAGCATGTTGTGTACTAGAGTTTTGGTTCAACTATTCGCATAGGCGGGCTGCTCGTCTTTGCCGTGACCATGTACTGCTCCGCTCTCGTTGTGCACATCCTCGGGTCTGTACGCGCGTCGCGCAAGATTCACTCGAACCTCATCGCATCGATGTTGAGTGCGACATTCAGGTATCAAATTTTCTTCCTTTATCGAACTAAAGGGCGGAACTGATTAATCGTAGGTGGCTCGATATTACTCCAACATCGCGTCTCATAGCGCGTTGCACGCAGGACATCAGAGCTGGTAGGTTCTTCTCTTACCATCTTCGTTCCTCCGGTTTGAACGCCGTCAACTTATTAGTCGACGGTTCCGTACCGAATGGCATCTGGCGGCTCTACGGGAAAAGTACCATGGTCATGTTGAGGTTCGGTGCAATCGTCCTAATGGCACCGGGTATGTTAGGCCCTAGCATCGTTGTAGCGATGCTGGGTGGTGTGTATGGGCAGATGTATATGTCTGCCCAGCTCCCAGTGAAACGGATGATGTCGAACGCAAAGGCACCGATCCTTGGGCAGTGAGCAACGTTCTTGTCGATGCATTTATCCCGCCCATCTAATTCCATGACTTGATCAGTTTCGGAGCGACGTTAACGGGACTTGGTGAGTCAGAGTCACACCCACTGGATGAGACTCTCGATGTTTCTATAGATTCTGTGATTTCTGATCCATGAGGGGGTTGATCATCAGCTTCCATCCGGGCATACGGGGCGCAAAAGAGGTTCTCTGAGGACTCACTGAGGTGTATAGATGGGTACATGCGCCCGGCACGGACTTTCTACGACCTCAACCGGTGGCTCAATGTGCGCATTGGGTTCCTAAGCTCAGTTTTTTCCGCGTGTCTCGCAGCGTACCTTGTGTACTTCCATACCCTGTCCGCCGGGGATACAGGGTTCTCGTTAAACATGGCAGGCGAGTTAGCCAGTCTTATCTTTTCCTTTATCTCGTACTCCGGAGCTGAAGCATCTGTTTGGGTGGTTAGTCGGGTTTAGCACGGAGCTCCTTTGGCTTGTCCGGGATTTGAACGAGTTTGAGGTGCAGGGTACGTAAATTTGTTATTACCACCATCATGATTCGTCTTCTGGCCTCCTTTGTATTTCTGATATTTGGGGGGTGATATAGCTAATAGGTAAGGCGTTCTTAAGTTGATGTGATGGCCATGCCGCGACTGATGCTAATCTTCTGTAGCCTGGAACGCATCCAGAGCTACCTGGAAATTGAGCACGAGACGAAGAACACAAACCAAGGTGTTCCTCCTGCTCACTGGCCTACGAGTGGAGACTTGCGAGTGGAGAATCTATCCGCGCGCTACGCCCCTGACGGTCCTCTGGTGCTACGTAATATATCTTTCCATATAAAATCCGGGGAGCGTATCGGCGTCGGTACGTCATGATCATCTTGCTTTTAATCATCGTCGGCGCGTTCTGACCGCAAAGTGTATTGCCTCAGTGGGAAGAACGGGATCTGGGAAGGTGAGTCGCGAGTAACTCTTCATTCGAGCATGCTATAGCATCACTGCCACCAGAGTTCGCTGACGCTTGCGCTTCTTCGCTGCATGTTGACGGAAGGCCGCGTGGTTTACGATGGCATTGACATTGGTTCTTTGAACCTGGACGCAGTGCGGTCCAAGATCACTATTATTCCTCAAATGGTGTGCCGTTACCTACTGGTATTTGCTTTCGACGTGTTTTGATTGTAGCTTCGTGCGAATAGCCTGAACTCCTAAGTGGTACGTTGCGACAGAACCTGGATCCGTTTGATCAGTACGATGATGCGACGCTGAACGACGCGCTACACGCGGCGGGGATGAGTTCACTGCAAAGAGGAGCGAGTGAGCAAGGCAAGCTCACCTTGGACACGTTCATATCGGGGGCGGGCGACAATCTTTCTTTTGGACAGCGCCAGATCTTGGCGCTAGCCAGAGCAATGGTAAGAGGAGGAAAGCTTCTTATTTTAGACGAAGGTTAGTAGGCATTTTATTGGAGCTTGTGCGACGGGTGCTGAGGATGATTCGTAGCGACGTCTGGCATCGGTGAGTGTGTGTCTGGCTCTGATACGCAGAACTGTTTATGGGTTCAGACCATGAAACTGACGCTGTAATACAATCGTCGCTACGGAGGGAACTTGGTCGGGATATAACGTTGATTATCGTGGCCCATCGGCTGAAAACCATCATGGACGTTGACAAAATTGTAAGTTGATGTGGAGTATTTGTTTTCGAATTCTGAGAAAATTGTAGATGGTATTGGATGGAGGAGAAGTGGTTTGTTGTTTCCTTTCCCATTAATATGTGTGGCGTGAAATGTGACTTAGAAACAAACTAGGTTGGATTTGGCCAGCCCTCGGAGCTTATGGGGAAGTGGAAATTGTAGATCTGGATGTAATTAGATTGATGAACACGATGCAGGGCACGTTGCAGGCACTAAGATCGGAGAATGAAAAGCCGCCACACATAACACTCAAACTTCCCTTCAATAGCCCTTCCTTTCATTTTCTATCTATAATGCACCTCCCCCGCCACAACGGCGGCAACAAAGCCCTCCCTATCGTCCTCCCCGACCGTTCCTCCATTTCCTCATCCCCCCGCACCCCCCGCACTCCTTCGGCTTCCTCATACACCCTTTTCACAAACTCCGCAAACAGGTATAGCACAGATAGTTGGAACAGCTCAAATGCTGCAGATGAACTCGTTTTCGACTGGAAACCAGACCAGATTCGTCTTCTAGCACGGGTATGTAGCAAGAAATTTTCCATTTTCATATATTTAACGCGCTTTTTCAGACTCTCGACGCGCTTCCTCCTCAAGTCCTTACTCCCTTCAATGGCCCAATACCCCCTTCAAATCTCCTTGAAAAAATTGCTCGTGGCGTCTCTGAAGCCAAAGGTCCCGTTGAATGGCCCCATTCATTGCGCGCAACACGCGTCAAACTCATCGAACTCTCGCGTACTCGAGCAAAAGAGGAAAAACCTGTAGGGAAAAGTGGCTATTCCGACGTCGATATGGACGACAGTAGCGACTCTCGTTTTCCCGATGCTGCCGGAAAATCCCATCGCGCCCGCCGGCCGCTGTACAGGCAGTCCAGTATGGATTTCATGAACTCCGCTGACCTTAGAGATGGTGATACTATTGAGCTGTAAGTTTTATCCGTATCTAGGCTCTCATTTCTGACCAACCTTCAGCGTATCTGAACGGCTGCAACAACATGAACGGCTAATCTCAAAATCCAATTTCCATCTTTACGCCCATTCTGTCCCCCGCAGTCGCCTCGCGCCCCCTGCTTGCTCCACTACTTCGAATTTATCCTCTCGTATTGGTCCATCAACTCCAAGCTCATCTACACTAAACACGTTGTCTTCATTTGCATCGGCTACCCGTCTCCTTCGTCGCACTTCTTCAAACGTTTCCTCCACTTCTGCGTCTTCTGTTTCTATGAGTGGAAGCGTGCCTTGTGCAGATCCCAGACTCGAAAGGGTTCGCATCTCGGGGTCTTACTATCCTCCACCTCCCAAGGACAGTCGCCTGGCACCTTCCCAGAAGGAAAATCTAGATTCGTCTCCCCTTGTTGGGATTAAACGTGCTTCTTCCTATGGTGCTTTAGCTCAGGAGGCGAAACGTGATCGTCAAGTTTCCGGGGGTCCTTTAATTGCCAAAGGTGATGACAATAAGGATAATTCGGCATATCCATCTTCCGACGAGGAGGAAAAGATTCGCGCCAAAGGAGCCAAGAAGATGAGGGTGAAGGATATGGGCGAGCTCTCTCCCGCTGCTCACATTGAGGTTCCCCCAAGCACTCCTCCAACTCCTGCTTCGCCCAAGAAGTCCTGGACCAAGGTACCGGCAACTGCTCCTCCCTATCTGTCATGCAAATCGCTTGCCACGCCCAAGTCGCCCACCCCGAAGCCGAAGAAGAGAGGCATTTGTGATTCTCCGGCAAGCCCCGTCCGACAACCTACCACCGCTGTTGAGGGGAGAAAGCGACCAGTCCCAATGAACCTGCAGCGAAATCCCAGCATGTTTGGCGCTGAGCTTCCTCAGCCCTCCCCTGCCTTAGTCTCTGAGCCCCTCGTCCGCCTACGCCCGCAGTATTATGCTTCTTCACCCGCTCCAATCGGTCGATTGGCTGCGTCCCCTGAGTTAGTGCGAGTACCATCCCCCCAGAAGCCAAAGACCCTGCGTAGGGTCCACCGAGTCACACTTGGTCGTCGGATATCGTTCAATAGCCTTACCGTTCCTGGTGAAGATGCTGATGCCGAAGGGGAGGGTGAAGGAGTGAGCAGCATGCGTCACAGTCTGAGAAAGCCGGCGCGCGATGTCGGACAGCTTGGGAGTGCGTTTCAACCCCGCTAAACCCTGAGAGGGCTGCTGTTTCAATTTCAAGATCCATGTTTACTGTTCCATCCATCCATGGAAGAGACTGGACTGGAAGGATCTCGTCGTTTGGAGACGAGCAACAAATTTTGAAGGAATTTTTCATCTCGAATCTCAAATCTGTACTTCTCTTTTTTCTGTACCATCAGCCAACTCAAGAAGACCGTCGTTTCAACAATAACAGTACCCTCCGCACCAATTTCAACACCTCTCCGCCCGCTAGGCACGCCGCCACAATGATCCTGGTCATCGTCACACGTGGTTATGAATCCAGAAAAGGTTAATACGCTTTCGAACTGTGGTACCTTTGTCATAGACTCATAGTTGAGCCATCACCTGGGTCATCTTCCTCGCGAAGATTCCGTCGTCCCTGCCGCACCAACTGCTCGCCATCCTGCATACCATTGTTTTTTTGCTCCATCTCGTCATCGCTTTGTGATTTCGACTCTGCACTCTCATTATCTTGACCTGTCACACCTATCCTTTGCAGTTTCCGTTTTCTCTCTGTACCTTTACCGGCATTCGATGCACACTCTTTTTTCACCTGTGCCTATTCTAACAGCCTTCACGTTCGTTTATGACATCTTTTCCTCTTCTTTGTCCGCACAACACCATATTTTCCCTCTGTCGTTGTCTCATATTTTGAAAGCTCATTTATCTCACGCTCATTCATCTCTCATTCTCGTCCCCTCGCACATCCACACGCATCTCTCTTTCCAATCCTCCAAATTTTTGCGGAATCTTGTTCGTCAGGACGACCGTGTAATACCACCCCCGTCTTACCTGCATCTGGCTCATCATCACTCTACGGAACATCCATCGCATCTTTCATCTCCACCTCTCCTGCACTCTCATATTGGTTTCCTCGACGGCCTGCCATCGTCTGGATCCTCAGGTCCACTTACCCATCTGCCTCCTCAATCCTCATGCATTTGCCCGCTCATCATCTAGGCGCCCTCTAACAACCCTTCTTTCACATTTGTTCCATGTTCGTTTTTCAATGTTTTTTTTATTATGTATTTTGCCCATCTGTTTGCCTGCGGCCAACCGATATCTGCATGGTTTATCTTTCTTTGCCTTCGCAAATTGGGCTTTCTTTCTTTCTTTTTTATTGTTTTAACTATCGCTGTTTGCCTTCTTTTCTCTCTGTTTGACTGTGTCACTTTGGCCGGTTGACGGTAACTATAACCTTTATAGTTACCATCGCTAATATCTGCCACGCATTCCAATCTGTACTTTGCACAATGACTGCGAAATACATTTATTTCTCGCATTCGTACCCAGGTTTGGTCTGTTGCAAGAATGAAGCAATTGGGATAGAAGTAAGCACCGTGTATGCATTGTGTCACGTTCATTCACACGGGGCGTCCTTCAAGCGTTGACATTGATACAGAAGGACAAGGCATGTGGAATGCCTGTGGGCGCTAACTTGTTGGTTCATTGTTGGTTTGATGGAGAGCAGAGCAATGAGGCCTAGAAGCCTTCGCTCGTCCATATGGATCCCTCTATTCTTTGGCGTTTCTCTGCCGCACGTTGATGTCAGTCGTCGCAAGTGTGGAGATAAGGATGATATGTCTCCGCAGCTTCGGTTCGATCTTTCGAAGGTCTGGTGATACAGAGCTTGATGGTACCAAAAACGTGTCGAGATCCTTGGGGAACAGTATTCTCGTGGAGGTTCAAACCGCAAGGACGTGAATCATGTTTCAAAAAGAATCTCCGTTGATACCTAACGTAGAATCTACCCGATGGGTAATTCCAACGCAACCCATAAGGGTGTATTCCTAACTTGATGCATGTTGTCCCAAAGACTCCAGAAGGTAATGTCGCAAAAGATTGTGATGTTGCTTTTATTAATACAGCAACCCAATATTACATCCTAGGCATGTAGAGGTCAGTCAAAAATATGAGTAATATTGAAGCGTACGCACTAGGGGGTCTATACTGGGTCCTGGATATTTAAACTGCAGCTCTACTCTGCCTCTGCTGCTGCTGCCTGCAATGTTGCCCTCCGTTCTGCAAGCTGTTGACGCTTCTCCGCTAGTAAAACCGATGCCCGTTGATCCCATTCGTATGCCCAGTAACCGGCATAACCAAAGACACCCATTGAAATTAGGTGAGCCCCAGGGTCTGTAAAATGTTTTGGTGACTTTCATCCCTGTTAACTGGCATTAAACTCACTCTCAAGTACATTTCTTCTCTGGATGAGTAGTTGTCCAACTCGTGCTGCTAGCCCGAATGTGGAAAAGCCGAGGATGTTGGCCAAGAGCGACATTGGATATAGACTTCGACCTTTACAAGTCGGAGGACGTTGGGAACTCAACTTGCAGAGGCCTTTGGTAAACATGTACAAGTTGATGGCACAGCCTCCTTGAACGCGATAATAAAGCGGCTCCTTTGTTCACGCCACATAACTACAACTTGTTAAGAAATCTACAACTTTCGCGCATCTCTCCTTGTAAAATGTCTGAACAGGATCCCGTCGATCAATCCTCGACGATGATCAAGCTTGAAACCGCGAAACAAAAGAAGGAGAGTGGCGATCAGGCGTTTAAGCAGGGCAACGTGAAAGCTGGTACGTGCTACAAGTCTCGGAGGATAATAGTAACGCTAACTTTTTGTGAAGCCCTCCTTTCGTATCATCAGGTGGAGTTCCTAGTCATTCTCTGTAAGGCGACCTTCTCATTCATGCGTTTACAGGCGTTGATGTTTCTCTTGGGATTGGACAAGTGAGTTATACTGGATGTCGTGTGAGCATAATTACTGAAAGAAGTATTAAGGAACGCGCTTCAAAGTATTGGAATCGGCCCATCGGCTCCCCCTCAGAAAGACAAGGACGGCAAAGAGATCAAAGAAACGACAGAGGTGTGCGGCGCGTTGTCTACGATATCGATCTCATGGTTTGACACACGATCGGCACTTTCAGGTAGATGAAATCATCGAGAAAATCTATGCCAACATGTCTGCATGTCATTTGAAGAACGGTAACTGGAAGCGCGTCGTGGACACAGCCGACAAGGTGAGAGTGACGCGTCGAAAATGTCAATATCTGAATGGCTTGAAATATCATCTATAGGCACTTTCAAAAAATGAAAACAACTACAAGGTTCTTTTCCGAAAAGCAAAAGCACTAGGAGAGCAGGGATTTCACGAGAAGGCGGTCAAGATCCTCGAAGACATTAAAGAGAAGAATCCAGCAGGTCAGTAGGGGTTGATGGACAATGTTGAATTATGTCACGACGCGACCATAGATGCTACAATCTATGATTCTGAGCTTGCGAGACTCCGTGCCCTAGATAACGAGCGAAACAAGGTTCACAGGCAGAAACTCAAAGGTATGTCCATATATTGACTGTTATGCTATTGCACTGAGAGTTGTAGGGTTCTTGAACCGGGAGAAGAAATCAACTGAGAAGGCCGGTGATACGGATGAGGATAAACTAGTAGCAATGCCGCAACCCACACCTGCAAGGATTGAAGAAGTGCCATAGTGTTAGAGTCAAATGAAATAAGCTGTTTTGTATTTTCATTGTGGTATCAATCTTAATAGCATTATCATCCAACACTTAAGTACATGTCAATATCATGCATGCTAGTGCAACTTGGCGATCTCCCTTTCTACAAACATGTCGATCGAAAAGCCTCCGTTTGGTGCCTTTACTACCCCGGCCCTCTCGAGAACACTGCACACATGGTCAAGAATGAATAAAGAGACCCGAAGATGCGATTAGTACTCACGTCAGGGTATTTGTGATAACCCTCTGGGGAATAACCAGACAGCTCTCGGGGTATGCAACAGTCTTGAGCCACGCCTGAAGTGTCATAGATCAAACATTTAAATAATGTTATTGAAATGCAGAGAGGTTACCTTGATATCCTCATCTGAGTAACCAAAGTTGGTCCTGATGAATTCTACGTTTGCGCTTTCCCGGCTTTCCTCAGCATCGAACGCGCGTACATACGTCGTCAGTCCTTCCAAGAATATGCGGACCTGTTCCACGGGAGCTCGCGTAGGAGAGGGATGAGCGGCGATAAGCCAAGATGGCCAAGGAGTGGGGACAGAGCCAATCTAAAATCAGCATGACGATCAGAAAATGAATGTGGTTTGGAAGTCGATGCTGGTAAACTGACAAATTTGACTTTTCCCTCATCAACATAGGGTTTTGTAGTGAACCACTCCCACATAAAAGCGCTTGTTGTACCTTCATTCACTGAATCGATCAAGCCATGGATATCGTTGTTGACTTTTATTGCCATTAGCAAAAGTCAAATAGTATTCTGGAGACGGAAGCTCACTTTTGAATTTGAGCCCGTCGGTAGACCATCCTTGTTGGAGTGCCATCACGTACGCCATAGTCTGACTTCCACTGAAAATCGCCATAAGAAATTGATCCCAGATAAATAGTTGATTCCTAAGACTTGCCTTCCCTGACGGGAAATTCCAAGAGTCTCTCCTTCCAGACTAGAGATGTCAGCAAAATTCGCATCTCTGCCTGCAATTACAGCCCTTTCCTCGTCTGTTAGCAGAGCCTTCATGCTCAGTCTCACACAGGACACCGACAAACCAGTTCAGGGGTGTGGATACAAAGCTTCCAACCAATTTGTAGGCCTTGGATCCATTGGCAATCCCGGAGATAAGAGGATCGGTGAGAGCTCTGAACCGAGGAAAAAATTTGAGCTGCGAAGTAGATAGGAAGCACGGCTCACATGGCAACATCGATTTCATCGTTTGTCAGTCGTGAAATAAGTTGCCCTGTGCCACCTTTCAGGTTATCAGTAGACGTCACTAGAACTGCAAGCAAGGTGATCATAGTACTTACTCGGACACTCGACTAATGTAAAGGTTTTGCCGCCATCTGCAGCAGCGAACTGGAGTAGTGGTGAAGAGAAGTGTTCTCTGACTAGGAAACAAAAATTAGATTCGTTCAGCGGCAAGCTGGTGCCATACCATATCCAATCCTTAGAGGCATCTTGTGGCTGTCGGGGGTGGAGCAGATAAGATTTGGTTGGCGTGACGTCATGTGAAGGCATTCCCTTTGTCACGCGTTTGTGACAACCAGCAGATCTATCTTCCTCTTATGAGTAGAACAACGACATCCTTACTCCAGAGCTACTTTTCTCATGTCAAGCCTTTAAGGACACACCTTTCAGAGATACTAGAACCTATCTCAAGCGGTCAACATCTCTTTGAACCGCGCAACGATGATACTTTCGCCTATAAAGACTTGTTGAATGGTTCATATGTAGCATTCAATGGCGCATTTGGACGTGGCGACCTCATGAAACATTCTGTGCCTTCCGGGATGGATATGCGAGAGGTACAGCTCGCGTTTTTTTTTTAAAATGACCCCTCACTTAAACTGCAAAGGTCCTGGATATTGTGCAAGAGAGAATTTTCAAAGTAGCAGGAGCTATAAAACCTCAAAATATCTTGACTGCAGGCTACCGACGAGTAAGCAATCGTTAAAGACGTCCTCATTCATATTAACACTAGCCGACACACAGGTTTGGAGGGATGGGGAGACAGGCAAACAAGGATCTCGTGTTGGGCTCACAAACTATTTCGTAAATACTATTGTCACGGCGCTTCAGTCATCGGAGTGGGAAACACTGCTGCAGCGGTACGTAGTGTCATAGTAATGCTCAGCTGGAAACTCATTTATGTTAGTATTGGGCACACTCCTATGGTGCGCCTTCTGAGCGAAACAAGTATTTTCGTGTCCCTTCCGAACGGTTGCCTTTGTCAAATGACTGGACAGCCCATTTTGTCGCTAGTACCAAGGCCCGATGCGCTGCCAGTTGGTTCACCATCACCTATTAAACAACTAGCTAGCAAGAAGCGACCGTGTCCCTTTCCTATTGAGCGTTTATTGAAGCGCCATAAGTCTGCAACTTCTGTCAGCACGGTCCAAAGCAAAAAGAAAAAAGTTTACATAGCGTTCGTTCTCGTATTTCTTCGCTGGCCCTCACTGATGTTCAAATAGATGTGCACTATCAGAAGTTTACATACATCGTAGAAGGTTGTTCTACCGATCACCACAACGTCTTCCAAAGTCTGCCCATATTGTCATCGGGCTTAGTGAGAAACGTGCGTAGCATTTATTCATCTATGTCCCCGTGCTTCAAGTTCTCGTAGATGTTTTAAACCGTATTTATCCTTCCTATCAACGCCCGCCAAAGGTTGAGCCAAGTGAGTACATTGATCCAGATCCAAGAGAGCAGCAGCGCCATGCTCGCCATCTCTCAAAATACGTATTTCCTCGACAATACGGGCTAAAATGCCCCTTTTTCACGACCGCCACTTCAAAAGCCTTGTTTGACGTGCCGGATTATACAGACAGAGAAGAAGAAATCAATGTACGCCTGGAATCCACTTTGTTGTTACTGTCTTATAACCGTATGTACCAGGTACTGGGTCCTTGTAAAACACCCAAGCGGCTAAAGGAAATTCTTCTGTTACTTGAAAAAATGATTTGGAGGCATCGAAAATGTGGATACTATCCATTGTTTAACGAATCCTGCCCTTCGAAGGCATGTGTCACGTATGCTTGGCTTTCTGTTTGCACCTAAACCTGCCAATAGCTTCAAGTCGCGGGTGGAAAAATAGACGCAAGTGTCATTCTGGTATGTTTTCCTGACAAGAAACTATATACAGTCAGACAGAAATTTGAAACCCACAGGAGTGTGTATCTGAACAATCAATCCTACTCTCCCAAGCACCGTTGAGCCTCGGTAATTTATCTGTCGATTCAAATGGGAATACAATACCTCCGTTCGGGTTGACCCAAGCACAACAACACGCTAAAACCAAACCCAGGTTTGCCGATTTTAGTTGTCCATCCATTGAGGTTCGTTGAAGAAAGACACTCTAAATCATTGCTCAAACCTCTCAAGGTTCATCGTTATGTTGCACTTGTCACTAAAGCGGTCATTCCGAAAGCATTTTGGGGAAACGAAAGTAATTTCCGAGTCATCATGAAATGTACGATCGCTCCGTACATTGCAATCGCACCATTATGACCTTGCCCTAGACGTGAAAGAATTCATTCAATGCCGACGGTTCGAAACAGTGTCACTGCATAACATTCTTCAAGGCTTCAGCACTTCAGCCTGCGAATGGCTTATGCCTCCTGCTGCACCAGATCGTCAACAATCAAGAGTATCGGTTTCCGATGCCCTGAAACGTAGAGAACTTCTAGAGGAGTTTATCTTTTGGTATTTCGATTCCTTTGTCTCTTCATTGCTGAAGGTAAGCCTCGATGGTTTCTTTGCTTGATTCATCAAGCTGACCTAGGAATACTAGGCCAATTTCTACATCACAGACACATCAGCGTTTCGCAACCGGATTCTCTACTTTCGCCATGACGATTGGGCATTTATGTGCGCGCCTTTGATCGAGCGTTTGACTAGTGGAACGTTTGCGAAAATGACCGGCGTGCGTGATGTGCTTTGACGATTGAATACCCTTTGATTAACTGGCGATAATCAGGCGGAAGCTGAGGAGGTTTTACGTCAGAGAAAGCTAGGTTTTTCCTTTGTTCGACTATTGCCAAAAGACACCGGAGTCCGACCTATCGTCAACCTCGCTCGCCGAAAAACTATGCTCAGGGTCAGAAATGTATTTCTATCTACGCCCTCTTATATTCATTTTATACAATAGAATGGACAATCCATCAACCTCTCCATTAACCAAGTTTTACAGGCTGCTTTCCAAATTTTAACTTACGAAAAGGCGAGACAGCTTTCTTATTATTCCCATCTCACTCAAGATTAATATCATCTTGCAGACTAACCAATCGCAGCGGCTCGGTGCTTCTGTCTTTAGCCCAGACGACGTGTATCTGAAGCTCAAAGTCTTCAAGTCGACCCTACCAAGGAACGATGACGGCGCCCTGTAACTCATGTCGCATCTCGTTTCGAAGGGGTGGTGTTAACAAATTCTTTCAAAGACCGCACCTTTATTTCGTGAAGGTCGACGTTCAAACCTGTTTTGACACAATTGATCAATCCAAGTTGCTGAAAATTTTGCGAGAGCTTATTTCTGAGGTACTCGTCTTTTGACTCGACCCTCAAATTGTTCTCATGTCGGCATAGGACGCGTATATGAGACAAAAATACGGCCACGTGAAGATGTCAGGAGGACGTATCAAGCGCTCGTATCAGGCAAAGGCCGTTCCAGAAGGTGTCCATTTTGATGACTCGGCATGCGTATGCGTACTAAATAAGTTCTATCAGGAGAACATCCGCATTTCTTAACCATTGCGGCGAAGTTAGCGGGCGCTTTGCGAAACACTATTTTCTCAGATCAGGTTGGCCCCAAACTGACTCGCTGTAAAGTACTATGCTGATTTCAAAGTTGTGTAGGTCGTGTACCCGTCCTCTCACACGGCTGAAATTTTGTCACTTTTGGAGGAACACATCACAGAAAACATAGTCAAGGTGCTTCATCTACTTTCGCTGTTTGTTCAGTGTTTATCGCTTTTATTAAGATTGGAGGAGATTACTATCGGCAAACAGTTGGTATTCCTCAAGGATCCATCCTATCCACTTTATTGTGTTGTTTTTTCTACGGAGATCTTGAGAAAAGGTTCAAAGGTTTTCAACACGACGCAGGCAATGTGCGTAATATTAACTTTTCTGACTAGGCATACCCCTTACGAAGCTATAGCTCTTGCTGCGCTTGATCGACGATTACTTATTTGTCACCACAAGTCAAGCGAACGCTATTCATTTCCTAACAATGATGAATGCCGGTAGGACGTGCGCTACAGCACCTTCAGCAAAAGGCTGAGTTTTCTCAGGCCACCCTGAATACGGATGCTTCATTTCGAAGGAGAAAACTTTGACGAATTTTGATCATGGAGCTCAGATTTCTAATGTAGTTGAGCAAAATCAGCGTAGGGATTTGACCTAGTGAAGGTCTCTTTCTAACTATTGCTTTATAGGGTTTCCTTGGTGTGGCTACTCGATTGGTATGCAAGACCTATCAGTTTCTGTCGACTACATGAGATACAAAAGCACCAGTATGCCGCCTTTTATGCCTCTGAAAACCTGAAACTTTTCTTTCTCAGGTCTGCGCGACACATTGACCGTTAACCGAGGATCTCATCCTGGAAAGGCTTTCAGCCACAAAATGGTTAGGTACAGGGCATCGCGATATTCACCTCAGAATATGCCTTGATTGCAACTTTATTGTTTAGGCTTGCCACGACGAGGTGTCACCCAATATACGCCGACCCGACGTTGAATACTAGCGACATTATTTACCTCAACGTGTATCAGAACTTCCTTCTCTGTGCTATGAAGATGCATGGTTACCTCGGTGAATGGGGATCTCTACGGCTTAGGAACTCAACCTTCATCTCGGGTATATTACACATGCATTCAAGAAACATATCATCGCTCATCTATTTTCTAGACACGATACAGAAAATAATCAGTGCATGTTACTCGTCTTATCAAAAACTTGCACAGGTCTCTATACAGAGACAGTGTGTGACATGGTAATACAGCAGAACCTTCTATTCTGATCCCTTATACTTATTCGTTTGCCTAAAAGGCTCGGAATTCAAGCTTTCCATACCGTATTCAAGAGGAAGTCAAGCTACTACCCAGCGGTCCTTCGGTCCCTCAATTTCCAGCTTTCGCTGCCGAGGAGTAAACGTTACAAAGGAATGTTTTCGTCACTGATCAAGGATGGGCTTGCTGGACTTGGAGAAATATCGTTTTAGGTATGCCGAGGATTCGAGTGCCGATGTAGCGTGGAAGTGGTAGAAGGCAATCCAATATCTAGATTTCAATCATCAACGTAACAAACCACATGCGAGATGCTGGGATTCGGCGCATCGATTATACGAATAGTCTGCAAGTTCAGCGTTCAGAGGTTACTGCCTCTTGGGAGTCTTTCTATGGTTATTGTCGCTATATATTACGTTACCCGCGTAGATGGACGATGGTGTCTTGGGAGGCGACTCCGACGTCCTTGCTGATCGCGACCCAATTTCGGAGAGCTCTTGGCAGAATCCTGGTGTATATAATGCCCCATACGATAGCTGACATGCTCCAACTCTCAGCTGGCCTGAAGATCCCAAAGACTTGACCGCACAAACTTGCACTCGACAATCTTGACCTCATGAAATATCATGACTCCCATCCCTCTTTACAGTTCGGAACATCTTCATCCGTATCATCCTGACCATGAAATTTACAGCCCTCGTCCTCTCCACTTCCACACTCGCTCTCGCTTCTGCCCTCGTCATGTCTCGCACCATCCTTCTCACGAGACGTCGCATGTTCATGAAAAGGCACTGGCCCACGAGACGATGCCTGGGCACTCGTCTAATGACTATCCTATTCGCTCATGCGATCGGTAAAGGTGTTACCTTGCCCGGCAAATTGAACGCGCAAGGCTATGGAGGAGTCTACAGATTCAGGTATAGAAAATGTAATCCACTCGTTGACGGCGATGAATCTGAGCTAGCAGCTTGTGATATCAAAAAAGGATGGATTATAAGTTGGCGACTTAATGGGGGACGAACTCGATGCGTTTTGTGGATGAGCTTGATCCATGCGAGCTAAAAGATGAACCACATGCTGGCAACTTTGACGAGGAGCTTGATGAGGCTTGAAAGCTTGATGCCCGCAATTTCAATGTGTTCAATGTTGGTTGATTCGATGCACGCGATATCTTTGTTTTGAGTCACTCAGAACTTTGATGGATTCGAACTCTCGAAGCTCGTGAATTTCAAATCGACAAACTTGACTGGGTGTGCTACTTCCACCTGATGCTTACCAACTTATGCACGCAGTTTTGCAAAACATTTTGGCTACTTATGGTACTATCATCGTATCTTTCGTATTGGGCTGCAGCGCTGTATATTTGAGTAATCCAGTGTACACGTGAAAATGAGTGACGGGGTCGAATGGCGTTGGCACATGCTATGTGAGATTGCTCAGCAACCCATATCAGCCCAGCGATTGGGCTGTACAGTGTGCACGTGAAAATGAATGACGTGCGTCGGGTTGCTCGGCGGCGTCAGCGCATGCTATGTTACGCACGATCACGCCAAAAGGACTGAGATTGCTCAGCAAACCGTATATCAGCCCAGCTCTCCTTTACCCCCATCCTCGCCTATTTATCTCTCATTTATCGACAGCTATGTCCGTGGACAGTTTCTATACCCTCAAAGCTGAGTTGCCAGGAGGAAAGGTCTACGACTTTGCAGATCTAAAGGGCAAGACTGTCCTAATTGTCAATGTTGCTTCCGCTTGGTATGTTAACTGGTTATTCCATTCATTCACCATAGCTGATATATCGTAGTGGTTTCACACCGCAGTACAAGGGTATGGTTTTGTTCAGGCCATTGAGATTGCCTTGATGACAGTTATACCTCTTGTAACTTGTTCAGGACTTCAGGCTCTTTACGACAAGTATAAGGACCGAGACTTCGTGATCCTTGGTTTCCCTTGTAATCAAGTACGCTCCTTCCTGTTGGATACCTCTAGCGTGTATCTAATCCAAATAACACTAGTTTGGTGGACAAGAGCCAGAGGACGACGCTGGCATTGCTAACTTCTGCACTCTTAACCATGGTGTTACCTTCCCTCTGATGAGGAAGTCTGAGGTCAACGGTGATAGTACAAATGAAGTTTATAAATGGCTCAAAAGCCAAAAGGCTGGCATTTTGGGTCTCACTCGCATTAAGGTATGGATGGATGTGCATCTCATTCGTTTTGAATTTCTTGACCGAATCTTGTTTTTTTTTCTAGTGGAACTTCGAAAAATTCCTGGTAGACAAGGAGGGCAATGTGGTTAACAGATGGGCCTCTACGACAACTCCGGAGGCTATCGATGCTGTAGTTGCCGAGAAGACTCAAGACGCGAAACTTTAGATTGTGAATTTAAACTGGATTACTAGTGTGTATCTGTAACTGCAACAATATAACCAAAGGGCCTCATAAATAAAAGATGGATGCATTAGTTCTGACATTATCCTTTTCAATTATTAATGCAATGTACTTTCGTTCCTCTCAACTATTTTTTTAAAATGCGGTATATTGGAGTGACGCCTGATCTACGATTTTTACTACTTACCAGGCACCGAGGAGGGTGAATATCCATCCACGATATAAGACTGTCCACCCTTCTTCCTCAACAATTTTCTTAACACAATCATACACACTTGTATAAGGCTCCACATCACACCCGCGATATCTGGAAAGAAGAAATAGTGTTAGCTTACGAGATCGAGGAAAATGTGAACAAATCACACATACTTTACGGCAACATCATCGGCGTATGGCTCGGGCACTACATCGCTGACATCACGGTGCTTCTCATCAGAATGAGAGACGCCCGCCTCGAGAGCTGCACCAGCAGCTGGAAGCTCTTCTATAACGAGACTTGCAACACCGAAGTTCCGTTGAGCAGCGAGTCTTGTGACGATTACATCTAGGGGAGCAGATATCGCAGTACTAACAAGAAGCAAAGCCACGGTTGCAGCCCAGCAGGAATAGTACATGACATCCTTTTCTGCATATTGGCTGGGCTGCGCCATCTGCCTAAGAGGGCGAAATACAAGGACCTGGAGAAGGACTTGTCCAATCAAAGCAAAAAGAAGAGATGGCGATATTATTCTGTATGGCCTGGCTCGTTCATAAGGAGTGAAGAGGGCGTTAATACCGTCCTTGATGCTGGTTCCGAAAATTTCCAATTTAGCTTGCGTAGATATCAGTCTGTGGAGATGTTAGTCGGGGTAAATCCTAATTTTTTTTTAGACGTACCGATAAACCCAAACCAATGTAAAACTGTAGAAAAGCGTCCCGACAAAACAGTCTACCAAAGCCCGATGGCTCGACGTCAAGGGTGCGGGAGATATGTATATTCGTGGGTTTATCCACAAGAAGTTAACCAGAAGCGTTGGGACTAGAATCATCATGGTCAGTGATCACTGGCTTTGAAATTGAACGAAAAAAACACTCACAGATACCTTTGTACAGTCCACTTTTGCCCTTTAAAAGTAGAACTTAGACCAACATCAATGGTACGAGTGTATTGTGGCTCACTTCTATCTGGTACACCCGTTTTGCGACATTACAGAAGCTCACGGCCTCTGTTGGCTGTGTGGCATTTTCACTAGGCCCAGCTAGACCTGGAGAACCAGAAGAGGTGGATGCGGCAGTGGAAGGTGAGGAGTCATCGCTCGTTCCATTTGGACTTGTAGACGCTTCCAGATCGGTTGATACATGCGAAATATCCTTTGGACGATATACAAGCCTATAGCGAACAAGAATGCCAGTGAATGGAATTGTAACGACAGATGTGATGAGGAAGAGCATGATGGTCTAGCTTGATTGGGTTAAGTTGTACGGTGAAGGCGTAGGAAAGGTACAGTATTATTGATCACATCTGATGTAGGCTGTGGCGGCGTAGTCTCACCACGCCGCTTACCCTTGAAAGCCAGCGCCAGCTTGGGAATGCGAAAGCACTCTCTTGACCAGACTTGGATGTCCCAGTGATCGTAGAATGATCGACCTCAGACAAGAATGCGGATAACAAGTGTCCCAAGTCATAATGCATAAATAGGAGGCTCTGAGCGGAGCTGCTGCATTGTCTGAGTTTATGGCTGACACCCTCACCCCAACCAGTGGCAGGAGCATCTACTTCGACGCCCCAATGGAGCAGCAGCCAGTCCCTTTACTCGACAGCCTCCCTACCGCCCCCGTGCCCAACCAAGCAGAGGGTAGTACATTCGCCCCCCAGCCTGACGTCACAAATGCCGCTAGAGATGAAGCTGTCTATAGACCCGAAAGCCCGTCAGGCTGGCTCCCAGCCGTAGACCTCCCTCCAGACCAGCAGCAGCAGTCCACTGCCACCTACCTCGATCAACCAGCAGATGGCCCTAGTCTACAAGTCGAGAACCCTCCTGAAGGTCAAGGAGCACCTCCTTTGGCACCTCCTGCAGAGGGTCTGCTTGTAAGGTCACCCTCTCCTTTGGCTCAGAGAGGACGGTCGCCATCTCCTGTGGCAGGGCCCTCTGCACAGGCTGCTGATGTCAGGCGGTCGGCTTCACGACGGAGTATGTTCACACGATCTGCTGGAGAGCCAATCGAAGGCCATACATTCATTGCAGGTGCAGCGACGACGGGCCCGTTTTCGACTGCACAGCCGCACCAGGAGCTCACGACGCGCGCGGCAGCGGCGGATGCCAATCTAACGCGGAAAGAGAGAAGTAGAATTGCGAAGATGGAAGGTGATTTAGACAGCTGAACTGGATGACCTCATCCTTACTAAATGTCGCTTTTTGTTTCTCAGCGGAAGATGGCAAACGATTGTCGAAGATTATCAGAGACGAAGGTAGGGCTGAGAAACAGGCGCTGGGTCTTGCGATCAACGAGCTTTCCACCTTTCAGAGGGACCAGGCTAACGCGATTCAGGTCAGTCAGTTATCTTGCTTCCTGATATACGTCCTTTTGACCTTTCTGTATCCCAAAGAACGAAGCCAGAGTCCATGAAAAACGTCAGAGGCTGCAGACTGAATGTCAGAAGCAGGAAGCCCTATTCTTGGCCGCCCGCGCCAGATATGAGGGTGCACAGGCACGCTTGAGGACGGAGGACGAGACGTTGGAGGAGGTACGGAACAAAGCAAGGGATGCGACTGAGAAGCTACAAGAGAAGTCGCAAGAGGTAGACAGCCTGAGGACGATGTTTGCTGTTGACGAGAGGGAACGCGCTGCAAAGCTTGCCTCGATCTCAGGGCCGCATGGAGGGTCTGGAGGATGTATCATTGGCTGATTCCGAGGATCGCGTCTTTCGTTGGGACATCGAAGCAAATACCTCAAACACGACCTTCGTGATATATCATGCCATGGACACTTCACACTTCCCATTATAACTCTGTAATCCATCCTAGATTAGTTATATATATCCTGTCTATATCGCCTTTACCATGTCGTTAATTATTAGTGAAATCGCCTACGACTTCCCTCTCATCTGTCACTAGAACCTCCTGCCTATCGGCATACAGGGCAGTAACAACCTCCTTCTCCATCCAGCGCTTATCCGCAGTAGGGCCAATAGGCGTGAGGGTATATTGTATTGACAACGCGGATAAAACACCGCCATAGGCATGGGAAACGCCTTTCGAGCTTCGTCAGGGACATGGGACCTAACATAAAATGGATAACACAAACCAGTGTCAATGATGATGACTTTCCCGTTGCATCTAGATTGAATTTTCTGTGGAATAGGAGTTACGAGACGGTCATATGTGTTTGCAGACGTCAAGCACCTTGAAGTCGGGTGTATGGCCCATGATCATCCGTCGCGTCCCAGTCTTCGCAAGAACGGATTTTACCTCATCGCACACCTTTTCTTCGGGGTCGAGAGCCCAACCACGATACCAAAGGGGGCCATTCGCACCGTAGAAGGCCTTTTCAGCGTCATTGGCAGCTAAAAAAAAACTTTCAGCACGGAATTAGCTATGAGGACGACTAGTCGCACGCACTTTCGGGTAAACCACGATACTGAGCAGGAGGGTGAGGCTCGGGCTGGGGTGTTCTTGCTAGAAGTTTCTTGAACAGCGAATCAGAGATCTCGTTGATGCGCGTTGGGAAAGGCGTCAAGTCCTCGTAGGTAGGGGACAGACCACCATGCACGAAGGAGATGGCGGAGTGAGAAAGGGGCGAAACAGCGTCGGATGCATCAGGGAACGGTGTATTGGGTGGTCCAAGAGATGGATGGAGCGGGAGTCGAGATGTCGTGGTGTAATTGGCGGCCCAGGTGCGTCCAATACGGCCAGTAGTGAGGGCTGTCTGACGCTCTTCGATGGATCCAAAGGTCTCGATCTCTGTTGGTTTTACGAATCTAGGTGCAAAGCATTGAGCAATGACGTTGGATGCAAGCCAACTTTACCAAACTTACCTCCAATCACCTTTTTGTTTCGAAATAGAAAAAGAGAGAATAATTGTCAGTTGCACTTCAGGATATCTCTCGAGAATATGAATTACCTATAATGTTCATCCATTCATGGTTACCGAGGTGGCTAAGGACAGTCCCACCGGAAACAGCTGCCTGGCCACGCAATTCATCCATCCAATCGAACAGAGCTATAGTGTCATCGCCTCTTGACGTAGCATAAGAATACGTGTATGCACGAGGTCGCATTTGTAGACATACCGGTCAATAATGTCACCCGTCTGAACGAAGAAATCTACATTGCCCGTCCATTTGCCAGACCCATCCGTAACGCCAGCAAACTGCAAAACCTTCCTCGCATTAGGCAAGTCACCGTGCAAATCACCCACAGCGACGATGTGACGAGTAAACGATCCATCATTATTGACTACGGCCTTGGAAATGAGCTCTCCATAGGTTGAATGACCAAGAGGGGGCTTGAACATGAAGAGGAAAGCGGCGGACACGGCACCATGAATGGTTTTGATGTCTATCTCAAGGACGTAGGTGGCATAGAAAAGGAGGAGGGGAGGGAAGATAACCCAGAAAAGGAGGGTGCTCTGGGGCGACGGGGGGGCCTCAGTAGGCGCTGAGCGCTCTGGGCGCTTGGGTGGCGAGGGCATGGAAGGAGGAGGATAGTTGTTGGAAATGGAATAACCTCGGTGTCGCACCTGGTACTTTTAATATTTATCCCTCCCTTGATCCCCCCCTGAAAGCCTGATCGGCTAACGCTGATGCTGATTGTTCACCCCCACACAAAACCTTGCAGACAGCGCCACAGACACAACTTGTGAAGGGTTATGTTCACTGTTAAGCCTTAAAGCACTGGCTTCAAGTTGTTCTTTGATGACACTGATTTTCGCTCATTTTGTATTTACCGGGGGGAAACACATGCAATGTGTATCAGAGATAGTTACATGGGTGATCAGTACGTAGTACTTGGGGCTTATCCAAGGCATCTCCAAAATTTCAACGGGTCTCCACCTCTGAACTATATCACATTTTCTTGGGCGTATAAGTTTATGAGAGTCGCACAGATTTGTACGACGTTGCTCAGTGCTGAAGCGCTGAGCGCTGAGGGTTGCTCAACTTTGCAGGCTATCATGATCAAAAGTCATGGGTCTATTTCAGGAAGAGAGAACTTGACCTTGAAGAGATAAGGTGAGGCAGCTGACGTCATGTCTCAGCTCACGCAGAATATATATAAGGCCGATATTCAGAAGCCAAGCCGGACCTTCCAGGATGCCGCCCATGACCTCTATTCTTCAATCCCGTCTCTTGCTTCGTCCCGTATCAGTCACCCTCCGTACCGCCCCAGTAGGAGGGGATGTGTCATGCAGAAGGTGTGTCAAATTCAATTAAGTTCTCGCTGAAGATAAGAAAACCTGACAGTCCAAGTAGACCTACGAGGTTCAGCCTACAACATTCGTAGACGATTTAGGGCTAATTCTTTCGTTCAGCACGATGCATGGCAATGATCCTGATGTATGTCAGCAATAAGTGTGCATCTACAACCAAACTAATGTCAGTGTGCAGACCCTTGAAACCCAGAAATTACGCAACTTGATGTCAAAGCAGCATATGAGGTCTACGCCATTCTCCAATGCACCAGGATGGAACGAAACTCTTGCAAGTGAATCCGAAGCTGATGTTAAGGTGGATACTCGATACTCAAAGTTCATCCTTAAATACAGTTGCTTATGGTTTTCTCTTAGGCCGACAGATCAGACCCTGTCAGTACGGTTGAGCTGCAGGAGCAGACCATCGAGTATGTGTCATCTAGGTATAATCCCGATGATGGTATGGGTCCCGCATCGACCAATGCTCAATATTCTCGAGAGGAGTTGCGTGGGCCTCTCAGCCATGCTAGGGGGCATGCAGACAGCCAAGAGGTCTGCCAGACTGTTATTAAAAAGGTGAAGAAGAAGACGGTAGCTGAGGGCGAGTCGACAGAATAGTTCAGTCCAGTCAACTAGTTTTTACGTATGTTCATCTTCCGAGTTGGGATTATTGCGTCCACAACGTTACACGAGTGATATAGTTTGATCCATTGCGAGTGTTCAATGGGAGAGCTCAATGTCATGATCCTCTATGTAATACCACTGAATACCTCTGCACTCGTATTGGATGCAACGGTTCAGATAAACACGATTTAGATTTTGTACTTTCGCGGAGCTAAGAATAAATATATATACCATTACATCGAATTTGACCAATGCTCAGCCATACATCATAGGGCTTCATGTCGTTCGTAGTCATAACACGAAAAAGTCCACAACTACTGCATTCATCAGATGCCCGTTGTTTTCCGGCAAAAACCTTGTTGCTCAATACAAGTTTTCAGATTCAATGTGAATATATGGTGCAACTCGTGAGATGCGGTAAAATGAGTCCATGAACCGTTGGTCCATCACATGTTGCTCGGCTCGCGTTTCGGGCAAGACTGAGGTCGAACTGTCTTGTACAAAGAACATCGAAAGGTCGATAGACAGTGTCCAGCCTATTCGGTGGTAATCTGGCGACCAAAGTCGCTGCGTAGTGTACTACGAGAAGTGTGTAAAGGCCCATAGGCAGTATTGATAGATGAATGGCACTTACAAAATCAACCCCCAAGACCAACGTAAGTGAATGAAGATTGGGTAGCTTGTATGCCAGGAGCTGAATGAGACCCGCCGACATTTCGACAACCTCTATCGAAAGTGTGTCGAGGCTTTCAAATGTGGCTTTGAGGGCTTCTTGTAATTCAATCTCATATATCAACCCTTCCTGGTCAAATGTCGAAGACGCTATTGGGGTAGCTCGCGAAGGATGCGACAAGTGATAAGATATTCGAAGGCAGGAAATGAAAGGGATTGTATATTTCTGAGGCAAGCGAGATCCTCCACCCATTGCTCCCCCATGACTTCTTCTGTGCAAACGACATTGGGATCTCATGTGGTTGTGAAGGGATTAGAACCAATCATTTGTTGATGGTTTTGAGGGGGCATTTCGATGGCTTCCAATGTCGAGCTATGGGCGTGAAGGATTCTGCTAATTGATGTTGCGTCTGATAAAAATCTCTTCTCAAGGAAAATAACGAGAAATAGCGAGCGTAGCTTGGGAAACGTTCCAAGAGCATCAGGGAAGGGTGAATGGTCTGCGTCCCCGAAAGAGGTGATTGACAAGTAATGAAGAGACGAAGAAAGGGAATTGATGAATGGAGCGATCGAGGCAATGAGAGTCGATGCGTCGTTCTTTCGGAGATCACTCGTTGCGCTCTCATTACCTGGATCATAATAATTAACATGTTCGAACTTAAAAAAAGGCTTTCGCGTCGGTACAAATCGGAGAGGGGGAGGAAATTACTGAGCTACGATATGTGACCATCGAAGATCAAGTGGTTTAGAGAGGAGCTAAGCGCCTGGCCTGTGGAGGACAACAGCCTTCGCGTGGCACCGTTATTGAATCTGAGGTCGGACCAGTCAAACATGAACTCTGTGACGTTGACCATAAGGCGGATAGCATGGATGATCGCATCGACAATTTCCTTCCAGGAAGAAGAGTCCCAAGTCGCTCTAAGTGACCAGAACCAGAGTTGACAATAGTTGATTGCGAAGGCGATCGATGAAAGAGGTTTGAAAATTGCTTCGTGATGCTAAGGATAAGGGTCCAGGACTTCGGTTTTGGTTTCGATTTCGGCTTTAGATTTGTTTGCTTGGAGACCCACTCTCTCTGCAAGAAATATTGAAGAAAACAAACATGTATGTGCAAACGTCGAACGCGCCCTGCAACGTAGGGGTCCCTACATAATATTCCCATCAGATTGCAGTCAGAGAAAAAAAAAAAATGCAAATAGAAACTTGGCACTTACTACAGGCATTCAAGGAACTTGAAAAGTTCATCATCCCGATGGTACCATTCGATGACTCTATACTTTCGATCGAGGGCAATATTTTGCAGAGCACGATCGATACGCATCAGTTTGAAAATATCAGAACTGGACAAGTGTCGAGCGATGAGGAGCCAAATTTCTCGGGTAGGTCGACCATTACTGTCGTAGGCTTGAAAAAAAGACAACCAAGAATTCTGATGAAACTAGCGTTCAAGAATCAAGGCTGCTCACTGAGGTTACGGAGTGCAAGGTCGCAGTCGATGTTCATAAGGATAGCTGCATAAGATTTAGAGAGAACGACGACATAAGAGGAACGTTGGAGGACATGAGATGCAGTACAAAAGAAGCCTTGCACAGCCGCCAGCGTAACGACGATCATCTAGAGCATCGATCTTTGAATACGAACACATCAGCATCATACATTGATCAAACATGGCCTATTGGAACCTCCTCGGGCGTTTAATACAAATATTCAGATTCAACGTGTGAGCATTGTGAAACTCTCGACACGGGGTAAAATGACGTCCTTCAACGGGCGCATCAGGGAAAGTTGCTTGGGCAATAATCTGCAATGTTCGTGTGACTCGGGGTCATTGTGTGGCTCAATGCTGTGTGCGTTCTTGAGCCACGAATGTCACCACAACAGAACAAAGTCAGTCGATCAGAATCAGATCTCCATCGAGAGCTTACCGCGTTGAACGTTGATCGACGAAGCACGTCAAAGGAGGTGTAGATTCCGTTTCGATCATATCTGATCTTTGTGGCGTGGTGAGGTGTGGCACGGACAGATGCAGACTGTGCTAGAGATCGCAGTAATTCCCCACCATACAAATGCATGCCCGTATTTCATGCCTAGACCCAAACTTTCACCCTCTTCTAGCTCCGATGCCAACGTTTTTTGGGTCCAGCTTCCAGGTTAATGATTGTGAGGAAGGGGCAGATGCACAGCGGGGCGAGGAATGGGTGGGATGTCTGGATTCAGATTCTAGGTATTCGAGCCACTGTAGTAGGTCATAAGTAAGAATGAGTTTATTTTTTTTAAAAAAAAAAAATTAAATTAAATTTAAAGCTCACAATAATGCGGAAACATCGTCCTACTAATGGTGCAAGGGCTCGGTCACCGTGTGGGGAGTGTACGGCTGGATTGCAATAAGAGTGTAGTTGAAGGAAACCATTGCATGTCAAGGAACGTCTTCACCCGCCGTCGTTAACTTGTAAATTTCCTTGGGGGCCCCGGAGAATTGATCATCGGTGGAACGCAGTTACAGGCAGGTTGTGGTGTCGCCTAGGGAAGAAGAGTACTGCGACTTTCGCGACCTCTTAGAAGGCTGAATAGGGGATAGATGGGGTAGGACATTGGTCTTAGGAAGAAGATTAGGAGGTGATACATCACCGCTTCAAGTAAACTCCACTGGCAGGATATTTAGATACGCCGTCTAAGGGAGGCTTCTGGGCCATATGTATATGATCATGATTTATTCTAAAAATTCGGGGGTGCAGCTATTGGCAACTAAATATCGTAGTCGGGACGCCGCAATGCAGAAGAGAGGTGTAGATTCTGAGGCATCGTGAATACACCAAGGGGCAGGGGTAATTGATCGCGTTCGAACTTGAATATGGGGTGTTGCGCGCTGGAAGACGAGCTGCTGAGGGGAAAGTCGAATTGGACTGAACTTCGAAGGCCAATAATTATTAAACGCTGTAAGAAAAATCTATCTCTGGAGTGGACGAGCGTTGGTCGATGTATCGAGACTGAGAGACGGGCCTGTGGCTGGATGTATTCAAAGTTTCGAGACGGATGTGTTCAGCTGAGGAAGTGTTGTTCGTGTCGTGTATTCCACCAAGTGGGTGAGAGAGATGACGAGCGCGCTAAAACCTCTCTTTAACTGGGGGGTGGGTAATAGGCCTAAGATGGTTATTACTGATATCGGATGTATTCAATGTCACGGTTCCTTGGCTCACCCACGCGTGGCCTGAGACTGTCACATTGTTCGTCCCACCCAGACTCACAAGCCTTGTCCAAACCCCTAGTTTCCTTCAGTCGCTCCCCGTTAATTATTTGCACTTACTGGTGATTACCTCAATTGTCTTATTGTTGCATATATTCATCCAGACATTTGCTGAAGGTAAATTCAAAACTCTTGAGCGTTGAGAATTTGTGAAGCATGACTGAATCTTTCCATAGGCTGGCCAGAGGACCAAAAATCAGCTTTTGCATTGAACACTCTAGATTGGCCGTTGTCGAGTCTATCGATGCTCTATCGAGTTACTGTCTTCCCCTTGAACGCAGACGTTCAGCGGAGACCCTAGCTATGAGAGGGGGCTTTTCGAACTCTCATAGATTGCTGTGAACCCATGGCCAAGGATCAAGAGCAGAGAGAGAGAAGAATTCAACCATGTCCCAAGCGAAGAATCAACTGTGGAGAAGAACGTGCTCGGGTGAGGCACTGAACTTTTTACATCTTTGTCGGGGTTTTTTAAGATGTTCTTCAGGTCGAGAATTAGGGTGTAGTTTTCGAATCTGGACCCATAGGTTATATCAACGCCGCCCCAAAAAGCTCCCCCGAGTCAACCATGTGCCAAGGGAAGAATCAACTGTGGCGAAGAACGTTGCTCAGGCGAGGCACTGAACTTTTTGCATCTTTATCGGGGGTTTTTAATGTGTTATTCCTCAGGTCGAGAATTAGGACGTAGTTTTCGAATCTGGACCCATAGGTTATAACACTGCCGCCTGAAGAGCTCCATTGCCTTCGCCTTTAACGTCGCACAGAAAATCTGGAAGATTTCTGGATCTCTGGTTGTAACTTTACCGGAATTCTATGCGCTTGACTTGTTTGGGGCTCTTTGCCTGTCGGTTGTACTGTGCACCATCCCTCCAGTGCCCGCGCCACCCCCCGCATAATCCTAGGTCCCCTTGAGATATGAAACGTCTTGCTTGCCTCGGTCATTAGGTTGTTTTTTTTGGGGTATGTCGTTTATACCCTTCAAAGTGTTCAGTCGAGTTGAGCTGTATGTGTTCTGGTGCAACAGAGGGATCCTGTGTAGGCAAAACTTTGCCCTATTTATCGTTCCTAAGCATAAGGTCTACGTTCTTCTCAATGCTGTGAAACTCCTTGGCGATTCCCAGCATTTGTTGGGAATCAGTTGTCAAAGTGAGTCACGCATCAGGGCGCATGTGACACCGATTCTCCATAATAGGCAATGCCTGGCAGGAGAGCCAGCCAATCCATATGGGAGCTCAACGTGCGCTGATTGGTCGCGTTAATGTGGCAGTGCGTCAATGTCATGCGCCGATGAAGCCTTGTGGACTCCGGTACCGATGTCGCTTGAATTTAAGAATCCCTTAGAGATGACTTCGTGCTGCAACCCCCCAGCCCAACCAGTCCTGGATATTCTACCCGTTTCTTGGTGTAAGCAACGGAATATCCCACAACTGATCCGGTTTCACCGCAAAGGCGGGGACACACCGGGGGACACACCACGGGAGCACGTGTTGGTGCAGGCAACGAGACGTTATATGTGTTGAAATTCCAGCGAAGGAGGGGGGATAAACAGGAAGGTGGATTCCGGGTGGTGGTATTATCTCGATGAACAGAGGGGAGGACACACATCAAAAATACGTTTGTGCTTTGGTGGAGGCAACGAGACCACGCGCGCTAAGAATTCCTCCAGAAATGTCCTGCAACCCAGCCCCAGTCGTGGGTATCCTGCCCTTTTATTTTTTGCCTTAGTGCAAGCAACAAAATATCCCATGTACAGCCGATGCGGTTTCACTGCGGGGGCGGGGACACGCCACGAGGGACAAACACCTTGTTGCGTTGGTGCAGGCAACGAGAGGTTATGGGCGGTGAATATGTGATTCCAACCCAGGAGGGAGAATACGTGGAGAACAAGAGTAGATTCAGGATGGTAGTATTGTCTTGACGAGCGGAGAGGGGGACACATCGCCGAAGAGAATTTTTTGTTTTGGTGGAGGCAACGAGACACAACAGATGCTAGTGACGCACTTCATCAGCATACGGTGGGGGGCATTCATGGGGAATGGAAAGAATGTAAACTCAAGATATCGTCACCAGCTTGCCGAGCGGCGAAAGGATCCAACCGCGTCCGTGATCCTCCTCCTGGCTTCGGTCAGCAACTGTGGAACGGCGCACCGCCTGTTCGTGCTCCTCATCACCGAGTCGAATACAGCGACCGAATCGTTCCCTTCCTCCCGATGTCGATGTATGGACGTTCGCATAGGCGATTTTTTGCTCTCAAAATACGCCATTCATTCTTTTCTTTATTGGAAGGCCTTAATAAATTGGCGAGGAGGGAAAGGTGAATCCCTAGGCATCTGCTGTGATGATGGGAGTGGGGGCGCAGATCACGCTTGTTTGTGTCACATTTGGAGAATGGACAAAATGAGATGGACAAAGATGAAATAAGTTCCCCGCTGTCATGGGGTACTTCTAGCTTCCTCGTTTGTTATAGTTAAGCTGAAGGCAAATTTTCAATGTGCGCGCCCATTCTTTCTTCCCAATACCTACCGCTCGCTCTTTTTTATGTCGTCTTACACTGGGCAGGATATAGCCGACTTCGAACATGAGTCCTACCTTCGCCACAACCCTCGTCCAAACCCCCCCCCCTACATACACTCTCTTCTTCGTCCTGAGCCTCATGAGCCTGCCACTGGCACCTACAAAGGTTTCCCTGTTTACCATGTGGTGAGTAATTCTTTCCTACTCTCGTTGTTATAGAAAATAAAATGTGTGATAGGATTTCCGAATTGCCAACCATCCCTTGGAAATAAATAGGTCAAGCGTACGGATCTTGTTTTACCGTAAAATCATACCGTATAGCTGATTCAAAATGAATCTAGGCCAGCGCCCAAGGCACCCTCGATGGTTTGCTTAATCAACAGACCGGTACCAGCTACTGGGTGAGGTCCTCATTTTGGCACCTAGTATGAATACCCCATTAAACCTGTTCTGTAAAAACAGTTCAAACTCTTCCTCCGCCTCGGGCCTTAGAACATGAACCTTGCGTCCTCCTCGATTTTCGTATCTTCTCATCATTTATATGTACCATATTTGTGAGTCAGAATATTCCACTGGCCCACAGTCATTGAACCCGACCAATCCTTTTACTCAAGTTTTCAACTGATCCAGAAGTACCACTAAAATACCAACGCCATTCGTTTTCTTCCAAGAATGCACACTCTCCTACCTTACATCACTGCTCTCGCTTATTCATCACACACACTAGCTTAAACCACTATCAAGGCTGAGGCCTGTGGCCTGAGGTTTGAGATTTCAACATACATCAAAATGGTAGTTGTATAGCAAATCTAAAGGAAATTGTACATAGTAAATGTTACTCAAATACGCCCTCTGTTTGTCAGCTATCTATACCTACGTACTATAGAAAAAAATCTGGAGACGCAGCAAAGTTATGAAACTCAATTTATCCTTAGAAATTTCTGCTATTTAACGAGTTAATAGTATCAGAATTAACGAACGTTGTGATAATTGATGAATGTCATGTTGAATACACTACGAGGATACCGTAATTCGATTTTCATTAGCACGTGGCCCTCACGCCGCAAATCTGATCAAACGGTGGAAGGTATTTTAATCTTATGATCCTACGAACGAGTATCTTACTACAAATCTTTGAGGTTCTCAGGCCCACGAACCTCATCCTTGAGCAGCGGCAGCTGCACAATATATTGGAAGAACCCCTCATATAGCTCATGCGACTCTGCAAGGCACTTCTGTTGTATCTTCTGACGCATAGAACAGTGCTCACAATGTGATGCTAGATTCCCCAATCTCATCAACATAAAAAACAATATCCTAGTGTCAGAAACTCACATTTCCGAGGGAACAACATCTGGTTGACTACGATGTTGTGCGTATTGATCTTGTACGACGTGGAGTTCCTGCACCCAGTGTCTTCTGTCTTGCTTATTATTCATTCGAGTGCATCGAAATGTAATTCGTTCATAATTTATAACGTGGATCAAAGATGAAGTCAAAGATAGCAAGTGTCTTGTGTGAGGGCAATATCGCATGACGAGAAAAGTGAAAGTACAATGAACGGCATTACAGCAGCCACCATGACTGCTCGAGGGAAAATCGTGATTTTTGCGTTACGTCAGAACGAGCTGCTCTCTAATAATCATGGTAGCTATGTACGTTATTAACAGTTCAATCACTGTCGAAGACAACCGTTGGCAAGTGCAGAGACACGGTATTTACAAACAATGCACTCACGAGGAAATAATCCGGAACACGTCGTGAAACGAGAGGTTCTCCAGCCCGTGGAGCAGGGTCAAACTGTAGGCTAGAAGGAAAACGTAAATAGATTGCTGAGAACCGTACGAAATGATACCCACAAGGTGTAAGATAATTTTTCATCTATTTCCATAATCGCAGCCTGATTGCCACACCGATAGCAATAATTTGGGGCGCTGAAAATTGTCACCACATTTCTATCCTGGCCCCAGCTATAGCCTGTTGGACAAGAGGTATATGTTGAATGCTGGGCTGAAGCCTAGAAGAATGAATAAACACGCACCTTCCATGACCAGCTGATGTGCCCGCGCAACGAGTGTAAGTCCGTTGTTATGGTTGAACGCTTCTGAAATGTCCTGTCCAAAGGTGTAACCCGCCCCTCGAGGCGATATTCCCCAACCGCAACGGTCATCTGGATCCGACCATAGCAAATCGCACATGGGTCCTTCGTGTGGCACTTCCTGCACTCGGTCGATGGAACGGACGTGATCTAGGGTATCAATGGATGGTGAAAGTCCGCCGTGCAAGCAGAATATCTAGGAGGCGCCGAATCAGTTTATCAGAGGCGGCCGGTCCGATAATTGGTAAAAGAAAACACTCCAAATTTGGGTTGAATTTTAATGATGGGAAGGGGAGAGAGAAGGGACGGTATAAAAACAACGAGGACAATTATGAAAAAGATGAGACGTACTTGGTTGTCAATGAGAGCAGTAAGGGGAAGGAAATCAAACAGGTCGGTAAAGAATCGCCACACATTAGCGTTCCCGTATTTGCGCAGGCACTCGTCGTAGAAGCCGTACACTTGAGTGATTTGCCTTGACTCGTGGTTCCCGCGAAGGATGGTAACTCTGTCGCGATAGCGCAATTTGAGGGCTACGAGTAGCGTGACGGTTTCGACAGAGTAGTAACCACGGTCGACATAGTCACCCATAAAAAGATAGTTGGTATCAGGTGAATTTCCGCCAATACGGAAAAGCTCGGAGAGATCATGCTGGATGAAGAAGGCGCGATTGGAGGAAGGAGTGTCGAAGTGTCACGTTTGGTTCACGAAAGATAACAGTAGAACGCACAAATTGACCATGAATATCACCACAGACGGTGACTGGACACCTCACAGGCTGAACATTTGACTCCTCCATCAAGATCTCCCTTGTCTTTAAAGCCAAGTATCGTTAGATCAGAACACCAGAGCTGGCACAAGGCTGACCTTGTCGCAAAGCTTTTTTATATCATTCTCTGTGAGCTGTTTGCATTGGCTTAATTGTTCGATCCAACCATCGACTTCGTGTTCCATGATGGGTGTGTACGTGTTAGGGAAGAGAAAGATGTAGAGCGTATGTTGTGAACGATGGAATGCTGTCCAAGCTGATGGTCTGAATCTCCGATGTCACAGAGTCACAAAGTCACACTTTCATTTCCATAACCGCGACGCGTACGGCCAGTTCCTCAAAATGGATCCTAACCAGGCTGTCTACGCTACAGACGAGGTAATAAGCTCCCTTAAATATATTTAAAACAAACTTCTTACTGTTCATAGTACGGCCGTCCTTTTATTATCGTCAGGGAGCAAGCGAAGAAGACTAGGAGTCATGGTGTTGAGGCTATCAAGGTCTGTTGACCTATCTGCTTCGACATCGAACCCATGAAAACATTTTTTAGTCTCATATCCTTGCTGCAAGAACAGTCTCTAATATAATCAGGACGTCCCTTGGCCCGCGAGGTTTTTACTTACCTCATACAGTCAAAATCTCTTGTTGACTATTATTAATCGCAGGCCTTGACAAAATCCTGATATCACCCGACGGTGAAATTACGGTGACCAACGATGGTGCAACTATCCTTGGACAGATGGAGGTTGAACACCAGATCGCGAAACTCCTCGTACAACTATCAAAAAGTCAAGATGACGAAATCGGAGACGGTACAACTGGTGTCGTTGGTGTGTATTGGCCCAATCTCCTCCCTGATTTTTCTAAAAAAAATCTTTAGTTCTCGCCGGTGCACTCCTCGAGCAGAGCGAAGCTTTGCTTGATCGAGGGATTCACCCCATCCGTATCGCAGACGGTTTTGATCGTGCTTGTGCTGTCGCTGTCGAGGAGCTGGACCGCATCTCGGATCGTGTTGAGTTTTCCAAGGAGAACACCGAGAATCTCTTGAAGACTGCGATGACAAGTCTTGGAAGCAAGATGTATGGCCCTGGCTTCATTCAATGACCGTTACTTACAAGTTTGTTTTTAGCGTTTCCAAGGAGCACCAACAATTCGCACAGATTGCAGTTGATGCCGTACTAACGGTAGCGGATCTTGAACGGCGCGATGTTCCTTTCGACCTTATCAAGGTCGATGGCAAAGTTGGAGGCTCACTGGCGGACACGACGCTTATCAAAGGTGTACTCATTGACAAAGACTTCTCCCACCCGCAGATGCCACACGCCGTCAAAGATGCCCGCCTCGCCATCCTCACATGTCCCTTCGAACCTCCCCGCCCCAAGACTAAGCACAAGCTTGATATTACCACTGTTGAAGAGTACAAGAAACTCCGCGAATATGAGAAAGAGAAATTCGCAGATATGATCAAGAGGGTCAAGGACACAGGAGCGAACTTGGTCATCTGCCAATGGGGCTTCGATGATGAGGCCAACCACTTGTTAATGCAAAACGACCTCCCTGCAGTACGATGGGTTGGTGGACCTGAGATCGAGGTACATTTCTAATCATTACTGTTACGAAAGGTCTTTTGGCTAACTGGATATAGCTCATTGCGATAGCAACCCAAGGTCGCATCGTTCCTCGGTTTGAGGATCTGTCCCAAGAAAAGCTCGGCAAGGCTGGCGTCGTGCGCGAGATTACATTTGGTACAACGCGTGACAAGATGTTGGTGATCGAGGAGTGTGCCAATTCGCGCGCAGTTACTATCTTCGTTCGGGGCAGCAATAAGATGGTAAGGATCTTCAGAGATGACGGATATAGCCTTCTGCTTACAAGTGAGATCTGATTTAGATTGTCGATGAGGCGAAGCGTGCCCTTCACGACGCAATCTGTGCCGTCCGCAATCTCGTCGTGGATAACCGCGTCGTTTATGGAGGAGGTGCGTCCGACATCAGTTGCTCAGTAGCAGTTTCACGGGCTGCGGATGAGGTATGTTTTCTTGCCCTGTCACCCCATACATATCCAATCTGACACCTTTCAATCAGATCCCTTCCATTGAACAATATGCTATGCGCGCATTTGCTTCAGCACTCGATGCAGTACCACTTGCACTGGCAGAAAACAGTGGTCTGCCACCAATAGAGACATTAGCGGAAGTTAAGAGTAGACAGATAAATGAAAAGGACTCCAAGCTTGGAATCGACTGCAATGGTCGGGGCGAGAATGGTACGTCTATACCGTTGCATTACTCAGATGGTGCAATATCAACAATACGCGTAGACATGAAAAAACAGTTCGTCTATGACCCTCTGATTTCAAAAAGGCAGCAATACCTTTTGGCAACTCAGGTGCGTCAGACTGCCTCCAAAACGTGCATTTTGCTTAATTCTTCTTCATTACAGCTCGTTCGCGCGGTGTTGAAAATCGGTTCGTCTAACTTTTCTACTGTTAAGCTCACTACTGACTATGTTCTTTAGACGATGTCATCATCGCCGGAGCAGACGAGTAGATAGTAACACAGACGATACATCCCAAAAGAAATAAAACACGTGTCAAAAGGGGATCGCTGGCATGAAGAGACAGACGGTTTCTGGAATAACACTCTGAGTCAATAGGCCAATATACATTAGGAGTGAAGATACAGTGCAAAAAAAAAGGAAAGAGTTGGGCGAGAATCAGAATGACAAGGATATGTGCCCTAGACTGTGGTTGAGTCGTAACCTCGATGTGAACCCAACATCGTCACGATCTCGCAGTTATCACAACCTCAAAGGAAATGGTAAAGATCCATTACAATACTAATCAAAGTCCTGTCCTATCGACGAAACTGGCAGTGGAGAAAGTGTCAAAGGACCTCGCGGAGTAATTCAGGCGTCAACTTTTCACCGTCTTTATCAAACAGATTAGAGAACTTCACACAAGAAAGTGAAGCCTTGAATGCATTGACGGCATTCAGAAGATCAGAGGGTGAACCGGACAATCGGAGGTGCCGCAACCCAGGAGCATCGATGACGTCTGCACCCAATCTCCAAGGTTGGGATCGAGAAGTAGGACGGGTGCATAGTTATAGAGGTAGACGGGGAAAGTAAAGCTGTCCGCAGCCGCCAGTGCCGGGGGCAAGAGGAAAAGTGTCCCCGTGGCGAGAGGCGAGTGCGTAAATTGACAATTCCTCCAGATTTGTGCACAACTCCAGGATGCACTGTAGGTCGTAGGGCTCTAGTCTGATGTCTCTCGCCAGCTGCAAAACGCCGCGTGGAGTTCTATGCAGGTGAGTTTTCGCCAGATACGTTCTGGTAGTAAGAAAAGGGGTGATCGACCGTCGATAAAGATCTTACGAAGGTGTGGCAAGTCAATGGCGGCCTTAATATCCAGTTCTGGGGATGGATAATCGCCTATCTAATTATCCACGCGGATTTCGGTGAGGGCGCGGCATTGCCGCAAATACATATAGAAAGTTGGCGTTGGTTTCCTCTTCAACAGAGGCTTCAATGGTTATGAGTTGATATCAAGGTAGAAGAACAGATGATAAGACTGTAGACGGTGCTCCCTTAGATCGAAAATATCGATAGACAATTGCGCGTTCTGCAGGTTATGAGCCATTGCCCATTGACCTGCCGTTGACGCCCACAACGCCTTCGACGCGGGTGTCCTCTCGAGGGCTGGTTCTGTGGTAGGAGTAACGAGGTGGAATGAGACCAAGCGAAGATTTACAAACGTGTCCTGGGGTAAGCTTCTCCACAAGTCATCATAAGCGTCAATGTCTCCTGCGAAGTCAAGATATCGGCATCGACTTAAATACGTAGCCAAAGGCTTTATGTTGCCATCGCTGTGGCAACAAAAATCTATCGAGATCCAGGGAGGGAGAACTTCGAGAAAGCAAGTTATGGCCTCAAAGGCTGTTACGTTGCCGTACCGGATCTCACTCTTGGTGATTTCATACGAAATCTCGTGTCTCCGTAGACACCGATCAGCTCGAGAGATGGTCCGCCATTTGGAACAAACGCGCCCTAGGACCCATGGTAGTTCATTAAAGTCGCGCGGCACATATATCTAGTGAAGTCTTTGGACAATAAGAAGAAAATACATAAGAGAAGCTCTGTTGGAAGTCGGTCAAAGGAGAGGGTCGTGGGGCATCAGCACGTTGTGCAATGGCATCATCCTGCTCGAGAGGAGTTGAAGAACCACCGCTTGTGCGGAGATGGTTTGAACACAGTCTCCTCAACGTAGCTGTCTTCAAAAAGCATCGTTTAATGATATTCCTGCGAGGATGTCGAGTACGGAAACTTGGGAGTTGAACAATTGGCACATACCTTCACTTCACTCAGAGCGTCGGCGATACCCATTTTAAATTTGTGGCAACTCTGCCAAACATCCATGCATCACCAACCGATACAGCCTGAGCGCACCATTTTTCCATGCATTGATGAATCAGGCATCTGGTGACAGAGACGAGGGACTTTCAAACTAATATGTACCAGTGAGATGGTGATCGACCCAGTATTAGCAGCCACTAAACATTCCGCAAGTGAAGCTGTTCTTGACGCGGACGAGTAAACACAGAAGATGTGCCGCGCTAAAATGATAGTTGACAGTTGATAGTTGATATTCACTGCGCAAGGTCTTGAGAGAATCAAGATCACTCGGATGGATTGGCGACTCGAATAATAAATAAAAGTAAAAGCTCACAATATGTATGACATTGTGGCGTCAATTTATTGAATACAGTTGACTCTAGTAACCCCTTCGGTGGACATCCTAAGCTACTTATCATATCCTTGACCATATGCATCGAAGTTGATGAGAGTGATGAGGAAGAGCCGTCGGAGTTGATGGGCTCACAAAAGTTACAACGACATCTCCTCACAAGACACTGACAGATGATAACTCCGTTCAAGGCTTTTTTGGGAGACTTTAGGGCTGGCATCATACATCATCGCGAACGCGTGTTTTTGGCAGTATCCAGCTTGAAATTGGCCAGAGGACAACGTCAATGTCTGTCTCCGCTTTTCAGCTCCTAGCGGGTATTTCATCTGCCTGGATCCTCAAGTCATTGCTCCAGAAATACCTCGCGGTCAAGTCCACTGAATCCCAGCTTCGGTGAGCGCGACTGCCAACTCCTCACCATGATTGTACTCCTAAACTTCTTTGCAGAGTATGCCCTGGTGGTTCTGTTCTCTGGATCCACCCCTTTCACACTTTAGCCCTTGTACTGGGACCGGTTTTCCCGTTCAAGAGTCAAATGGGCTACTACTTTGCGAAATTTTCATGTGCGTCGCTGCAGGCTGCTCAGCAGCGATAGTACTGACTGTACCTACAGTCTTCGAACAATTCAGAAATACTTGCCTGTCCTCTGTTACGTTCTGGAATGCTATTCCAATTTTCTGGCTATCCGATGCCGATGCTATCAAGGCCGTCCACGCTGGTCGAAGTGTTTTTCCCAAAGATGTCGAGCCAGTCAGTATCCTTTGCGAAAGTTACAGCATTCAATTGAAGTTGTTTCTCGCAGTACGAGACTATCAACATCTACGGACCGAATATGGTGGGTACCGAAGGAGCCGAATGGAAGAGGCACCGGCATGTGGCAAATTCTGCGTTCAACGAGGTACTATAATTAAGACTGTAGTGCAACGTTCAGCGTTCATCCTTTTTCCTTATAGACCAACAATGCGCTCGTTTGGCGGGAGACTATCAAAGTCGTCAATGAATGGTTCGCAGAAATCGACAAAGAACAGCGCATTGCATCTGGAGAGGTCTCTGTTGATCTTCTTAAAGATTTGACACAGGTAAACTTTCCCCAACCTGCAATATACCTGAAAATACTTACCCAATTTCGTAGGTTACTCTCCTAGTCATTGGCTCGGCTGGTTTTGGACGTCGCTCCTCATTCAAGGACGACGCACATATCGATCCACCCCCTGGACACAAGCTTCCTTTCAGGCTGGCCGTGGAAATGACCTTGCGTCATGTTATCACTAAGGCCATCATGCCCAAATTCTTGTGGAACCTTTCTGAACGCGTTTACATCCCTCTCGTATCACCTTTGTTGACGGAATGTCGTGATTCTTTCGCGGCGCTTGGTGCTCATATGCACGAAGTAATTGCATCGGCACGCGACCTTATTGCAACTGGCAAAGCTGCGACGATGGATTCGGCGCTTTTGCGTAATCTAGTCCAGGCGAATATGATGAATGACATTACAGACTTGAAGGACCATTTGACCGACGATGACTTGTTGTCCAACACGTTTGTGAGTGCAGTGAACTTGAAGCCTGAATGAACGCTGAAATTTGAATGTCGGAAGACATTCTTGCTCGCCGGTCATGGTAAGTCCGATATTCGTCATCATTCTCCTTCGGCACGAACGAATATTCACCATTTTACAGAAACCTCAGCGCACTCTCTGTGTTTTGCGATAACCATATTGGCGCTCTATCCGGATATCCAACAACAAGTGTTTGAGGAGTCCCTGCGAATATGGCCCAACGGCATTCCATCTGCAGGCCCACCTCCCGTAAGTTCGACATATATAGTTTGGCTCCCCTCCCTACTTATCGTTTGTTCCTCAGCCCTACAAGGAATCCATGGGAAAGCTGGTGTGTTGAATCACCTACTGGCACTGCGACAAGTTGCGCTTACCGATCCCAATTACTTGATAGGAGTTCACCTTGGCTCTTTTCTATGAGACTCTTCGTCACTTCCCACCCGTCTCTCGTCTAGCCAAAAACGTCGCAGCGGATACGACACTTCCAGCTCGCCGCTTTGTAACGAATGCAGAAGGAAAGATTGGGGACATACAAAAGTATGATGTGGACATCAAACGAGGAAGTGTGGTTGTGATTGATATTCGTGCCCTGCATTTTAATCGTATGTACTGGTCACCCTCATTCCTTGGGATGTTCTGACAAGTTTCGATTACGAGCAGCGATTCACTGGGGAGATGATGTAGAGGACTTCAAGCCCTCCCGCTTCATCGACACAGATACGTATCGATGGCCACGAGACGCCTGTCAGTGATTTATCCAGTACACTATTCTCTCCTCTGTCTAACTTCTGCATTGAAAGTCAACGCGTTTTCTGCTGGTCCACGCAGCTGTATCGGCCAACGCTTCTCGCTGACGGAGAGCGCATGTATCCTTGCACATGTCGTTCGCACATACGAGATTCATGTCCCACCGGAGGTCAAGAACAAATCATGGGCCGAGCAGAAGAGGATTTTACTGGACTGGACTCCTGGGATCACGATTATACCCAAGAACGCGCGTGTCACCTTCCGTAGTCGCCAAACGTAGCTGCCATTCCCTGAGCTGTCCGGGTCGTCATTCTTCCTTTATTCCTCGTACCTGATGTTGTATACCCTTTAAAACTGCGGAGCTAGTTTGGTTGGCTGTCGACTTGCGAAGGGATCTGCTGGGTACCCAGTGTTGAACCTTACGGCCCTGAGTCAAGATGTTGGATAGCGCCTTCTAACATAGGTGCAAAGATATTGAAAAGAGTGAAGGATGACTGCAAGTTATTCATAAACATCATGGGCAATGAAAACTTGCAGCCCGAGGAAATAAAAACCAACCAGCAGGATGGTTATTACAGCTCATCTGACTCATATACTTTTTGGTGTATAGCTTAAAAGTTGAAACCCTGTTCTCTTACTACCAAGACTTGCTGTTTCGACCATGATGATGTTACATACCACCCTGGTTGTGGATAAAAAGATCAAAATTACTACTGACTCTCTCCAATGTCGTCGCGCTCAACACTTGGATCCTTCAACCATCCTGCAAAATCCACGTCTACATCCTTCTCCATAAATTTACTCACCATATCTACCTTGCCATCAACATCAAACTGAGAATTATACCCCATCCATCCTAGTGCTTTCTGCTTCCCGTCCACCTGTGTCGAAGTAAAGGGCGGATTGAACCCAAGATCCTCATTGTCAGATTCAGACTCGGACTCTGACGCTGCAAGTGACGAAAGTGACCGCGCGGGAGACGCAAGAAGCTTGTAGGTTGAGGAACGGTCACGGTCGTTCTCATCCTCGTCATTGGTGAGGCGTGCGACATAATCATACATCCCTGTTGGCCTCCCATCGAGAATTGACTGTAGTTCTACGCCCTCCTCTCGCAATGGTGATACTTCTTCAGCTTTATGGCTCGAGTCTTGCCGGCCCTGCTCCTCCTCCTCTTCTTCTTCAGATAGGTCAGATCTCTTCGAGACATCAACAACAGGGTGCGGCGTCGGAACAGAGATAACTTCCGACGACACATTTGTGCTCTTCATATCGGTTTTCATTTTCAATTTGGGCTCCGATACTTTGTTTTTCTTCGCAGATGCAATAAGATCAGTGAGTTTGGGTAACTGCGCACGCTTCGGCGTCACGAATTCCTGCACTCGAGATGATGATTGTTCTGGAGAATCCGCCTGGACCTTAGGCTTTTTCACTGTCTGCGGGGGTGAGACTGAGTGAGCGCGCTTCTCCCGTTGTGCATCCGTCAGTACAATGGACTGTTGAGGCGCAGGTCTCGGAGTTGATGGGGGGTTAGTGGAGGTGGCTATTGTCCGCTGACGACCGTAGACGCGTACATTTGTTGCGGTCGGAGGGGATGGCTGCGAGAGCGGGACCAATACGATCGGTTCGGGCTTGTGCCGATTTAGAGTTTTCTGATTAGGGGTGGACGTTTCGAGTCGAGAGTCAAATGAGGGTGGCAAAAAGGACTGCACAGTATTATCAATGGTATTTCTGTAGTAATAAATGGAGCACCTACTGATTCTGACACATCTTGAATCAACGGCTTTGGATCATTAGACTCACGGGAAGGTTCTGCAGCTTGCTTTGAACCTAACCTCGAGGGCCCCGGAGAGCCAATTGCGAAAGGCTTTACCGAAGCTTTGTTAGTAACATTTAAACTAGAGCGCTTGACGACAGGGAAGGCTAGAGTCCCAAGGGTTGACGAGGCTGCCCGTTTCCCTTTCCCAACGACGTCCAGCACCGGCACTGTCGGGACTCGTTCAATAGCTTGGTTCTGCTGCGATATTGAAACAATCAATGAGCTCTCTGCGGGCGTGACCTCGACGTTGCGTTTCCAATTCTCAACCCTTTTCTTAATGGAATCCTCCTTCTTCCACTTGGTTTCCCACTCTTCCCACTCCTCTTCGGTTTCGGCATTGATCCAACCAGAGTTCGGCTCGGCCAGTTTTCCCTCGGTTGTCGTGCTTAGCCACCGTTTTGACCGTGTTGCCTTGAGCTTGAGCAGCTGCGCAACTGCCGACCATTTACCATCTGCTGGATCACCATTGGCATACTCAAAAGCCTCTTCTACATGTTTGCGCAGGGCATAAATACGTGCAGCTGATCGCTCCTCGCTTTCAGGACTGGGACTCCGTGAAGAGGGCGCTTCTTGAACTTTTGTAGCTAGCGCGATATGTTGCTTGGACATGCGCTCCAGATACCCCTTTGGGATTGGTTTGGTGACAGGATTCTGGGAGGACGTGGCATAGAACACAGGCGTGTATGGGGTCTTTGAGCTTGAGGCGTAAGGTATATCTTGGGTAGTAGGGCGAGACATGGTATCAAATGTATAGTGATAGTCCACAACAACTGTATGAGGCGAACATCAACCTCACGTGATAGCTGTTTCCTGCCGCCACATCTTGCGGCTTTTGTTTTCCTCAGCCAGATTGACACAACCTGTCGCGAGAGCTGAAACCTGAAATGAACCCCTGTTCTCCTACTACTGGGCTTTTCGGTTTGCAATTTTATATACAGCCCTTGATGCTCCAAAACTCTTGTGATGGTTGTACTTTATGCAGTCTTGGCCGGAGAATACCGTCCACCGAGCCTTCGCATCCGTATAAATATGTATCGGCATTCTCCCAGCAACATCTACACGCTTCGAGGCCTCAAGCACCATTCGATTGCTGTTCCTAGATTGTTGATCTCACACATCCTCTTACCTTCCCACACAGAAATCCATACATAAAGGGTGCTTGAGCACCCCCTTGACATCTAGTAGAATTGCCAACCATGCTGTTACTGATAGGTTCAATTCTATCCATACTTCTTACCGTGTGTAGTGACGATAGGACCATTGTCACGTTGGACTGTGAGTTGGTCCTATATCATATGGCATAATGACGTATTTGACTTTTCGTAGATGGAACATTCAATGGAGTCAGGGATGGTTCGACTGGAATCGTTGCTTTCAAAGGCATTCGATTTGCAGACGCCCCAACCGGAGACCTTCGCTGGAAGGCACCTGTTTCTCCTCCTAGTAACAACCTTGGAACTGTCGATGCATCACAGGTAACAAATTCAGCCTTGCATGAAGCATAAAACCATGCTTATATCACAAAACACCTAGTTTGGAGCCATGTGCGTTCAGACAACGCAGAACTCAATTGTTTCCGGATACTCTGAAGATTGTCTTTTCGCAAATGTTGGTCAAGAACGTCGCCATTTGATTATTCTTCTCTCATTCTCAATTTCACTTTGTGACGAAGGTTTTTATTCCCAATACGACCTCAATCGTGGCACTTCCTGTCATGGTCTGGTTCCATGGTAAGCCAATTTATTTCACCTTCACTATAATCTGCTCAGTATCTGTCACCTTCCCTAGGTGGAGGTTTCCAAGGTGGAAGTACGCACGATATTGGCACACCGACACCCATGTTGCAGTCACCCGCATCTCCTGTAATTTTCGTATCCTTTGAATATCGGCTCGGTCAATTTGGGTTCCTTGGTATGATTATCATAATCAATTCTCCGCACATGGTGTGAATGACGTTTGTAGGTGGCTCAGAGGTCCAGAAAGACGGAGTTTTAAACGCTGGGCTTCTAGATCAGGTAGGGGGAGTTGAAAAAGAAGCACCTCTGGAGTTAACAGCAAATGTCATACAGCGCGCCGGACTTCGATGGCTTCAACGCTACATAGGCAAATTCGGTGGTGATCCGAGGTAAGTAATGTCATAATTTAATGTAATTGAACAAGATTTTGATTCTGGATCCAAGTCGCGTAACAATCTGGGGCCAATCTGCAGGCGCTGGATCGACCATGTTTCACGTAACGTCCAACTCTTTCTTTGTGCTGCTTTTATTTCTGACTTGATAGTGACTCCAGCTCCTAGCAGAAGGTGGCAATTCCCAAGGCCTTTTCCACGCAGCTATGGGCGACAGCCCTTCTTTAAGCTTCTTTCCATCATACAATGACACTTATATCGAGGACGTCTTCCACCAATTTGCGAGCTTCGCGTAAGTGCAAGCTTTCCCTGCTACTCCTGCACCACAATCAATTCTTTCTGTTTTTAGGGGTTGTAAGAGCGACATAATGAACTGCCTGAGAGCAGCGGAGGGAAATACCCTGGCTTTGGCCGGAAGCAAAACTATCGCAGCTCGGACGTCAACTCTATTCGTTTTTGCACCTGTCCTTGATGGTTCATTTCTTCGAACTCGGCCGGTTGAAGCATTTCAAAGCGGCCAATTTGCCCAAGTTCCCGTTCTTTTTGGGTAAGCTTCATGTAGCGACAGGATCAACGCCCAGGCTTAATTTGACTCTTCATCATCTAGCTCGAATACTAATGAAGGAGCTCAGTGGTCAGCTTCTTTGCCTGACGCTGTAGCCAATACTTCAATGCCTAATGCCACCGAGACCACTGTGTATAATTTTCTCCAGGGCCAATTTACCAGTTTAACGCGTGCATCGTTTGATCAAGCTGTGGCAGAGCACTACCCTCTAAGAGATTATGGGACGTTTAGTCTTCAAGGCCAGCAAATGTACGGCGAAATGAGGTATATTTGCACGGCAGGACTGATTACTGAGGGTGCCTTCGATTCTGGGCTCAAAGCCTTCCAATATCAGTGAGTTTCAACTTCTGTGGTGTCGTTACGAGTTATTAATATATACCCCTCAAGTTATGACAACCCAATCCTCGGTTCCAATCACGGCGCAGAGCTCACAGCATTCTTCTCGAGCTCAAGTCAGGCCGATCAGGATGTGACCGACCTCTTTCTAGCAATGCGAGAATTTTGGACTAGCTTCGTTGCAGAGGGACAACCAAGCTCAAGCCCAGTTTCATGGAATGTTAGTGATATTTGACTTTTCTCCCTTTACCAAGACATTTTTTTTTTTACTGATGCGTCATGCCAGGCCGTAGCCCAAGTGACAAGCAGCCCTCGCATTTTCCTTCATCCTGGCTCGATTGCTCTGGAAAATTTGACGGATTCTTTAGTGGCAAGATGTAACCTTTGGCACGGGATTTCGGCGGAGTTAAATGTCTGAAATTATAGCACAAGTTCATGAAAATCTGCATTATTTTGGGCACAGGGCGCGTTGTCGCACGGTCGTCATTAAAGGCAACAAGTTGTTGGATACCCATTGTTATAAAGTCGTGATGTAATCATAAAGTGTCAAACCAATTTGCCCTCGTCATTTCATCAGCAAGTCCATTCCAGTTAGTGCGGCGCCCTTTGCGCCCGGCAAGTTCCGTTGCAAATCTGATAACCAGCATCTGAATAAGAGTGCTTTGATAAGCTGACAGCGAACTCACCGTAAGCATTCGTCCAGCCGCCAGCGTCCTCGTTCAGATTCGGGAGATCCTGCACTTGAATCTTCTCTAGTCCAGGCAGGGGTATAAGGGAATCCTGGAGCGATGCGCCTGCTCAGTGCGTATATCATTCCCGCGACGAAAGCATCTTGAGCCCCAACTTCGTCCACAATGTCATCATGGTCATCGTCATTACCTGCGATTTCTGTTCCCTGAGAATCATTGTCATCGTCGTCATCAGTAGTTCCCTGCCCCCGCCGAGGCGATTGAGCACGTTTCTGGCCAGAAGATGTTGTGAAGTAGCTTTGACCGCTTTCATTTCCCGTGTCAGATGTATATCCAGCAGAAAAGAATGCGCTTGAGGATGGTGTATGACCTCGTGCACCGGCCCAGAAATCGCTACCACTGCGTACAGAAAGTTCGGTAGGACTTTGACGTCCTCTGTCGTTCCCCGTGGGCGTTTTGGAGGAGACAGTTTGCTCCTCGACCCAACCGGAACTCTGGAAATACTCTTTTGTCGGTAACGACAATACTGCAGAACCCTCTTTTCCCCAATAAGCAACTAGTAATGCGTGTGGAGGTGCAATGCTTGTAAGCGAGAGCAAAAAAGCGCGTGGTGTGGTCGCATAATGAGGAGAAACTGCTTCGGCATAGTCTTTATTTAGAAAAAGGACGTCTGTGTGTGGAATCAACTGTATCAAAGTCAGTTTCCGAGCCAAAGGTACGCCGTACGGACAAGAAGAGATTCACACCGCTTCAACTCCTTGTCTGCCCCTCCGGCCGACATCAACGCTGAACACGCAGTGACTGCGCCATTTTCTTTCCCTCGCAAGCCCATCTAATCCTGTAATATTATTAAGGGTAGTCTTTACAGACCGTCCTTCGAAGTGGAGCCAGTCGAATGGAGCAGGGCTATTGGGGTTGAAAAGGAAGGGAACGGGGCGTGAGGCAGATTGTGAGGTCCGTGGCGTTGAAGTGAATGATGAAGGAGATACTCCGCTGCTAGGGGAAATGGGAGTACCAGGTAGTGGAACCGGAGGGTAATTCTCTGGCGCAAGCAATGGCCCCAACAGAGACACAAACTCTTCGTGCGTTATATCCGGGAGAGGGTTATGATTGACGACGGTTCGTGTGTTGTTATCCGCTACAGGACGCGTTAATATGTAACAGATGATAAGAAGTGGCCTGGTCATACTAGAGTGTAGCACCCAGGCACTTGGAACACCAAAATCTTTCCAGATCTTGCAGTATCGGGTGTTGACTCCTTCGGCGTCGAGGTCCCGTAAGATCGCCCGTCCCTCTTCACTGCCACTAAGAGCCGCAACAAGAACTGCCTCAACAGAAGGAAACTGAGCCAACAAGGAAAGAAGCTTTGTGATCGAGATCAGTTTCCTGACATGTGAGGATCGAATGAGGTATGCTCACTGTGTTTGCTGAACCCCCTCGTCTTTTTTCGACTGAATGAGCGCGAACCACAGACGAAGGGGCGGGATGGGTTGGTATTACAAGCGTATGGCTAAGGAAGAGGGTACCAGCTGCTACGATGCGCAACGGCCTAGTTTGCGAGTGGGTTGAAGTCATGTCATGGGTATCACGGCGCAGTTTAGCCATTGTATAGTCTTGCAGAGAGGTGACTAGTTCATTACGTCCAGTTCATAAAGTGTTGTGGTGATGGTTGGTAATAAGCCTTTGCGCATCAAATTCCAAATTATCTACAAGACGCGTCTATGAATGCTATTCTACTTTTTGTTAACTCTTTCCATAAAATAACTACTCCATCTCTACGTCCCCATCGCTGTCACCACTCCCTTCCACATCCTCCCAGCCCTCCTCTCCTTCACCGTCCTCAGCCTCGATCGGCGACGGTGCGATGCCAAGCACTTCAAGTTTTGCAATCAATTCGTTGGTGTGCTCAAGCAACGGCCTATCTGGGTGTTCTTGATTCGTGTGTAGCTGAAGAGATGTCATTTACAAGAAGAAAAGAAGTGAAATATCAAAGGATCTTACAACTTTGCACGTTTCAAGGCAGTCCCTTGCATCCTTGGCAAGTTCTTGCCAGGTCAGATCATCGAGGGTCCCGCCGCTCTCTTGGGCCTGTTCAGACATGAGGAAGAAACACCATCCTTCCAGATACCACGCCTCGACCTCTTGATCGTCGGACGACATTATTCCATGAAGCACGAGAAGAGCGGGGGTATACAAAGACAGCTCAAGGAAGAGCCTCACAAGTGCCAGCCTGGTCGGTATTGGAGGAAGTCTCTGGTCATCTGCAACATAGGGTCAGAAATTTCACTAGCAACCCAAAAGCCTAATATATCAACCTATATCCAAATCTTTCCATGCCATCCACGCCTTCTCAAGGCACTCTTTAGCATCATCGGGCCGTTGTTGAGACATGCGCACAGATGCAAGTGTCTGCAGCGCCTCAGGGTTATCTGGGTACACCTGCAGAGCCTGAGCGAGGAGATTTTCACAGGTCTTGTCTGCATCAGACTCGAAGCTAGGGCATACGATTCAGACAACTGGATATTTTGCAAACGCAATAGAAGCTCACCAAAGATCGTAGGAGGGATCCATCCAAACCTCCACCTGGCCGATTAGAGCACGGACGATGCTATTTTTGAGTTCAATCTCGTCATTTTTACTCGTCTCGTCTGTCGCACGTTCCTTGCCCTTGAGTTGTACTGAAAGAATATCTATGGCAGCTTGGAAGTGTTGTAAGGCCAATCGTGGGTCACCGTCATTAAGTTGCGCAAGATAAAGGTGAACAGACGGCGGAGGAGGATTTGGGGCAGATGGATTGGGTGGTAGCAACGACAAGAATGCCTATAGCAGATCAGAGACAGTTTTCATCAACTGGCGAGGCACATACCTCTTTTGCAGCATCGATGTCTCCCATCTCAAGTAATGATACACCTAGGATTTCTTTTGCTTCTGCATTTGTAGGATCTTGTTCTAAAATTCGCCGGACAAATCGCACAGCCAGTTCATAGTCGAACTCGGAAATAAGACTTCGAGCTTTTTCGAGGAGAGCAGGCACTGAAGGCGCATTTTTAGGAGAAGTATGCTGAACAGGAGGATTTGTGGCCTTGGACGCGGCCTTTTTCTTGGGACGCGTTTTAACCATGAGAGAAGAGAGAAATTTCAGATCACGTGTGATCCCATGAGCATAACAATGCTCCTTGCAAGTTGCCCCTTTGACCGTTGTCGTCAACGACATGATGCCTGGTTCTGTCCACGAATTCAACTCAGGTCCTTCCGCACCTCCAGATCTTTTATTTACCGAGAGACTCGATGCATTTTGTGAAAGACAAATGGTCGACGTCAAAGCCTTTGCGGCCAGAGAATCTCGTTCTTTTGAAGAGGTCCTTAGGGCTGGTCCTTGCTGTTTGCCCTAAACTCCTTTCTCATACATCATTCATAGACACAACGATTAGTGGCGGAATGGCATTCCAGGTTTCTTTTCGATCCAATGTCGCGGCATAATGCTGCGGCGTACAACAGAGCTAATAGAGGTCCGGCTCTGACATGTGAGATTATCTTTTCATTCTCATCGTGCTTCACTAGTGCAATCTGTGCTCTTTGCCATTTCACAAATGCTGGAGAGCTTGCGAGCCGTTACAGGCGTTGAATCGTTTGTCCTCTCGGTGAATCCTGAAAACCCTTCTGATAACGGGTTTCTCGGTGGCACAATGGTTGGCAGGAGATATTGGCGCAATATGCGAGGCGGAGGAGAAGCAGGGGCAAAGGGCTTCAAAACCTTCTGCATTCGTGATATAGAATCGTACAAGCCCGTCGTCGAAGAACCCCCTCCCCCCAACAGCGATCCTCCAAAGGCACCCACTGCAAAATCGCTCAAGACCGAATTATACGACATTTTCCGCAAGGAATTAAGGTGGGTTGTCCAGGCAATTGTGGTCTTACGTTCCTCACTGGCTCTTAGAACAGTGAGTGGTGTTCCGAACGCTGAAATGAGATGGACAAATACCGAGCGATTGGATGTCTACGGTGTGCGTCTGGTAGGATGGCCAGCGAACATCCCAGCGGCAAACCCATCAAGTCTCAAATCCAGTCAGAATAAAATCCTGTTAGATTGCATTGAGAACGGAACTATTCGCTTTGAAAGGTTATTTCGGCCGTCTGAAGATTCAAAGGAATCTCCACCGCCAACGGACCATGCCCCACTGGACTCGTCCAGCATTCCAGTTGATAATGACCCTCCATTCGTGCCATTCATGCAAGATACCGCTACTATCGGCGATTTTTCAAGCCGCTTTCGAAGGATACTTCTGCCGCCTGAGGACCCTCCGCTATCAGTACCGGGCCCCTCCAGGATTCCCATTATTGATCATGCTCCTCCTCCATTCGTGCCAGTCTTACAAGACACCGCTGCTACCCAAGATTTTTCATGGCATTTCAATGTGGACGTTGAAGAACGACTGATGCCACCGCCTGTAAGCCTCCTCTTTGAGGAAAAGAAACACTAATGTTGATTAGATTTTTTTTTAGGAAATTATGGGACAACCGGTCAATGCAAATTCCTTGGAGATGCCCGATGATAGTTTATGGCAAACACCTCCAGAGGAACCTAAACCCTACACTGACGCTTTTTGGGCTGAGGTCGATGTCAACACCCTTTTTCAAAATACATACTCCAGTCCAAGTAATTCTAGTCCAAGTAATAGTCGTAAACGTCCACGAACTGATTGGGAAGAAGATTATATACCAGGTTTTCCATAGTTCTTCATGTTCGTTGAGGGCTTTCGTCATTGATACCCATTTATGAATGAAGTGTACGGATGATTCAGATAACCGGAGATAATGATTGCTCGGCTGTCTCATTTAATTTGAGGTCACGGAAACGAAACTCTTCTGACAAGTGACAACCATGTTCTCCTCAATTTTCTCGTAGGTGTTTGATCTTGTAGGCGTTCTAATCTTGACGCTTTGCTCAGGACCGCTCCTCCAGTCGATCCGACTGCTCAGAACTTGCATCCAGTATCAGAGAAGTTCAAGGAGAACGAGTTGTTCGGGGAGCTCGAAGCCAAAGACACTGAGTGGACTTGCGATGGTGGTTTTGCGACCGAAACGCAGATTTTCTATGTCTCTGCTGACGACGGATCGTTTCTCATGTTCCAAGTGATTCACTCTGCTGTTGGGTGAGCACAGTCTTACAGGAAATCGATGCCGATTTAAAGCTATTTCTAGTCTATGGTATCCGACCATCCAGTTCGTGTTCAAACTCTACAATTCCAAGACCAAAGAAATCATCTGGAAATCCGTCAATGTGACCAACTTCGTCACTCCACCCCCTGGGCTTGACAAGCGTTCTAGCAAAGCAAACGAGTTCTCGATCACGTACAAGCATACCCCTGGATCCGATCACCCAGAATCGTACACCATCCGTGCCAACCTTGCAGCAGATCTCCAACTCTCTTTCGATGTCGCGCGTCCTGCTGCCGTTCCTGGCTGGAAGGTGGGCAAAGGCCCTAAAGGCGGCTTCACATACTTTGGCCCGGATCCTGAAAAGGCGGAGGGTTACGCCATCCATCGATTCTGGCCTCACGCCAAAGCGAGCGGTGCTGTCATCAGTGCTGGCAAGGCTACATCGTACCAAGGCCCTTCAATGATGGTGCATGCGATCCAAGGCATGCGTCCTAACCTACTTGCGGCGTCTTGGAATTTCTGCAACTTCCAAAGCGAACAACATGGAGGTGTTTCAGGGATCCAGATGGAATTTAAGACTTGCGATTCACATGGTCGCAAGGGTGCAGGCTCTGGAGGAGTCTGGGTCAACATCGGGTCGTTGGTCGTTGGCGGAAAGCTTGTTGCTGTTACAGCTGAAACTAAGTGGCCAGACGAAGAACCGTCTCATAAGGGCGTCGTCTCAAGGACGACGCATCTGAATGCTGTTCATGATCCTGACACGAGCTATCTTAAGCCCCAACAGATTTCATGGGAGTGGAAGGGACCGTCGATCCTCTCTGATGCCCCGGGAAGCGTCCAAGCCAAGCTTGACGTTGATGTTGGGAGCATTGAAAGCCCCAAGGGATTGGTTGAGAAGGTTGATGTGCTTGCGGAAATCCCTTACGTTATAAAGATGGCTGTGAACTACGTTGCTGGGACGAAGCCCTACATTTACCAGGTAACTCACCATTTCGCCGTAAATGTTCGCTTAGCTAACTCCTTTCGCAGTGGTACAATCCTGCAACCTTATCGATCACTGGACCAGAGGCTATTACCCCAGGGCTTTCGTCTGGCCTTGAGATTTCTGGTATTCTTTTCAACGAGGCGTCCTTCATTTCTTAATGCATTGGAATTTAGTTACCATTTACTACATTGTACAGTATCTACACATATATCCAAGGGCGGTTGAACGTTCGATGTTACCGAATAGAAGGAGAACGCGTATGAGTCCACGTGTTCGGCTGCGGGAGCTGCGGTGTGGGGATGACCGTGAAGAGAGTCATATCAAAAGTCGACAAACAACACAATTTAAGTCAAAACTTTTGATCGACGAAGGCGACGATGTGCAATGTTGCCAAAAGTAATACGCACAAGTCCAGCTGCCTTTTCTCGTCAAATACGTCCCTCTCATGTCCTACCTACTCTTAGTGCTTTATCCAGGCGACGGATCCTGGTACCACGGATATCCACAGCCGCCTTTCATTCGACACCCCAACGGCAAGGCTTACCTCTTATTCCAATATTTGCTGCAATACTCAAGGTATGCTATTCAGTGTGTTATGACTTACCAATTCTCAAGGTCTAGATAGTCTTCAACGTCTCTGGAATTAGCGCGGACGGCTGCACGGATAGTTCTCACCTTCATGCCTGTTATCCTTTGGACAAACGCTAAGTCGAAACGAAAACTAAAGTGGGCCGCTCTGCATGGCAAACCAAAATCAGAAGAAACTGTTGCCCGAGTGCATAAACAGATACGAAATCGAAAGCATATACTGTACGGCCTGCTCCTCGTACCACTCACATTATTTTGGGGTACCATAGTCGCAAGTTTAGAGAAGACTCCTTTGACAGGACGGTAAGTTGAGAGTCACACAATCCATGCATTCAAGGCATATCTTAACCTCATTTAGCTGGAGATTGATCATCCTCTCACCTGAAGAGGAGGAGGAGATCGCTAATCAGCTCGCTGGGCCTGGCTGGTACAACGCGGTCGGTGAGATTCTCTCGCATGACGGGCCTCCGACAATCATACCTAACACGGACTGGAGATACGCTTGGGTGGACTCAACATTACGACAGCTTGAAGCAACCATTCCGGTCCTTACCAATGAACCAACGACTCATGACTGCTGGTTTGACAACGAACAGGACCATCCGCCCATGCCCCCTCCCGCCCAATTCCCTTTACGACCCCGCCCTCGCGCAGCTGAGTACTTTAGGCGTGTGTGTGACAACATTTGTGAAGGGCGGTTATTCAAACCACCTAACCCAAGAATGCCCCATACGATAGCGGGCCCGCCATATTCCTTACTTATCGTCAACAAACCCAATTCATCAAACGCCTTTTCCTACGGTTTCGGGCCCAATGGTGGTGGTGGTATTGTCGTATACTCGGGCTTCCTGGATGAAGTGCTCTCACGAGCCCCTATGCAAGAAACTCCTCCCGTAGAAAAGCCGAAATCTTGGCTGTCCACTCTTTTTGGTGGCCTTTTTTCCTCCCCTCCACCTCAACATCCTACCCCCACCCCAGAACAAACATCCGAGCTTGCGATTTTGCTTGCCCATGAACTCTCCCACCTGGTGTTGTCTCACCATTTAGAATCCTTATCATCTACCACAGTCATCGTTCCGGGCACGATATCCATACTCACGGATATTGTTAGGGTTCTCCTATTCCCCATCACGATGATGTTTGGTCCTTTCGTTAATGACGCGGTTGCTCAGCTGGGCAAAGTCGGGTCGGGAGAACTCATTAAGGTTGGGGAATTCTGTACAAGTTTACATCAAGAGATAGAAGCTGACGTTGTATCGGCGAGGTGAGTTTATGAAAACACTAAGGATGATTGAAACTCAGGTTTTATTATTTTCCTTTCCCTCTAGACTACTCGCTCATGCTGGGTTTGATGCTCGCGAAGCTGTGAAGTTCTGGGAAGTACGATCCGCAGAGAAGAACAAGAGGTGTTCAATGGAAATGGAGGAGGCTCATAATAATTTCCCAACAGTCAGGAGAATATGGGGTGCGACCCATCCAGTGAACGAGCTACGCATGGATGCATTACGACAAGAACTTTCTCGATGGGAAAAGGAGCGACTTGCTACGGTTGCAAGGAATAAGCGGAAAGAGGAGCGTTAGAGGGACTCGATGTAAATCCCGTTTTCCTTTTTTTGTGTTATCTACATCATTGTACAGCCAACTAGCTTTCTGTTGTGCATTCGTCTCCTTATCAAAGTCCGTACCTATTTTAGCTGTCCATTATTTAAGACCCACTCGATGACCTACTACGTCTATACAAGGAGCATATCATCCAGAAAAGACTGACCACCATCTACTCTTCCGCGTTCGATAATAAAGACTGTCGCGGATCGTCAACTGACTTATACCTCCTGACAAGTCGTGCATTCCGTGCACCGTCCGGTAATGTTTCAATCTCTTCTACGACCTCGTACCCACCTAGCTTCGGTAGCAGAATAATCCATATGTAATAATACATGGCACACAGCTGCCAGATAAATTCAGCAACGGCTCACTGATATGACAAACGTGATTACCGCAATGAGAGCCAACCCGGCAACGCAGTATGTTGCGTACCAGAAGGAAACATCAGCATGGCCAGGCTCAGGAGGTACCCTTCGTTCATCAAATCAGTTCCGAAATGAAGCATATACGTAGTACTATCCACGCACCATGGCATCACGAGAAGAAATATGCACGATAGAAGGTAAATTATTACGATACTGTTACGTGCCTGCAACAAGGAACGAGGAATTCCTGCAAGGGCTCGTCTTTTCCGGAGTACCCAGACACCGACACACATCGCCGATTGAAATATCTGCGAAGACGGTAGGTAAGCTGGTAAACCCCAAAAAATACCTGACATACAAGATTGGGATACGATGCAAGATCAAGTACAAAGTTAAAGGCATCCTTGGCGGGTACAGCCAAGATCACAAAGTATGTTAAGCCCATTTTGAGAAGGGCAGGCCCAAGAGGTGTCCCAAAGGGCCGAGTCGATGAGAAGAAGCTGGGGAATGGGAGGAATCCTTGTCTTGCTACTTCACGAATTATTCTTGTCTATAGAACATGTTCATTACTAGGCGAATTCTTGATGTCGCTGAATCGAACATACCTGACCAACGGCCTACCCAATCCACGATCAACCATGATGATAAACCATAGGACCAGAGAAAAGGAGAAACGGCCTACCACAGCAATCTAGATAAATTTTAACGTCAAAAAGTTCTAAGGTCATGAAGGCGACTAAACTAACAATATTGCCAAAGCAGCTACACGCGACTAGGAGAGGTAAGATCTTAACGCCTACAACAGGGCCGAACAACCTTTGAAAGAACAACGCTGCAATAAGTTGTCCGGAATCCCTTATATCCTCACGAGGGATAACAGCGACATAGGCGACATTAACGAGCAGGAAAAGGACCGCCATCAGGGTCAGTGAGATGATGCCAGACTTGCGAACAGTGCGGACAGGATCACGCCCTTTGATTTCTCCCAGGACATTGTAAGCGTTATGCCATCCAACGAATGCGTGATTAACTTTGACCTTTTACAATTGCAGGTCAGGCTGGAGAACATTTCGTGGAAAGACGAGGCGTCTTACCAAGGCAGTGGCGAGGGCGTTTGGGTTCGATGAGCTACCCTCAAATAAATTATGGAAGTTCGAATATGGATCCTTGATGTGTGTAAGGCCCAACAGGACTGCTAGACCTGTGACAACCATGCTATCGATAGATGATCAGTAAAGAAGCATCGATCGAGAGGTGAGATGGCTTACAAGGCCAGGGAAATAATCTTCACGACAGTCAAGAAATTGACCAGGCGTAAAGACCATTTAGTTGATACAGCAACCACTAAAATCATGTATATCAGGACAGGAAAATAAAGGAGAAAACAGACATACCCCCAACAGTCCAAAGCACGACCAGAAGCGCAGTCAACGTCTGGTTAAAATCAGTAATGGGTATCTCCATGGCAGTCAAGGTATATTGAGCAAAAACTACAGCGTTCGACGCGCTAAACCTGGAGATATACGATCAATAGTGAGCCTCTTAGAAGATCAACAAAGGAGTTGAACACACGACATCAAGACTGCTGTGACAGCAAAAGTGCTAGAGACAAGAAACCTTGGCCGAGGATATGCTTGCTCCAGATAGACAACCTCTGCACCTGACCGATTGGGAAACATAGATGCAAGTTCGCTATACAGAGTCAGGCCAGCTATCGTGCGTCATGCATTAAACTTCGTCCGACTAATTAGAATGGCTAGTCCACGAACCAAAAGCAAACAATGGACCGAGTATCCAGTACACGAAGAGCATTCCGATGGATCCTACTGAACAGAAAATGGCACCAGGTACAGCATATATACCCGATCTATGTTGAAGATAAGTAATAGTAAGGCCAATAGCAGAATCGACGATGGCATTACCCAGTTATTTGCCCAACGTTGAGCATGACAGCGGAAAATAAGGTCACTTCTCTACCCAATGGATTGACCTGTATCATATGCGTCGATAAATTGTTCAATATTTTGGCTCGAAAGCTACATACCCTCTCAAATGGGGCACCTAATGCCTTGGAGCTTGAGCCTTCAATGACGATAGATTGCTCGCCATCGTCTACGTTGTTCTCGATATCGATAGAAGCCATGAAAGAGAAGAACAGAACATCGTATGAGAGGCTCAAGCTCTTATTCAGTTGACGCAGGTCATTTGTGCGCCAGATTGCGTGATGGTGCCTCGCTGTCTGTATAATAAGGTGCGCATACACGATGATGCTGGACGTGTTGTTGATGCTTGTTATTTAAATTACTCCCCCTCAAGCTGCGCCTCGAACTGCGCAGGTTGGCAGCAACCAATGTATTCCCTCCTTATTCCATTTGTCTTGACTTTTTGTGTCGCTTATACCTCTGCTAATGCATCTCTGACCCCACCTACCGTGTTAGTCCAGAGCTCCACAAGTAGTGCACCGAGTAGTGCATCTAGCAGTACTTCCAGCACAAATGCAAGTACATCTGTGACACCAACCAGCAGTGCTGCATTCCCTTCACTCAGTGGTGTCTCTGACTGTGGTGAGTATAGATGCCTCAACTATGGCATGCTATCACGCCTGACCTTTATCTAGTCACGAACTGTCTTCAACTCTCTGTTAGCAGCATCAACTGTACGAGTGTGACGGATATTACTTGCTATTGTAAATCGTGAGTAACAGTTTTTCAAGGAGCAGATGAGTATTTACCTGCTCGTCTACCTAGTTCACATTTCACGAAAGACCTTTTCAATTGCACCGAAGTTTCTTGTGCTCAGGAGCTCGGAACCGCAGAATCCTTGGCTCAGCAATTCTGCAACATAGCTAACACGTCATCTACATTGTCGTTCCCTTCCACGACATCGACTTCCTTGGCAGCGTCATCTGGTTTGACATCATCAACGCCAACAAGCCCATCGGGCTCAACATCTAGCAGTGCCACAACGGCTGGAAATGCGCCAACAACCAATGCAGCACTGTCAATTTCTTTGCCAGGTGCTAGTAGCCTAAGTATCGGCCTGGGAGTTGCCCTGCTTGGAGCATTTATTAGCGGGATACTAATTGAGTAAAGAGCGACCATGCCGGACCATTAGATTGTATGATATCCTCTTCTATGAACAGTTTACATGCATACTTGGTTACCCCGATGCTGGACATCCAGCGGAGCACCTGAATAATACCTCTAGATAAACAGGTTACCCATTCACTCACTCATGACTTGGTTTGAACACGAGAGCCTAATCACCAACAATCTAATTGCGGAAAGATATTGATACATCATAAAAATCCAAGCGATTCTCGGAATAGGGCTACAGAGAGTTGGCCGTTAAGATGCTGAGCTTGCATTCGAAAGACAGGTCTGTTGCTGGGCAGTACATGAAGCCACAGTAAAGCCATTTTGATTGCCCGACGCGTTAGCTGCATCTGCGCACTCGTTGTTCTGAACATCACTGTGGCATAAAATAATTCAGTACGCAGATAATTTGTGTTCGAGGTGATATACGTACCATGAACGTTGCAAGGCACTCGCCTCATCGTTGAATACATTGTTGCCTGCGACCTGGAACTGCCCATTTCCAAGTGCAGTGACAGCAGGAGCAGTCACGCCGCCCAAAGACCCAGTGAAGGTTTGAAGGTTGGTAGACGTTGATGAAGACGAACCTGACGAACTCGAAGAGCTTGAACTTGTAGCTGCTTGGGTAGTGACAGCGGCAGGGGCGGTGCTAGCGGCGGCTGTTGATGTTTTCTGCAAAAGTATTTTAGAAGCCAGTTTTAGGAGCAGATTTCTCAAACTTACCTTGGTTGTAGTCGCCGCCGCAGTAGCGGCAGTAGCAGTAGAACTCGCAGCAAGGTTGTTATTGTTTGCCGCCGTAGATGTAGTTGCAGCAGCACTGGCAGTAACAGTTTGGCCTTGATCGTTGATTTCGGGAGTGTCTGCGAAACTCTACGGAAACAAAAGTCAGCTTTAACTTCAAGAAAGGTTGGCCTTCTTACCGTCTCGATTCCGAAAACAGAATTGAACCTATCGGCCTGAGCACCGCTTCCAGTAGGAGCCGTATCAGCAGCGGCTTTGGCAGTTGCACAGGTAGCTTGTGCCGTGGCGTCTGCACCGCAGGAGTTCACGAGGGTATCACAGATAAATTCTGTAACGACTGTAGTTAGAGCTATTCCAGGATGCACGCATGGCAAAGTGCATACGTGAGATGATATCGATGTTCTGAGCGGGTCCGTGGTCATACGAAGCTGCATATGCAAAGTTAGAAAAGGAACTGCAAATCCTCTGGAAGAACGACTAACTTTGATTAACAGGCTCGAAGCTAGTATCAACGCGATTGTCGAAACCAGTGCCAAATTTAATTTCAGGGATAGAACACGACCCAAAACTGCCAATATTGGTGCTCGAGGAGGTCGAAGTACCAGAAGTCCCAGTCGCAGTACTTGAACTTGCGGAGGTCGTGCTGCTACCAGTGCCTGGAACAACATTCCCTGTGTTATCGACGGAAGCAACTGAGCCGAAGTTCTACACGATTGAAGATGAGCACTCTTTCCGGATTGGGGCCAGAACATTCCTCACAGTAGTAATTCCGAAGGCGGCATTGAACGCATCCGCCTGGAAGCCAGTTCCCGACTGGGCAGCAGCAGCTGCCGCTGTAGCAACCGCACAAGTGTTTAATGCAGTTTGGTCAGCTCCGCAAGGACTCTTCAACTCAGAACAGATGAATGAGGCGATGACCGCGATGTTATCAGCAGAGCCATGGGGGTAGGAGGTTTCATCCACAGGCTCAAAGCTTGTCTCCTTCCTGCCGTCAAAGCCAACACCAAATTTGATCTCGGGGACTGAACAGCTACCAAAGTTGCCGATGTTGGCCGAACCTGTTGAGGTTGCAGCAGGAGCGCTTGTTGCGTCACCGACGTAAAAGATGGTGGCTCCTTGGGTGGTGGAAGCGGCTAGGGAAGTTGCAGTAATAGTCACAGTGACTGCAGTCTGTAGGAGAGTCGCATAAGCCATTGAAGTGTTGGGTAATTAAATTTAATTTACTGCACAGGAAGTCGTAGAAGCGCTGACTACGCGCACGGCTGTACCGGTAGGTAGAGATGTTGTCGACACTACAGTGGACGAGTTGCTGAGGTGACGTGAGCAATAACACATCAATATTCTCAACGGCGACTCACGAAGATACAGTACCATTGAACGGAGAAGTGTTTGCCTGCGTGCCCTTTATCACAGTAGCCTTAGTAGCGGGATCAAAGAACAGCTGTGGGTCATTTGAGGGATCCTGAGCCTGGACCAATCCATTCAGCTCCGCATTCTTGGGGGCTTTCTGACAAAATACAGAGTTTCGCAGAGATGGTGGATTAGTGGTGAAGTCCTTAGAACAACGTTAGTAAGCCTGGAATCACAAGAAATGAAGAGACTTATGATCCAACAACTCACAGGTGGCGTGTTTTTCTCAGCTTGTCGGTATTCTTGAGCAAGTGCAATCATATTTGCTTGGGTAGCGTTATCGAATTGCCTACTAGCATCTATCCACCGAAGATTAAGCAGTCTACATCGTGAATATGAAGCCAAGGAATAGAACACGTACCAATGATAGAGTCTGCCATATCTTGTTGAGAGCATTCTGGCTGGGCAGCTAGAAGAGGTGTGATGGCGGCACCAGCTAGGTTACCGCAGACCTGACCAGGGCAGGCTGCGCTAAGCTTGTCAATCACAGCAGGGTGTTCTTGACCAAAACGACGAGGATGGAGAAGGACAGCACGGCCGTTCCTTTCAAGCCACCTCTCACGTGCGAGAGCAGGCTGCGAAGCAGCGAAGAAGGAAAGCGCAAGAAAAATGACGTTGGATTTGGAAAACATCTCTTGAAAGGAAGTGGGGTGGTAAAGAAAGTGGGTGCAGTTAGATGTTGAGAAAAGAATGGATAGAGACGCCTGGTCGAAGGAAAAGAAGAAAACGCGGAGCTGGCCGTCGAAGAGGACACAGTTTGAATCTAGTTGAACCTAAAGATCGGCGCCTTTGGTAGCTCAGACTTCTTATATCGTCCAGTTCTGAGAGAGAAACATAAGCGGGCATTTTGTCAACCTAATGATGCGTTCCGATAAACAGCCGGTTGCACTTGCCTACCAGATGAGAACAGGTTCCGCGTGCCTTATACAACAAAAAAGTAGTCGAAGATGACCAAGAGAAGTTTCTCGACATTCACGGTTTCCAGGAATCCAAGGATAAGGGTTTGGGTTCTTTTGGGTTGTAGCAACGAGCCGCAAGGAGTTTGTACCCATCAAGCAACATAGACTTGCCAACCGGGACCTTTTGCATGTTTGGGCGCACCATTAGCAAACGTCGAATGTCGTCTTACTTCGAATTCGTTATAAGGGGGCTGGCTGAAGTGTGTTGGAAGGAATGGGAGTCGGAGTTAGTTTCTGCCTTTTGTGGCTTCAGGGATTATATGTTTGCTGCGAGATCATACTGCGGATGGCTTATTCTGTCTTCCAGATTTTTAGATCTACCCTTACGCACCATATCATTCAGGCCTAGGCCGTATGTTCAGTTAGTTACACTTCGGTCGAGATTTTTTTTTTTACAAAACAAGGGAGTAGTTCACAAGCTCATTGACTTCGTTAATTCAGTTATTATGGCATACTCAAAGAATAAAGAATATATATGTAATTTTTTTTAAAAAACCACAAGCTTTCTTCTGTTATTGGGGTCTGCGAAGGGAAGTGTTGAGAATTATAGGACAAGAGTAAGGCATGAAGCTCAGAGACCCAGCATCAGTCTGAGTGTGTGGTGCATTAGAAGCATATCACTAGGATAAGTCAAAGAAGGGAGTTTATCGATTCAGTTGACTTTGAAATAACGGGGAAGGACAACAAAAAACGTCCAGGCAATAAGGGCAGTCAATGATTTCATACCAGGACAACAGAGCAGATCAGGATGGGCCAGATTACTTCAGGTAGGAAATAAAAATATCATTACAGAGGGGTGACTGAGTGCTTGATATGGTACGTCTTCGCATAGCCAACCAGAAAGGATGGGTTGTCCATTTAAAATTGCATAGCATTGTCAATGAATGTCAACTCTTGTGCGCACACGACAACACCTTCGTATGTCATCTATTGGCTGTTTTGTTATCTTTGAATTGGGTTGTCAAGGAATAACATTCTAGTGGTGATGGTGAGCGTGAGCAGGTTCCTCTCCAGTCGCGTGCTCGAGGGGGCCAGCTTGGACATCGAGTTGGTAGACTAACGGAAGGTATTGGCTAAGTATTCGTGAAAACAAAAAAAAAATGACTTACCCGAACCGCATTCGGTGCAACGGGCTTGCCTCTCCTGGGTCAAGGTGAACCAAAGGACGTCATGGGAATCGGCAGGGGAACCAGTACATCCAATGATACGCTCGACATCCTAAAACAAACTTGGTAAGTCATAAAGCGTGAAAGGAAGCGAGAACACGCACGTAACACGGCACAAGAATGGGGTTGGTTTTTGTCCCAATGCGACTGGCATCAAGGGGTGCGTCATCGAAGACCTTGACACCCTCGAGCTCACCCAAGAGCTGAAGACGCTCGAGACCGGTGGCCTGTTCGACGTCACTGGGAACTTCACCAGGCTTTCCTCCAGAACCAAAGAGCTGAGGGGGAGCTGGGCCGTGAGACTCAGACCTGCGGACGGTGGAGTGAATTGCGCGGAGACCTCTTGGCTTGAGGTTGGAGCGCGCAGCGAGGAGCGTCGGGCGAGCAGCACGCACTGCAGATCTGAACATCGTTTTGAGTTTGAGGTGGGTGGTCGGGCAAAAGTCACACTCTGGTCGATGTCACACGTGACACTTTTCCGCTCACCTCCGAAACTGATTATATAATGCGTGTTGCACCTCGCCTGAACTTTGACGTTGGGACGCGTTTTTGCGCTAAATTTTGAAAGAACGACGCGTATTTTGACCCTAAATATAGGGGAGTGCCCGCTGAAACGTCGATGACCCAAATAACTCTGTGTTTCGAATTGGGACATAACTATTCCATATTAGGATAAAATGAATCTTCTATTCGCGGCGCAACCTTGAAAGTGCTCTGGCTAGCATTGCCGCTGTTTATTTTCTTTCTGCTCTCTACGGTCACTGGTGACCATGGTCTACCCTCCTACCGACGCCACAGTTGAGAATGGCCTCCCTGTCAACGCCTTACCCTCCTTTTGGACCACTCCCTCCCAGTATTCTGTCGACTCTATAACTACCCCTGTCCGCAGAGGAGTCAGATTAAAGGCCTTTTTCAAAGGATGGAGATCTCTTTTCCTTGGATCATGTACGTTTGAAGCATATATACCGCTCAACATCCTCCACTGAGCAGCGCCACGTTAGGGCTTAACCTTCTACTCGTCACGATCCCTATATCAGTCTGTGCTTTTATCTATTTCAGCTTTCTCTGTTGAACGCGGGTGTGTAGTGGACATTGAATCTAACTATGCCGAACGCCCATGCTCTCAAATTCATTTGTGAGTTGGCTCAGAGCGCATACCACTGTAGAATCCTAATCCAGGCATGCTATGCCAGTTTCTCTGCTAGCATTGATCCCACTGGTAAACGTATGTATAAATGACAATGGTTTGATAGCCAAGCTTACCTCAGTGGCTTTTAACTCAAGTTACATGATCTTGCGACCCACGAGCTCGCACTCCGCATTGGGGGTTCAAAGGCTGGGCTCGTGAATGCAAGTTTGGTACGTATGCATATATGCGCTGATTTTAATATCTGATCTCCTGCAGAGTAACATGTTGGTCTTGAAAATGCCTCTCTGCTTCTACTAACACTCAACCCTTACTAGGGTCAGCATCGTAGTAGCGGTGCGTTGCCACTCACGCGCCCTTTCTATCGTTTGTTCACAATCGTCGTTTTGATTAGATAACAGCATTGCGTAAATGCCACCTTGCCTTCGTTCAATCTACCTGCAAGTACAGAAACTGCGGAAATGGTCCATTTGGTACTCACTCGCTTTGCAGTGATGGGTGCTATGCTGAGCAAACTCTGTAAGTGATCCTTGAGATCTTTCGGATATTGGGCAATGACATGCAACTGAAGTACTGGTTCTTGGATTGTGTTTCCTGGCGGGGGGCACAAGGTTTTCTGAACAAGGTTTCGATCCGAGTACGCAGTGTCATATTTGATATCACTTTCCGAACTGCATCTTCTCTCTCTAGCCGCAACCCAAATGCAGTCCAGCCTACTTGGTATCAGCGTCGCAGCATTATTTCTGCCTGCTGCATATCATTTCTCTCTCAGTGGGTCTGTGACGGACATCCCTGACTCGCAGAAAAGGAATATATTGAACATGAGCCATGGCGTAAGCTCGCGGTCTGTTTCTGTTGGTCATCTGCTAAATTATCTCTTGCCTTACCAGGTTGCTGTTATACTTCTTTTCAGTAAGAATCTGTTTTCTATGAGGAAGACCATAAAACTCACAAGTGACAGTCTATGGAGCATATCTTGTCTTCCAGCTATGGTCACATTCTTACCTGTACACAGATATTCATAACAGACAGAGTATGACATTTTCTTCCGCTGCAAAAGACTTGGCAAAGCCACGACTCGCATCTCCTCAAAAGGATCCAGAAATCCTTGGAATAGACGATCGTTCCGAGAGTCCTTCACCATTGGATGATGACAGTCGCAGCGTCGATGATCTCCTGGCACATCCTGTACACCGTCCAGTGTACCTTTCTCCAGCTGCAGCCCATCTTGCATCGTCACAGCTCACGTTGGCACCAATTGAGTCCCCCAGTAACTCTCAAGTTTCTCTCCTTGGATCAAGTTGCGAACGCGGGGAACCAACAGTCAAGCTTGTGCCTCGACACGGCGGGTACCCCATGTCACGCATGCTCTCGACACGGTCAGCAGTCTCGACCGCAAGCACCGTGACCTATCAAGGGAGTCAAATGGTTAACGAGAAGATAGAGAGCCCCGTTGACGCTCAGGGCAACGAAAGCGAGGGCGAGGACGTTGACGCTCCCCATGAACCGCGTGTAGGGATTCTGCTGGTTGTTTTCGTCTTGGTAATCGTTACTGTCGTGAGTGTTGCGTCAATATCTCTGCACAGAATATATTCTCATCTTCGGTGGCATACATCTAGACGGCGTCCGTCACAGCCGACTGGTTGGTGGACTCGATGGACGGAGTGTCTTCAAAGATTGACAGAGAATGGGTTGGCCTCATTCTTCTACCCGCGGTCACGTCTTTGGCAGGTTGTCTTTAGATTTCTCATGTGTTTTCGATTGCCCCCTCACAAGTCCTTTTCCCACAGAATGTATGACAGCAGTCAATGTGTCGGTCAAGGACGAATTGACTTTCAGCATCGGAGTCGCTGTGGGGTCAGCCATTGTACGTATATTGTCTAAATTTTGAATCGTTCATCAACTGACGAAGGCTAGTAGCAAACGGCCTTGTTCGTCATCCCGTGAGTAGTCCTACGCTTTCAACGTGTAACCGTTGGTAGCGCTGTCTGACGAAGTAAAGGTTCATTGTCATGTTGGCATGGGCAATTGGCAAACCACTGTCGCTACTGATGGACCCATTCCAATCGCTCGTATGTCTTTATAACAATACTCTATTTCGGTTGGATACTTGGCTTAACGTACGTTCACACGCGCAGGTGCTCTATATTTCCGGTAAGCTTTTATTCTCGTCAACAAAGCGTAATTGAACCATGATCACGGAGTAGTCCAAACCGTACAATATGTTGTTGTTGACGGCAAATCCAATTGGCTGGAAGGCATGATCCTCGTCTGTGAGCATGCGCCTTTGAGCTCTTTTATCTCTGCTAATGGCACTATGAATGACAAGGCTTATATATCATCATTGCGGTGACTTTCTGGTATTACCCAGGTCTGTTTTTGGCCATATTTTTGCGCACGAATTCTGATTACATATCCCAAAGGCTCCCCTCTCCCAACGTCACTTGCGGAGTGTGTTATTTAGATAAACTTGGCAAGTTGAACAACATACACTGCATCGTCGGACTCCATCATTTCTATCGTTACAGCCACATCACGGACTATTATTACACACTTAAGTACGGACATTGGACTGCCACACCAACGCACATTATATTCCTATGTAATTCACATTCTTTAACTGCCCATAAGTACGAGATAGTTGATAGTTGATACATAGTATAATATTGTCTATTTTGTATTAATAAACCGTCATTAGTGTTGCCAATATGCACATGTACATGAAAGAACGAGGTGGTCCAAATCATAGGAGTCAGTCTTACGCCTTTTGACTCCTAGCTCACATAGAAGATGCATTACAACGCTAAATTAGGACCCGTCCTTAGTTCAAAACAAGAAGTACTTTGAGCTTTTTGATGTGGTCAGACGGCGATGCGATGGGTGTACTTAGAAACCTTGCATAATATTAAGAACTCTACGAGTTAGAGGTAATAACGGTCACCTGGTGGGTAATCAGAGAATGCAGTAATACGGCTTGAGAGCTCGAACCCACCTATTTGACCCATCCCAGGTTGTATAACCCATACTGGGCGACCAGAACCGTCTGGATTATCGTCCCCTGAATAGCCCTCTAACCATCCTTCGCGAATGACATCGTCAATAGCACCACAAACAATAGTCACTTTGGGGAACGCGCGGCGTAAAACCGACACGCCACCATTACGCGCCACCAGGAAAGTGACAAAAATGATTCTATCTTCTCTAACACCGTGATCAAGTAGGACACGAACAGCCATAAAGGCTGCAGCTGCAGTGCCAATCTGTTCGAGAGGTGACGTGAGATCGCTTCAAAGACAAGATGGAGCTCAAAATCACCTGCGCATCGAGCAAGAACACCCATGATTCCTTTGCCAAATGCCTCAAGCGAACACAGTTCGGAAGCATAGAGTGAAGAAGCAGCGGTTCTCCTGTCTTTCCTTCGGATTGAATTAGTAGTGAGCCCAGTGGAACATCGTTGATAACACGACGGAATCCACGTTCCAAGGCACCACCTCTGTATAACCAGTTACAACATTCTTCTGTATAGTGAGTGATGCAATAGAGGATACTCACGAACGTAATACAGAGACACCGCATACATTCTAGATGTAAACACTTAGACTATCAGAAACCGATATCATTGGCCAGCCTCACCTGAGCGCCTAGCATTTTGCCGTGGGATTCTGCACTGACAGGTGTTGTCACAGTCTTGGGAACATAAGGCAGGTATTGTAGCGCATTTTCCACCAATAAAGTGGATAAACGGTCCACAAAGAACACAAAGTCTTGTGTGGACGTATCTTTCGACCTTAGAATCGTAAAAATTCCCTGTGGATGTTTGTTAAATTAAGTCCAATTTCACAAGGGCCTTCAATCAAAACATACTTCGAGCTGAGGTGTGTGAGGAAGGACCTTCAAGTCGAGATCTTCAACACTTTGTATCACCTGAGTCGGGAAGTACAGATCAGGAATGGCTAGCTTTTGGCGGAACTGATTGGCGCGTTCTTCCAATTGTCGACGAATGTGAGCGGATATCAGGTCGATCGCTACCGCATTATTCGAGCCGGGGACAATCTATGGTGATGTTGATGATAAATGGGAGGGGCTTTGAAAGCAAAGCTTACGATATCAGCATGTGATGCATTAGGGCGGACGAAGGCATCGTATGCGGGCTTGACGAACCGTAGGTATCTGCATGGTATTGTCAGAACTGTTGTCTTGAGATTGTATAATCAGACTTACTGATCTAGAATCCCGGATACATCCCTTCCTCGCTCTTTGGTATCCCGAGCTATTCGTCGTGCAAGCATAAGGTCCGAATCGCACTGAACGAATACCTACAAAATAAAAATTGACTGGTATGATGAAGACATATTGTACAACCACACCTTAAGGTCGTACAATGCTCGGAGAGCGGGGTCATGAAGAGCCATGATTCCCTCCGCTGTAGAAAGAGGGTAAGCGAGAAGAAAAGAGCACACTAGAAGGGGTTCAACCAATGATGATGGTAGCACCGTAAAGGTACTTTGCTTCTGAAAGTCGTTGATGCTGAGAAAAGGAATAAACGGGAATATTTGATTGCTTGCAGGCTTTGAGATCGGAAAGGCACTGTCGTTATAACTTGTAAATGTTCACAATACTCATCATATAAAGACAACAAACCGCAGCGAACAAAGGCATGTCTATAGCATCAGGGTGATCAAAATCCAACTTGTTCGCGTGTGCAAGTTCGAGCTCCTCAGGGGTATGGTGCTTGTAGAAGCTATCCTAGCCAAATTATCAGTTTTAGTAGCATAGATGTGGAGAGGGTCAGATACTTGGGATAAAATAATGACTGTTGGTATAGAACCGAGAGCTTTCACGATCTCTCGAGCTACATGCGTCTAGGATAGAAGGAATCAGATGATATGCATGTTGGCAGTTTCAATCGCAGACCTTGCCACTCCCAGATCCACCTTTAGAAAGATAAGATGTCGTTAGTCTATATAGGTATAATACTCGACAAGAGCCAAAATTCGTACCGGATACCGCCACAACGTATGCATCCCAGGTTCTTTTACCATCTATGCCATACCTGAAATACGTCCTCGATCAATAGGACACTCTTTGCAAACATGTGCCTGAGTACCAAGGGGGACGTCCATGAGACACTAGAACAGAGTTCTTCTTGGGTTGGAGGGAGAGATATTGGGGTAATGAGTCGTTGGTCTGGACAACATCGGTGAAGCCATGCTTCTCTGGCTTGGACATCCCCTTCAATGTGAGCAACAAACGTTGACTGCACACGACTCGATCATGGAAGTTGTTATAGCCATGATGTATTATATAATCGACTGCTGTACTAGGACAAAAATCAAGTTACCGCCTCACTCAAGCAAGAAATCAGCAACTGCAGCCTTCATCTGCTCAATGTCCATCTTCTGGCGCGCCCAGACCTCTTCGGAACCATCAGCAGATTCTTCGGCAGTCGTCGCATTGGTAGAGTTTGTGGGCAAACTCGTCAAATTTGAGGTTATCCAGACTGGCAAGGGCACAGGATTGTCCTTTGACGCTAGCACAGCAGTTGTTCCCCTGCTACTTCGACTTGTCAGAGTAGTGTGACAAAAGTAACATAGAAACGGCGTTAGTGATGGAAGCGATTCGGAAGATGCAGTGTCTGCAGGATTTTGATCAGGAAAGTGTGGTGGACGATATGATCCAAGAGAGGAGGCATCCTTGAACGATCGAATCGATATCCGTGCTTTCCAATCCTGAAGCCCATACTGTGTGGGGCTGAAGGCAATGTGAGCCCCATGGAATCAAATATCCCATTCAAACATACCGTTCGCATAGTATGCATTTACCTCCAGTTCCTTGCTTTGGTGCCAATTTGGCACATGTTCGCGCTATGGTGGACACCGTAGATGGATAATCCCGTTCAAGCCCAACGATGAAATCTTTGAAATATGCATTAGCAAAATACGTAGATGTTCAAGAGCAAAAGCCTCACCCTTTGTTAGCGGTCCAATACTTTGTCTTCCACCAAAGAACTTCTCGCGTCCTACGATATGGAGACTATGCCACCATGCCCATAAAGCGCACTCCTTCATCCCAATATCTTGAAGAGGACGGATGATACGAACAGCTCCATTCTCGTCTCCGTTCTCTTTCCTCGACAGGGAATGGGTAGGGATCCATTCTTCTTTTGCTTCTTCTCTGACGACAAAACCGCCTCCTTGAGAGATCGAAGAAATAAGAGACACGGAGAGAGATGTCAGAGAAGTTCCAAGTAAAAGGTGTGATGATCCTGTTGATGATGCGGCATAAAGGAGGAGCATTCTGGTAAGTGTCTGCACTGCGCTTGGGATCGCAGTCTGGGTTGGAAGGGAAGAGATAAATTTTTGCAGTCGGTCCACAGGTGTCTCATCTCCCAAATTTGAGATGGGCAAAAGATTGAGGGCTAGATGATAGAGACTTAAAATCACAAGTTCATATCGCACACAAAAATAACACTGCACACCTTCATTCCCTAGATCCATGCCCAAGTCCTCTAAATCACCCTTTCCACCTACACTGTCCCACCAAGCTCGGTTAAAAGCGTCTTCAATCCTCAATGGAAGGAATGTCAATCCTTCGTATTTTTCTACGAGCGCGCGTACATCCTCTGTCCTATCCCTTGCCTATCTGGGCAGTTGATGAAGCCGTCAAGAAAATCATGAAGAATTACGTACCCCTGCAAAAGCATTACAGGCCTCAACATAACATACAGTCCCGCGAGGCCATACAAGAAGATTCCGAGGATGGTTTTTTCCGCCTCGCGGTTTTCCGGTCGTATCGTCAATTGGCGCGTTGTGGAAGGAGAAATACGTTCGATACACCAGGTCAAGCAATACGGTAGATCCTAGCCCACCAGAGAGACCTATCAGAAGATCTCCACCTGCCTTGAGCCCTTTGCGGCGCACGCCATCCGGCAATGGATTGACAGTGGGGTCGAGTGCACGGCGGAACTTGATAGACATTAGTGGAAAAAAACAATCTCTGTGCCATAATCGGTCAGATCTTGTAGTAAATCGTGAAATATCTAGGCGCACTTGCAGTAGACTGCGTGTCGAATGACGATATTCCCTGTTTTTTCTTTACATCGTACACATTGTTTTGATTTGTCGAACTTTGGGCGACCTCGATCCTACAAGATTAATGCGAATTCTGGGGTATATATAAAATACCTCACGAAGCATAAGTGCATCCGTCTCAGTTTCTGGGTTGCCACAGGATGTTGACATATTGTCAATTGGATGAAGGTGAACTTTTGAATGAAAATAACGAGACTTGTCAAAACTTGGCTTTCTTTTCTTCACGTGCCCTACTAGCGCCTATCACGACCTTTCGAGTCCTCAGTCCACCTTCCCGAATCCCAGGGTCCTAGAGCAAGTCATGGGTCGCTCTGTTCTCGTCATGCGACGTTCCCTCACACAAGACACTTGCCAATTTTCACTTCATCTTTCTCATCCTGATCATAAAATTATGAACAAATTTCGAATGCACTCTAATGAATTATGAGCAGGAGAGCTCGAGGGGGAAGGAGCAGAAAGGGCACAATGTGGTGGCTTTCATTTGACTGCATGAGATTCAGGTAACGATAGATCCATTAACTACTGGATAGCACTGATGCGTTCGTATTCGAGGAACTTCTGATGATACTTGGATGATCGGATACTCTGGATGACTGTGGTCACGACTCACGACTGGGCAAGGCTTCTCCTCAAGTTGTACTGCATACCCTCTAACATCCCTCCCACGTTGTCTACCTTTGTAATGCCGGACACAATATTATGTATGGAAGTCGACTGCCACGATTGTCTGACAAGTATTCCGTAACCTCAGACACGCTGTCTTAAACTCTACCCCTCGTCAGAATTTTGGCTGCTTGTTTTCAAGGTTTTGACAGTCATGGTTGACCTATCCGACGAGATTTGGTGCCTCATTGCTCAGCACTTGCCAAGTTCAAACTGATGGGTGCCAATCGCGCTCTGCTCAATCTCGCACTTGATGAAAAGTATAGACATATTGATTGGGACCCCCCTGATTATGAGTTTTTCAAGTATCTTGAACGCCTGCAGTGAGTGCGGAGTTCTGTTGGATTTTATTTGGCTGCGATCTGACAGGAGTGTGCACTAAGGATTCCTATGTTGCAGGGCGCGTTCGACGTCTGGAGGAGATAGGTGCCTGGTTTTTTCGACATCTCAGTTCAATACCAGAATCCCTATTCGTAGCATCAAGAAACGTTTCTTTTCAAAACTCTTTCATCGGTCGTCTCTGCAGCCAAAAAAAGTTGCCAACTCGGTTCTGGCCACATCGAGTCATCCAGCGACCTCGACCTGGGGACTCGGAACTTCCCTCCTCGAAGGAAATTGTTGATGCGGTGTTCCATGCTATTAGCCTTATACCAACACCACATTTTGATTGAGGTGATCGTAGAATCAATAAGGATGCGACGCGGAGGCTGTTCTCCTTCCCAGACCGCTCTCTATTAACCTGCATAACCATGCATAATTGCATATCGCAGCTCCATTTTCTGCCATGCTTCAACTTCAGCCAACTTGACTATATTGCCCTGAAGTTCACATGCGATCCAGGTGATAAGAGCGGCGCAAAGGATGATATCCGAAAGAAAAATGCATTGGTTCTCATTCTTCGTCTCTACGATTCTTATCCATCACTTCATTCGAGAACGCAGAGCACTTACCCTTTTTTGGTGCTCTTGGACTATTTCCTAAGCTTCACACGTTAGCTTTCCGTATTTCTTTGAAAACCGGTACCTGTCAGGCTCAGGACCAATAAGCAGAATCCTTCACGCCCACAAATCAACATTGGAAACTGTCAAACCTACCCTCATAATCATCTTCGGAGACGACCGTTTATAACTCCCGGAGATCCCGATATTGTTCGCACAGAAACTGTCATGGGAGGAGCAATGGATTAACGATCCCGCATGGCTTACGGATATACTATCCCTTTCAATTCCTGCTTTCGAACATTCTACCATTTGCCACATATTTCACTTCGTATCTCCATCGCGTCTTCAACACTTGAGCTTGGAGGGTCGATTTATGACACTGTCAGAAGTTCGAAGTTCAAGAGGTTTTCGGAACATATGAGAGCCTAGCTACACTTTTCGCTCGAAGTTGCAGATGTCGGCGGATCTCATTCAGCTCCTGCACAAAAACTACCTAATCTTCGCTCATTTACATTGGACTTGGAGACTGATCCTGTAAGTCATTGATCCAGTACGATCCGTCTCCTGAAGAACGAGTGCTAAACACTGTTATACTCCCGTTCTTGTCCACTTCTCTTAGAACGTCGTACTCACCCAGGATCAACTTTTGTTGGAGTACCACTCTTGCCGCACGATGGACTGGACACTATCTGACCTTTTAAAACATGTTCCAGACAACATGTATGATGCGTTTGGAATACAATACCAGATGGAGCAGTTGAAGGACTTCATTTTTCCCAATGTCCAGCGTCTCACGGTGGCTCGATATCCAGATGAGGGGCTATAAGCATTGGTTCATACTTGCTCCATGTGTTTAAACCGTGTTATTTGAATCATATTGGATGCGAAGTACAGAGATATTCATTGGCACTTGGTACTAGCACTACACTGATCATGATGAGTTTTTATCCCTAATAAGTACATATTCTGTTTGTTTATTCGGGAACCCCCAACTCGTCTTCAACTGTCGTATTCTTCAACACTTTCTTGTCTACAGTCTGACAGATCTCTTGACTGTATTTGTGGCTACGCAGATCCCCTCAAGAGTATGGAGCATTGGTCGACGCGGGCCTCATACTCTATGTATACATCATATCCTCGACAATATACCAAGATCTCACCTACTCGAGAGTCTGCTGACAGGGCCAGCCCCAAAGCAAACTATGATGTAGTTAAAAGTCTACCTTGACATAAGCCTCGGATTGCTTCTCTCACTGCGAGAGCTTCGTTTGCGGATTCCCAAATATCAGCTCACTCCAGGCTTGAAGCTTTGAAGCTCCAAGCTCACATGCTATCAGGGTCTCGGGCTAGGTTGCGACACATCGCTTTCAAATTATTAAACACTTACTCCACTCTGAGTATGAACTTCTTTGTGTCTCTTGACTGCTCAAGCGCATTGGAATATTTTACCGATGTATCCGCGTATGGATACACGCCTACACGCCATACAGGCCAGCTGAACTAATGGTACGATTGCCTGGAATAGATTCACGCGTTAATCCTCTCTAACGTCCCAACTGCAGCCGTCAGTATCAGTCACGAGAACATTAGTCTAGGAGGACTTGTAGGGTCGGATCCAGTCGAGGACATCAATTGTCCAATGTTAATCCTATTTTATACAACTACCTTGACGCATGACCTTGCGTAACCTTGGGACCAGAGTGATGCTGTCAAGAAAAGTTTCCCTACACATCGTGCAAAGCAACAATTCTGAGCTAGAAAGGAAACAGGCTTGTTGTTCCACCGGTCACTGGTGCCCGGCATAAATCCTCCAGTTCCATTGCCGATGCCTTGGGCGTTTTCGAAGAGAATACGTTTTTCTCAGGAAATACGCGCGGCTGCAGTTTCAGGAGTATAAGTCGTTAGATTGGCCATTGTTCTGCGCTCCAGATTCAATTCCGCCAGAAACGCTATGTTTACAGCTCTATTCTTCTCAGTACTGTTTATTCGCGCTCTGGCCTCCCCTCTTGAGCGCCGTCAGTCGTGCGCAGATGTCACCGTCTATTTTGCTCGGGGAACGGGCGAGACAGGCACGATCGGGACAATCGTTGGACCTCCTTTCGAAGCTGCGCTTCACACCGCTTTAGCTGGAAAGACCCTAGACTTTGAGGGCATTCCTTATGCAGCCAGCATCGCGGGTTTCCTTGCGGGAGGGGATCCTGCCGGTGCAGCGACAATGGCCAGCGATGTAACAGCTAAGGCTAGTTCGTGCCCTAACACTAAGATTGTCATTTCTGGATACAGGTGACTTAATATGTCCTGCAATATCGTTATATATGTTCACCTTCTTTTGTTCACCTTCTTTGCGACCCATAGTCAGGGTGCCCAGGTCACTCATCTCGCTGCCGCTCAGCTCTCGAGCGCCGTTCAGGAACGTGTCAATGCTGCTGTTGTTTTCGGTGATCCAGATAATGGGCAGCCCTTCCCTGGGCCAATAGAAGCTCATGAAACAACGTTCTGCGCAACTGGTGACGATATCTGTGCGGGCGGAGATATCATTCTCCCCGCTCATCTCAGTTATGGTGCTGTGCGTATCATTCCTAATGTCTGGCGTTATATCCTCTGTTGATAGCCCTAATTTCTTTTTCAGGACGCAGGAGCAGCAGCTAGTTTTGTCGCATCGCAAATCTAAGACAAGCTAACCACGTGTCGGTGTACTAACATGTAATCCTACCAGTCAATGGTTGAAAGAATATATAAGCTTCAAAGATTTGAATATTGGAGCGCTGACACGAATTTTGGTGGAGTTCATGGTCTGTGTTTTTCCAACTCCTATCCTCATTGCGCTCGTCCTTAGATACCAATGCTACAAACCGTTCCTCGAAAAATTCTCGAAAAAATTATAATTCAAGCTATCAGTGTATATACATCCGCTCCTAGTACCAACGCAGTAATATCATACAACCTACAGTCTAATTCGCTGTAATAGTTCGAACGAACAGTGGCATCTGGTTGCTTCCGTCTGTGACCAAGACAGGTCTCAGTACGATATTCCCCTTCTTAACAATATCCTTTGCAGGGACCGCCAACTCAAATTCAAATGCGCGAACTAGAGTATACAATAGCACTTTTGTTCTTTGAAAAGCAGTGTCAACAATGGGGTCGTCAGAGATGAGAAAGAAAGCCTCCACTCACTCGACAACAGAAAAGCGCCAGCCGATGCATGCACGCGGGCCGCCGAGGAAAGTGAGTATGTTGCCCCATGCGCCAGGAATATGCGTCGCAGCTTCGGGGACATTTTCCCATCGTTCAGGCCTAAGCAGCGTGAAAACGTCAACTTTCACTCATCCCACAGCTTAGGAGAGAATAAACATACCTATATTCCCTGGCATCCTCGCCCCAGATGGACTTGTCACGATTTATGGCAATGATAGGCACGATGAGGGTTTCGCCTTTGGTAATCCTATCAAAAGGGCAGGTCAAGGCCGATTGGCACGTCACAGAGGGAAAAAAGAAAGGCAACATACTTAATTGTATCATGCTTTAACCCTTTCCTGTCTACGACAGGACGGCCAAGTGGTAAAATATCATCCTTGACAGCAATACGCATAGTAGATCCTGTCGGAGAATGAATGCGTAGGGTTTCACGAACAACCATGTCTAGGTAAGGCAGGGAATTGAGCTGGTCCATTGTTGGATTATCCGTGTCAATGGTATTGAGCTCTTGCCTGAGTTTGGTCTGTACAGTTTGGTTCTGCGCCAGTGCAAATAAAGCCCATGTCGTACTAGTACTAAAACAGGGCGTTAGAAACGCAGGAGAAGATGAGGAGGATCTTGACAAGGACGTACCTAGTAGTTTCGTGGCCTGCGGCAATGAATGTAGGAATCTCTAATCAGGTCATCAGCAAAAATTGTCGTCTCAGCCTCCTAGCCTCAGGAATGCTTACGGGCGAGTACATCCTCATCGGACATACGCTGATGTTCTGGAGTGTCTGTTCCCATATTGGATTTCACCAATAGGGTGAGCAGGTCTCTAGCTGTCTCCTTATCGTGTATCATAGTCTTGCTTTCACGGAGAAGCTCGTTACTGATACGCGCCAGAACGGCCTGCGCCTTCGCAGCCCGTCTGTCTTGATCAGTTTTCTATGGTCTCGGCGTCAGTAATGTGCCTGAGGCAAATTAAAAAAAGGGAAATACAACATACCAAAAAACGAAGGAAGGGAACATATGTCCTGATCACGGGAATCAAAGAAAGTCGCATGGTAGCCTTGAACATAGTAGCAAATGCCTCGCTGAGATCGTTTTTATTGCGCTCATTACTGAGAGAGTCAATGTTGTAATTGAATCCTGTCTTCTATCAATATTGTTCAATATCAAGCGGAAAGCTATACAAACCTGCTAGTCCGATGACGTCGAGCGTGGTTCGACTTAACCATGACAAGGCATCGATTCGGCTCTGGCCACCTTCATTAGCGATCTGAGACGCCCATCTTTGTCGTAACTACCGCAATGAAGCTCAAGATCACTACGTACGGAATCACCATCAAGAACATACCTCATGCGCTTTGGTGACGAATATCTCCGTCAGTTCTCTGATTTGAGAAGGTCCGAACGCAGGGTTCTGTAAACCATTCGTTTATCCAAATCGGAATAGAGGTATAGCCGCATACCATAACTTTACGCTATAAGTATGGGTTAAAGATGTCATCATAGACATAGGAGAGTATCTGAATTACCTGTTGCTTATGTTTCTCTCCTTCGACGACGAGTACACCTATCGGCGAAACACTGTGAAGCTTCCAGGGTACAAAATGATAAAATACAGACCATAACCGCCAAGAAGACGAGCAAGGGTGTAGCGAACACCTGGAGGCTTCTCGTAGATGTCGGTATTCATGAGGATATGGTTCAAGGCTTTGGTGTCGGTAGTATAAAGTCGTGGTCTCTGGAGAATCACCTTAGCTGGAAGTCCTATAGTTATTTGAGGGGGTTAACTTGCACTGAAGAAACCGGTATATTGAATAGTTGGGCCATATTCTTCAACCCATTTCTCCTGAACTTCTGCCTTCTCCTGAACATGATGAGATTAACCTGTTAGAGCACCAAATTGCATGTTAGGACAGAAAACGCACCGATGACCAGATCTCCTTCATATTCCCATAGATCCAACTTTCGCTTTTAGGGCCAGGGAGATTGCGCAGTGAAGAGGTAGCACGTCGGTATGTGAATCTGAGCGTTTTGAACACGACCCATGTAACTACTGTCCCAGACAAGGTCCAAAAAAACTGACTGGCCACTGCCATGATAGTTCAAAGAATGATTTAAGCTGTTAGGACACACAGTAATGCCACCACAGCAGAGCCATGTCTAAAATAGATTTTTCCGATGATGTTGTTATATTTCGGGAGGTTTACCGGATGACGTTATCATGAATATTCTTTGAGGCATCGCGGTCAGCTGCCTGTTACCAACACAGGGCGTTGAACAACTGACCACGATGTCTGCTCGTTATCTCACAGCATTCTGACGGCGTCGCAGTGCAGAGAAGCATGGCTAGCGCATTCTTCTATGGCACCTTGATGCACCCAAAGGTGTTGCAGCGTGTCATTAACCATCAAGGTACTGAGTTGAAGATTTGCCCTGCCGTTCTATTAGTAGGTTAATTACTTATAAGAAACTACACTGGTTAATCATGAGGCTTAGGATTATACCCGCCATAAAGTGAAGGTAAGATACATGTATACAGATCAAGGCGGGGGTCTAGAACTGACTCTCAAGGATGTAGAGAGCGGAATACCCTGGGCTAATACCCTACGAGCAGAGTCGTCTACTAGTCAATCGAGAGCTGGCCTACGAAGAAAGATCTGTCCGAGGGGTTGTCGTTACCGGTCTTTCTGCAAAGGACCTCCAACTTCTTGACGACTTTGAGGGAGAGGTGAGCTAATCCGTTCGCATCTTCACCAAACCTTGATATTCATACATGCAGGATTACGACCGCAAGGGCGTAGACGTTCACCTGCTATCTGATCTCGTCAATCTTTCTGAATACCCCCTAGAAGATGGGGCTCTAATTCCGTCGAAGCCACCCGCCCTCTCTGTAGCATCTGAACTGCCCCCCGCAATCAGAGTGGAGACCTACGTGTATAATTTATTTAACAGGCTGGAACGGGAGCCTTGGTCATTTGAGGAGTTCGTCAAGAAGAATGCATGGAAGTGGTACCAAGAGCAACTTCCCGAGGATCATGTTAGATGGGCTGAGCTCGAGGAATAGTCGCCATAGAGCTGGATTACTGGTGATTAATATTACCCTTTAAGAGATAACAGGTGGTAGTAGAATTATGGTTCTGGTACTGTTGGAAGCGTTTAATGTCTTGGACGGAACAAGGAGATATCAAGAGCTTACTTTTCACTTTGTTCAAAACCTGCGGGTTGTTCTTTATCCTTGCAAAATTTCTGTCGGTGTCCGCTGCAAACTCCATCGCATGTAGGTAGGCATCTTCTAGGGGGACTTCGGGGGGCAGCTCATCGACGGAAAGAACCTCTCGAACATCCTTGGTCGACCTTAGGAAGTCCACATATACATGTTGATGATTGGGTAACGAGGGCTCAAATGCCTCCATTTCCTTAATGGTTGCATCGATGCGCTCTAACAACGCGTTATAGTTCCTCTTCAGTTTTTCATCCTCCCCCAAGTCTTCTCTATCAGTCTCCTCCAGCAAACGCGAAATCATCCCTGTCAATTGTTCGGCCTCTTCGTCTAGTTTGCGTAATGCGTCTGCCTTTTCTGCATCTCCTGCACCAGGGAGATGATCAGAATCACCCTTGCCCTCCATTCGAGCCAACTCTTCCAAGTGTCGTGCCTCCTGCTCGACGGATGATGGCGCGTCATTCGTCTCCATCCAGGAAGTGGTGGCCATTGGTGCATAAGACAAGAACTTTTCCTCTAGGAGCGGAATGACGGTCTCGTCTCGTTTGAGGATCCGCAGAATGGCCGCCTTGCCTTCGCCGTTCTTTTCGACAGCTGTAAGCTTCGAAGCCAACGCGTCGTCGCCTTGCGTCAAGAGATCTACGAGTTCTTGGTCTTTGCGCACGTTCTTTACCCTGTACAATGCCCTGGCGGGCCCATCGAGTAGAAAATACTTGTTTCCGATTGCCATCACGAAAGATTGGCGCTCGTTCGAGAAAAGCACCGGCCGCGTCTCTCCTGGTATGCCGTATTCGATATTGACGAGCAATTCGATTTGGGGAAGCATAAGATAGAGAGGAGAAAACCAGTAGTATGTGAGGAGGCGCTCCCATTCGGACCAGGTGCAACTCCAGGTTGGAGGTATGGATGGTGGCGGGGGCCAGGACATTTCTGCATATTCAAGGAGATGTGCGTGTTCTTCAGGGGTCTAAATAAAGTTTGAGCGTAAAAAAAAGGATAACAACTAGGAAAGAACATGCAATGTTGGTATGAAATTGACTAGAAGACGTTGGGATGCTGGATTCAGTAGAATACCACCGTGTTGTGGGACTTGTGAAAGGTCGAAGGCAAGCAGGACGTAATAGTGGTATATGAGACCTTGTAGTGATAGTGAGCCTAGCGAAGCGTAGAGGAGGAGGAGTGAATCTAGTGAAGGCTAGAGAGGGTCCTCGAAAGAATGTTGCCTGAGCAAGGTGTCTTCGACAGAACGGTAACATGCTTGGATGGTAGTGGCTGTGCTATTTTTTCGAAATGTATGCACCTGAATGTACGGCAGACGCCGCCTGCAGATTTTGCGTATGTGTGCCTTTGACCTTTTGTTACATGCAAGGAGGGGCATTTCTCGTCACTTAAAAGGTATATGGAGCGAAAAAGACAGGATTTAAAAAACTCTTTGCCTGGGAGTCGAACCCAGCTTTCGCGCGGTCAATATCAAATGACAGGCGCGTGTACTAACCGATATACTAGCAAAGACGTTGCAATGTAGGAAAGTTACAAAATATAATGAGCTTAGACATTAGAGGGCATAGACGCCACCCCTGATTATGACGCAATTCTGTCTTACACCTAACCACGATGGTTGGTCGCCCGCAAAAGCATCTGTCTGTGCTGGGGCCTCCAGTCCGCCAGCTTTTTGCCTACGTCGTCCTCACACTTTTTGTCCTTTTCTTTTTCTCTGGTGGCCTTTCGTATCACTTCGACCTTCCCTTCATCGGCGACAGACTTAAAATCAGTCAGTGTCATTTGTTGTTGCCTTAATATATCCCAACTGACTTGGACAAGGTTTTCCTGATTTTAACCATGACCAGGAATATCGCACTCTCTCTGCGCACGAGTTTCCGTTAGGTGCTTGCTCTCTGCAATCGTTCTCATGTCTGTCTGACTTCACCAAGATGACCCTACCAGACGCGTCGTTATTGTCGGAGATCTCCATGGCATGTACGGGTCTTTAAGGTGGGCACAATAACCGTTTTCTCCTTGATTTCTTATTTCTTTGTAGGAAACTTTTAGAAAACATTTCGTATAATTCTTCCTCCGACGTCCTCATCCATGTCGGCGATTTCCTCACCAAGGGGCCACACGTCCAGTCTTTGGAAACCTTGGCATTCATGACCTCGCACAATATTACAGGCGTCCGCGGTAACCACGACCAACAAGTCATCCAGTGGCGTTCTTGGATCCGCTGGATTCACACTCAACCTGGAGGGCCCCGCTGGCTCAATAGAATTTATGCGAGATGGGTCGCCGAGGCTGGTGGGGACGTGGACTCGGATCCTGAAGAGTGGTTCGAAGCCCAGAAACGTAAAGATAAGGAGAACAAATGGTGGAAGATGATTCCAAAAGGATGGACACTCTTCGACACCCACTTCGCCGTCGCGCACGGAATGTCCGAGGAGCAGAACGCGTATCTCATAAGCCTCCCCTACGCTATCCACATTCCCAGTGCCCATGCGTTCATTGTTCATGGAGGCATCCTTCCCTCGAATCCCCAGCGCAAATACGATCACGCTAGTCAACCATTAGCACGCGTCCCGCATCTGCCGAAGGGGAGCGAAAAGAACAAGAATAAAGCCAACGATACGCTCGCACTTCGTACCCTGCAGGAAGGCGCAATATTGACCAAGGTTCCTCAAAATACGAAGCCATGGAACATTCTCAATATTCGTAGTGTCCTTAACGGTAAAGTCATTAAGTCAGTACCAACCTCCTTCCCTGCGAACCCAAATTCTAACACTTCCAATGAAGGAATACTGATGGGAAAGCCTGGTCTAAGATCTGGCGCCAGGAGATGGAGCGTTGTGCTGGATTCAACTTGGAACTTGGGGGCGAGGAGCCGAAGAAGAAGAAGAATAAAAAAGAACTCTTACCTTGCTACCCCTCCACCGTTCTTTACGGCCACGCTGCAAGTCGTGATCTTGACGTGAAACGCTGGTCAATTGGTCTCGACACGGGATGCGTGTACGAGCGACATCTGACTGCACTCATCCTAGGTGGCAAGACCGTGAAAAAGGCTCATAGAACGGAGCGCGTAGACCGCGATGGAAACGACGACGAAAACACAAACGCAGACGCAGAAGCCAGTTCGGATGTGGTCGAGTTTGGTGATTCCCATTATGGGAGGATTGTCAGCGTCAGGTGTCCATGACATAAAAAACAAGGGCTCTCCATCCATTTTCTACCTTAGCAGGAGCAGTGAGAGCCACAGTGACCTACGCAATCACGCAATCGGTAGATAGGTAAACTATAACTCATTTCATAGTAGCACATTTTGACGTTTTGTACTGTATTTTTTATAATCAAAGCTATACAGTGATTGGGGAATTCAAAGTTGATGAAGTCACTTTGATTTGAAAGCGACTCAGGTTTTGTGCAGTTTGCTATGGTTTTTGTGATGAATCCGATTCAGGCCTGACTGAGTTTGAAATTTAGCCACAAGCTCTGGTGCTTTGCCCCCCTGGAAATGGTTATAGAAGAGCATGCTGGACTAGAGACTCAACTACATTCTCCTTGTAAGGTGTAGCATTGTCAACCTTTTGTCAGTGTGTTTATGTGTGTGTTTGCTGGCTCTTTTGGACTTAGAATACACTTTTTGGCTTTCCTATTCTTATCTACAGGTAACTGCACTTTGAAGGAGACGCCTCATTTGACGCCTCAGCTGAGATGTTGGAGACAATTTACATGTAGTTACCCATGCTGATTAATCTCCGCTTTGCATCGATTCAAGCAAAAAGATCGCAGCTGCACTTTTTTGTAGCGACAGAACAAAGTGACGTTTTGAATCGGTCGCTTCGTCATTTTTGAATTCCCCTAATATACATCATGGCATTCCTATCTTCAGCAGAGCAAAGACTATTCTACAGAAGAGGTAATACTATATAGTTCGCAGAGCAATTACCACGGAGGGTATGCATGCTTATCAAGCTTAACAAATGAAAAGAAGGTTCGTGTCCTACATGTAGCAAGTCAGCTAAATGCTTGTAAGTTGAAAGATGAAGGGAAACAAAACAAACCATAGGATGAGAGCTCGACAGCTGTGGCTTTTGCGAGTATTTCTCCCGCAGAATATTACGAATGTTAACAAGAAGTGATTGGTAACTCTGCTGTTTGTTCTGAGCTACCGACGGTGCATGGATAGATCAGTACACAGAGAAACTTGGCCCGGAGAAGACTTACTGAGGGCAGCGATGAAAGCATAGCTCATGGCACCAGTTGCCTGGCCCTGCTCCTGGGTATCAGCGCTCGTTTGCGAGTCCTTGCACCCACTCCAAGAGATCTGTGAAGTGCCATTCATGCGTCAGATAAAATCAATGATCCTGTAAAGAAAAACACGCACAGCGTCAGCAGGACTCGTCTTTGTTGTCTTAGCGATCTTTCCTGCTTTTCCTGAGTTGCCAGTCACCGTCTTCATAAGACCCATTGCAGACTTGAGGACACCGCTCATGTCTCCGCGCGCATACGACGTCACAGCGGAAAGTAAACCCTGTCCAGCCTCGGCAGCAAGATTTGGTTCTTTGATTTTGCCTTCTGTGGAGTACTACAAGCAGGGATATTGAATAATGAATAATTATTTTGGCGGATAAAGCAAACAAGAAGGTACCATATAGGGAAGATCTTGACGGCGCAGGTGTGAGGTTAGGGCCTAATGGTTAAGGCTGTACTTAGATTTGACGCACCAAGGGCTGAACCAGAGTGGCAGGACTGGATATATCGTTAGGGCAGCGAAAGTGGGTCTTGGGGATCACGAAACTTACGTCGAAGATGGCTGTAAGACGACAGCCAGCAGGAAGAGGCTTAACCAGGATATCGTGGATGAGCTACATAAAGAGATAAGGAGCTGTTCACAGCATTATACAACGTCATTACTCACATCATCAACGATGTGTCCATTCGTTTTGAAATCCACCTGTTAGATACAATGTTAAAGGAATCTTTCGTGACATGTCTACCAGACGTACCGGATAAATAACTGAGGACGAACAGTATTCATGTCGGATACAAGAACAGTGAGCAAGAAACATGGATACGGACCTTCATCGTTTCCGTCCTCTTCGTCTCCATCCAAATCTTTAGTTTGACCACCATGTCCTGAATCTTTAATACAAAAGAGAGGAAAATCAATAACACATGTCAGCCGAGACATAGCACTCACAATGGAAGAACAAGGAATCGTTAGGGGAAGCACCCCGAACTAGCCATTGCATTGCCTGGATCTAGGAAGGGCATACGTTGCATTAAGAAATCGGAGAGGATAAAGTCATTGAACTCCCTCACAATGCTCTGCTGCGTAGGTCTTGCTCGAGGATCACTTTGATCGTCAGTGAGAACGACAATGTCATCTTTCTTGTAACCAAAATGGGCTGAGAACATGGAAGGTCGACCTATAAATATCTGATATGTCGAAGAGGTCACACGACGTACTTGTCAAAAATTTGACCATATTGTGTGCGTCGTTGATGCACCCTCTGAGTTCTGCGTCTTGCCCGATATAATTGATACCAATCTGTCAAGACTGATAAGAAACTGAAAATGATCCTAAGAAAAGGGGCTCATACGCATAGTGCCTTTTTCTTTCCGTTGCATTGGGAATATTGGAAGTAAGGTTGAACTGTCTGTCCATTAGAACCTTGGAATTGGGGTCCGTAATGCTGCTGTTGAGAAGGCGGTGGCGGTGGCGGACCACCTGTTATCATATGAGCACGAAATGAATAAATATTCATCATGGTACATACTTGGAGTTACATAGTGTTGTTGCCTGGAGAATGATAGGATGAATCAGCCGTTTTAGAGACATGGATAAAATGAAAGGATGCACGTACGTTTGCTGGGGAGCTCCGCCGTATGCACCTGGATATGCACCACCTTGGTGATGTTGTTGATGGTATTGTTGACCAGGGTAGCCAGACTTCTGGTCATGAGGAGGCCCAGAAGGCTGCGCGTATCCACCGTGAGGGTGCTGTCCAGGAGGAGGCCCGGAGGGCGGCGCGTAACCGCCGTGAGGAGGCTGTCCAGGGGGAGGAGCGTATCCACTGCGGCCGCAGCCAATTCAGAGATCAGCGAGCTAATAAACAAGATATCCTGCCATACCCTGCCTGTGGATACCTGTGAACGAAGAGTCAGATTTCATCACAATCCGCAAGCTAACTCCTTAGATCACTTACCCTTGAGGAGGCCCGTAGCTAGAGGGAGGTCCATAGCTGAGTAATCCAGTTTGATTACCATGGAAAGAAGACAAATGTGGGACTTACCCTGATGGAGGTTGTCCAGGAGGAGGGCCATATCTGCGATATATCGTTAGCAAACCTTTAGAATATGATCGAGACGACCTACCCCGAAGGAGGAGCCCCGTAAGACGGTGTGTAACTGGGATTAAATCCACGAGATGTGGGTTCTCTGTATCAATCGCTAAGAATGTATGGTTGACTAGGAATGAAGACACTGTACGGGCTGGGGCTGGGGAAACCAGGTGCGCTCGGGAATCTGTATATAGATCAACATCGCAATAGAAAGTTAATGATGGAAACGCACGGAGGAGGAGCGTTGCCGTTATAGGCGTTGTTGTATTGGTTGTTCCACATTCTTACTGCGATTTAGAGGGGAAACGTAAGTGTTGTAGGTTGAGTGGAGTGCACAGCCACAACACCCTGCCTTTTAACAATTGTCGATCGAGATCAGCGCCTTCGGCTAATTGCGAGTCACAGCCCAACGACAGGGCTTGTGATCTCTTCATCGTCATTTATGCAGAGATTCTGACCCCCATTTTAAAAGCAGTGCATGTTCTTTATATACCCCAGCGCCAATCCTCATATGACTTGGGGACCAAAGAACCCGATTTAAGGAATTAGCACAGGAGTTCAGAATCTACCTCCCTAGATGCTGAGAGATATTTCTGCAAAGCCTGACGCAAGGGTTAAATTTTTACGTTATGGAGAACATTCATGATGGCGGACAGCCCGGCATTGAACCTACGACGGTAAGGGATGAATTATGTCACGGTGCACTGCTATCTTGTCAATGATCTAGTGCTTCAGTTTCCAATGCGTCTCTCTGTAACCATTAGGCTCGTAACGATATCGTCCGCAAATTAGTTGATGTTATCGACTTGGAGTTGGCATTCTGGACAAATTCGGACTGCTCCAACAACTTTTATAAGTACACAGATTTTATTGGATTGCGTTGCAGAGAGGCCCTTTCACATAAATCTTTTCTTCATGCTTCGCAGAATAAGTGTGAATAATTGACTCGGAAAGGGCAGTCAGGAAACTTTCCTTCAAATCTGTAGGTATTTTTTTCGTGGTGATTAACAGTGACGATAAATTCCAGTTACATCCTCTGCACCTCATATACGTGGTGTATCTGTATCCCTACTTTCTTAGAATCAAATGAGTAAACTTTAAGTTGTCTATTGGTGCAAGGACGCCTGGTGTGACTATCGTCACAGTCTCGTGGGGATGTCACGTCGCGTTGTTGGGCACGATTGTCATCTGTGCCATCCTCGGTGTCGACACCATGAGTGATGTTGGTCCCACGGCCGCATCTCTGTTGGAGGGTCTTAACCCTGCTCAACTGAAAGGTGAGTGTATTTTCTACAATGTGACGCAACTTTGACCTTCCCATAGCTGTTCAGTTCTCACCAGATACTCCAATACAAATACTGGCAGGACCTGGAAGTGGAAAGACGAAGGTGTGCTGTTCATGCCTTTTGTATTTAGTGTGATTGCTAATATTAACATCTTTCCCTCAGGTTCTAACCTCGCGAATTGCCTACATGATTCTCCAACACGCAATATCCCCTTCATCTATATGTGCAGTCACTTTCACAAATAAGGCTGCAAACGAAATGCGAGAGCGGTTGAAAAAGCTTATCGGGCCTGGAAGGACTGAGCAGCTAAAAATGGGAACATTCCATGCCCTGTGCGCACGATTTTTACGCATACATCCTTCCTTAGTTGGCCTGGATGCGAACTTTACAATATGCGATGCTGATGAAAGGTGCGGATTTTTCTCGTGAATCTTCAGAGATAATGATGACTTTCCAATCTTGTCAGCCAGAAAATCATAGGTGGCATACTTAAGAAACACAAGGACTATCTCGAGGAGAAACAGATCGTCCTCACTGACAATGGCGTCCAATCTATAATTTCCAAGGCAAAGGGAAAGGGAAAATTGCCTTGTGATATATCAAACGAAGCGAAAGCGACTCGTATAGCTTCAGCAGGTGTTTCACGCGAAGACGGGCCGGATGTTTTTAACCATGCCCTATATGTCGTTGGTCTGGTCTACGAAGAATATGAACTCACACTTCGGCGCAACAACGCTCTTGACTTCGACGACCTCTTATTGTATGGTGTCAGACTATGTGCGGGCTTCAAACACACAATCTCCTGGTGCAAATACGTCTTGGTCGACGAATTGTGAGCCCTTCCACTCAGACATCAGTTCAGCCTTCAGAACCTTTTTTGGGAGATAGCCAGGATACAAATACTACGCAATACTCGCTCATGACGGCCCTTGCGATCGAGAAACGCGTCACAGTGGTTGGAGACCCTGATCAATCTAGTCTGTACACACTTACCTTTCTGTGAGGCTGTGGTGCTAAACGCTTCCTTAGTATATGGATGGCGTTCGGCTGAAGTTGAAAATCTAGCCAGAATGTGTAGAGGTCAGCCATTCAGCTACTCAGTACTTTCATGCGTCTGAGTCGGTGTGAAGATTTCCGCGGCACTGAGCAGATCTTCCTGGAGCAGAATTATCGCTCGACTGCGTCGATACTAAAGTCCAGTCTAGCAATTGTTGCACAAGGTATATTTTTAGCCAGAATGAACAAGCCTCTTCACTCACGGCCTGCAGATAAAAAACGCATTCCAAAATCTTTGCACACGTCACACCCCTCCGGCTCTATTCCCTTCCTATGCTCTTTTCTGTCAGAGCACGCGGAGGCGTTATTCATCGTCATAGAAATAAAGAAAATCATTGCACACATGGGAGGTGCACTTTCATGGGGAGATGTTGCAATTTTGCGTGAGTACACACACGTTCAGAAAGACCGTGGTTCTTATCGACTTTCCGTAGTTCGGTTTAACGCTCTCTCTCGTGTTATTGAAAGTACCTTACAGCAGCACGGCATACCCTGTAGGGTTCTTGGGGGACACAAATTCTTCGAGCGAAAAGAGGTCTGCATGCACATGGTTTTGTAACAGATTAATGTAGGCTTCTAACACTGTACCGTGGGATCGCACAGGTCAAGGACATTCTGGCCTACTTACAACTTGTTGACAACCCCAATTTTAACCCCGCTTTGGTTCGCGCTTCGAATGTGCCAAGTCGAGGCATCGGTGACAAGGTAGGCACAGGGCAGGCTATGTACTATCTACGAGGCTCATATATTTCTTACTTGCAGACATTGAAAGAGATTGCTGCAAGAGCCGAGAAGTCTAACGTCTCGCAATTGTCAATCATGGAGGGTATATGTAACAGCAGATTGCCTGACATTAAACCGTCAGCGAAGAAAAAGTTGTCTCCATTTGTGAAAATAGTCGGGACTCTGCATGATTTAGCCAGCAACGTGAGTCAAACCTCTCGGATCCCCGTGCCTGTGATAAACCAGTGTTTCTCCAGGACATGTCGCCTGCTGATTTGATTCGCCGACTGGTTGACTTGATTGGCTTTGAAGACCACCTAAAGAAAACTCAGCCCGACTGGGAAAGCAGATGGGAAAACGTCAAGGAATTGATAACGTTCGCTACGGAAATCTCGAATGGCATGACTTTTTCAGAGAAACAAGCAGATCCAAGCGACGCTCCTAGGTGCCGACTGTCCTTAAGCATGTTGAATTTGAACGCTGACTTGTGGGAGATAGGGAGACTCCTCTTCGATCATTTTTACAAGCTTCAATGTTATCGTCTGAAGGGGATAATGACGGCGAGGAGAATAGCAAAGATGTGAGCATGTTTTTTTGTTTCACCGTTAGGACTAAGGAAAGGCATGTATTACTTGTCTATGACCTAGAAAGTCACAATTTCAACATGTCATGCCGCGAAGGGTCTGGAATGGCCAGTAGTTATGATCCCTTCAGGTAAATATCTTATATATGACTGTTGTCACCTACTCAATCATATTTCGCAGTGGAGGACAAAACATTTCCTTTCTCTCGTTCTGAGGATGAGGATGAAGAAAGGTAAGTTTTTAGGTGTCAAGTTTATATCCTTACGCTGAACGGGTATTGTAGGCGCCTGCTCTACGTCGCTTGCACCCGCGCACAGGGCCTTCTGTATCTCACTCACGCTGCAAGCCGTACCATTGCAGGAAATAGGAAGGATAGGACGGTTTCCCCTTTCATTTCAGTAATACAAAGGGATGATCCAGTGAGAAAACTGCGTCGCTTTCACAGTTGAGAACCATAATACTTATCAGGTCACAGACTCTGTTCACAGATCTACAACCAAGATTCTTTCCTGCCGATCGAAAGGTGATCTGCGACGTTTTGAGGAGATCCCTACCGGCTGAGTTGGAAGTCGCCAATCGTATTTCAGAATTGTATGTGTCCAGAACTTTTCCATGACTTCCGTACATGCTTTTATTGAACCCTATTAAAATCAGCGAAAGAATGGTGCCACTTCACCTAATCGACAACTTGATTCATCACCCAGCTCCTCCGCAAGAAACCACGAATGATCTCACAACGACTTTTACATCTTCAAGTACGGTTCTACGAGACATGAGGACGTCAACATTCTCACAACCTAGCTCTAAACATCAACATTATCCTTTTCCAAGCAAGGGCAATGGGCTATCAAGTGTACCCTCTACATCAAACCCTGCGACGACCGTGTCAGGTACACCTCATCAGCTCGCCACTTCTCATGATCATCAATCAAGGAGTGCGCCTCATGTGTCTTCAACACCACCTGGTTCTGCTCTGGTGAGGGACAGGGCGCGTCCTATCCCCAAGACCGTCCTTGTGCCATCTTCCGTGAAAAACAGCTCGTTAATAAACATTTCTGGCCGTGGATCTGTCTTACCGACAAGCAATGCTCGAACAAATTTTCCTCCGTCAGCGAAGTTGCAACTGCATCCGCTACTATGCCATGACAAAATGAATCCACAACGAAACGAAAAATCTACAACATTCGTCAACCCCACCCAGCCGCCGATCGTGACACCACCACCACCCAAACCAAACGCTACGGCGAAAACGCCAGACGCAAACGCAAATGTTCCCCCGCAAGGTACAAAGCGGAGACTCGGAATGGGACGGACGGGAGGAGGATATACTAACAAGAAGTTCAAACCTCCAGGTTCTTGAAGTTTACTACTTCTTTAGACCGCATTGCATGTACAATATGTATTGGTACCATACGTGTATTTAAACTAATAATAGCAGATGAACCTAGTGAAATAAAATCAGCATCGATTCGAACAGATGCAGAAGATTGATTCAGAAGTCGAGAGTATCCGCAGCTCCGATGGCGGCGCATTGGTAGTCTAACATGCTATTTGACTGAGTGGCACGAGGCCCATCATGTTAAGGCGCAGAAACAAAAGAACTCACCATTTGTGTTTGGAGAAAAGAAAAAACTTGACGCGTCCTCCTTATGCGGATAGCAAATAGATGCAAGCATCGGCAATCGCCGGAACGCGTCGCGCTCGGATTGACGTCGGTGGCCTCATGTTTCCCTTGAGGCAGGTGCTGATCCGATACGTGAATTTGAAGAGCAAGCTAGCAATTTCTTCTTCAATCTTCCCATATCTGCGTGATGCGTCTGACCCCATCGTTCGTGTAGATATAGCACTACGTCCTTGCTGCTTGACGACACCGATCACTGCGTAGATTACATCCATCCTGCACTACACACTGTTACACACGCCTCGGCTCATCGTACCATTTCATTTATTCCCCGTGTTTTGTCCTCGTGAGTGACACAAGGTATCGTAGAGGCGGTCCCTTTCCCGTTTCATATAATTTGAACGGAATTTAGAGACCTTTCATATCGTCATTTCCCCAGCACACTGTCAATGCCCTACCCTCATACCTCCCATAACAACCATCTCAACATAACCCCAGATAATGTTCGCAAAGCATACGATCAATCGAGCTCTCCGGTGACGCCAGCTGTTACCGGAATCGTCTATCCATCTACACCATTGGATTCTATTACAGAGGCTGACACAAGCATCTATCACGCACCAACCAACCGTTTGTATACCCATCCGAATATAGCGGCCTCTACTATCGACAATGGATCGCCGCGTCCTCTCTCAAATGGTCATTCCCTGGATAAGGTCTGGAGTACTATCCGACAGCAGAAAGAGCGCCAGATGGCCAAGGAAAAACCAAAGGTCCAATCCCTCGAGGAAGTGGTCCACGACCTATCTCTCTCAGACCAGCATCCAATTGACATCCCCGTTATGGAATCCAATGCCTCCGATCCGAAGTCCCTGAAAAAGCGTAAATCGATGTATGTCGGCGTTTTTTCACTTCTTCTTATCGGCCTATTTAACTTTGTGATCCGTTTCAGCTCATCCTTTCGTGAATCGTCAGATGGACGAATGACCGTCGCCACGTTTGATCTGCACAATGTCGCGAAGCAGGACATCCATGTCAGCTATCAGCGGAACCGCCTTATCGTCACTTGGGCTATTGCTGAAATTAATGAATGGGAAGATAAAGGCGTCGTGTACCGAGAACGTCTAGAAAGACATTATCACAGAACGCTGCCGCTGGCGGAGGGTACAAAGGTGATTAGATTTTGGATTACATGTTCTTCAGAAGTTAATTTCTCTGGTATAGTTTGAAGACATTCGTGGGATCATGAATGAACGAACGTTGACTCTTCGGTACCCACTAGCGCGTTGTCTGAGAGTTGAACCACGCTCTCGGTCTGGCGATTCTTGAAACTTGAGCAGCAACCTGTAATTTTATGCAGCAATTTTACAACATTAAGCTTGTGTATAATAGTCTTTATTTTGATTCCATACTCCTTGTAGAGGATTGAGGAGATGTTACAATAGCACCTGTGAGGAGCAACGAGACATTCTTGGATTGGCGGCCTACGCGTAGAATAGAAGAGCAGCATTGATATCAAAAGGAGCCGCAGCAGTAGAAGATTCTTCTTGGACAGAGTTAACCTGCAACAAAGGAATGTGCACAGGCGCCCCACCATTGTTGTCTTGAGTACGACTTGTGGACAACATACAAGGAAGAACACGCGAAAGACGTTTGGTTGGGTCAGCAAGGGAGTGCACTGGTTTACGATCACGGAAGGGAGAAGCGAGAAGGGCGCGAGATGAGCCCAAGCCCACAGTGTTGCCAGCAGGAGTAGAGACAACTTGAAGATCAGCGATAGGGTTAACTTTTAGGTCGTTCACTGTAGGCGTCGTCGATGCTTGACATTGGGCGAGAGTCGTAGTTGGACTTCGAATCACGTTTTGACTGACCGACCGAACTCGTTCTAAAAAACCGTCAGGAAAGGAGCCTAGGGATCGCAGATGCTTCCTAGCGGATGGTGTACGGTTGTGCTTCAACAGCATTGTGCTTGGGTCTAAAACTGGCGAGAAAAGCCGGGTGATCTCGCTGCCTATTTCGTGATGAGCCTTGGGGTAATATTCTGGTGTTGTTTGAACATATGCATCGCTGGAAGGCATTTCAGGAGATAAAAGAACACTAGCTGAAGCAGAAATAAAGGTGGACGTAGTATAAGAGGCAGAGCAAGATTCAGGTTGGCCAGGCGGGGCTTTCATCATTATCGAAGGAAGGACTAGGGGAGATGGACCAGGAGTCGTTGACTTATGACCCAAGGGTCGTGGTCGGCATTTAATACTAATAAAACAAAGGATGTCAATGACGAACTAGTCAAAATCAAAGATAAAAGAAACCTAGAACTCGAAGAATGGATTTTTTCGTCGTATGCCTTCTCAGCATCCAGCAGAGGAACAAAGACAAGAGGCGAGTAGCGAATTGAGCGAGGGTCACGCTTCGATATTAACTTCGATGATGTATCAATACGATCGATCTTGTGCGAGCTTGACGATGATTCAAACTTGTTCCACGTATTCAAAGGATACTGTGGTTTGCTCTCCAAAGTTTTCTTCTCTGGACGATAGGAGAATGATGATCGACGGAATGGAATGCCTTTTCTGGATTGAGCGTGGCCCCATAATTTGATTGCTCGAATCGGTTTTGCATGATTTAGCTTGGCATCCGTTGTAGACACTAGGGGAAGAAGATGGAGAGCAGGGCGACTGTATCTACATGTAAGCTTCACGCGGTTTGATTAAGGCTGACCACAGTACCCCTCTGGGTTATCTGACAGAGCTCGCCTCGAGACCTTGAGACTCCGGAATTGGTCTTCTTCCTCAAGCTGGTCGATGGAGTCATCGTCCAGTGATGGTGGAGGACTACAACTACTAGATCGAATGATACGCCGAGTTTTGTACCTTCGACCGTATCTTTGGAGGCGCACACGCCGAGCATTTCTTTGAAGGAAAGCCTCAACAGTAATAGCATCTGGTTCTGAAGAAAGGGAAGGTTGTGGGCTAGTGACATTAGGAGTTGAATCTGATAATTCATCACATGCTTCAAGGAGAATGGTCCACCCAGGGGTTTCTACCATATTTGAAGTCTCACCATCATCGTTAGCTTGCTTGATGGATAAGACAGGTGGGTGGGGGGTAGACGCCGTGATAGGTGCAGCATAGAATCCTAGGCAAGGGTCTACAGCATAGTATCGTTTTCGTTTCCGCATTACCTTGTAAGGACGACTATGACAATAGTCAATGGTACTGAAGCAATCAGCGACTCACCACGACTCCCTCTTTATCTGGAGCAGGGCTGTGCATTATGCCAGAATAAAGTAGGGGTTAGAAGCAAGGAGCAAGCGCTCATCAAATGAAGTGTATGGTTTTGTTTTTCTGCCCAAAATGCTGAGTACACAAACGACCTAATAATCCTCAATTATGCCTGCCAAACTAATCTAATTTGCGGCTGCAGCGAAAAGCTTTTCCAGCTCTGCCTTCAATCCTTTGAGAGTATCAACTGCATCCTTGATTTGAGCATCAAGCTCAGCCGTCTTCGGTGTCTGCCCCTTCAAACCACGAACCAGTTGTCCTTGGTCGGCAATCTTTGCCTCGAGTGCGAGGATCTCTGGAGTCTTGGGCATATTTGGGTCCACTGCAGCTTGTGGCGCAGCCTTCTTCACAGCCTTTCCCTTCTTCCCGCCCTTTGTAGCGTCTTGTGTAGCATCGGCCGCAGGAGTCTCACCACTAAATTTGGTCCTCCAGACCTCGATCATGTTCTCCTCGATCTTCTTGAAGAGATGCTCCGGCTTACCGATCGTGTGACCGGCGAGGATATCTGCGCTCAAAACGTCGGGAACGACACGAGCAGGTGTGTTGAGCTGGGCGAGAATGGAGTCGGAGGTAGCAGGCATGAACGGATAAATTAGGGCTGAAAGGACGTAAATCAAGTTGACTGCACGAGAAACAACTTGAGCGCAGCGTTTGAGATCGGATGCCATCAATGCCTTGTTGAGGCCGGACGATTGAAGGTAATTGTTTCCGCGCATAGAGACAAGCATGACGGTCTGAAGACCAAGACGCAGCTTCACGGCTTCCATGGCGTCAAGATAATCTTTCAACAATCCGTTGACTGTAGTAATGAACTCGGCGTCGTGCTCGTCATTGGGTGATAATGGACCAGGCTCATCACCACCATCAGGGATAACACCGTCGTACAGAGACGAAACGAACTTCAGAGTACGATTAATGAAGTTGCCGAAGCTGACGGAATTGTTTAGAACGCGCATAATTATTTATTGATGCCGTTGAATACGTACTTGTTCAACAACACATTGTTGTTAGCAGCAACCTTGGGAGGGATGAGCTGAGCAAAGACAAAGGTAGAATGATGCTTACACAGTCTGCCCAGGAGAACATGGCATCTGCCGTCTCCGGTCGTGTCGACAACAGGTAGTAACGCCAAACAGATGCAGGAATCCCAGTCTCCTTTGCTGCTGGGCCAAAAACTCCACGGTTTCTGCTCTTGGAGAATTTTCCGCCCTCGTAATTTAGATACTCTGACGGAACGTTAACAAAAATCAAATATGATCTGTGCTGAAAGCTGACCTGTGGTCGAAAGATGGTGAAGCATTGTCCAATCGCGGCCATCACCAATCTGTACAGATGGCCAGTATACTGTGTGGAAATAGACGTTGTCTTTGCCCATGAACTGGTATAAGCGGACATTCTGAGGGTTGAACCACCATTGCTTCCATTCCGAGGTATAATTTGCTGTAATACTTGGGTAACCGATGGGGGCATCAAACTGAGGAGGAATTAGAAGCTGCATGAGTCGACAAGGAAACACCACAAACCCAAACATCTGAGAGATGAGTCAGTACGCAGAGATCGTAACGGAAACATGGCTATACGTACAAAGGACCTTTCCTTTCATTCCTTGTTCTTCAGTTTCGAACTCAGGGGGAACGGGCACACCCCACGTCAAATCGCGAGTTAAAGGAGTAGGAATTAGACCCCCTTTCAGACGTGGGTCAATGATAACACCGTCCCCGTTGATGACAGCGTTGGGAGACCATTTCCCAGCCTTCCATGATTTTCTAATCCATTCTTCGGTCTTGGGTTGTATGTTATCGAGTTTGAGATACATGTGTGCAGATGTTTTTGTCGTAACGACGTGGGTCTTGTCAACAAGACAACGGGGTTTGATGAGTTCAGTTGCATCTAACGTCCGGCTACAGCCATCGCATTGGTCTCCACGAGCATCCTGATACAAGGTGAGAAACAAAGGCGTGTAATAAGAATGTTGGTACTCGCCTCGTATCCGCAATGAGGGCAAATTCCTTCTACGAATCTATCTGCCAAAAATCTATAACAGCATAAGTGACATGGATAGATTGACGGCAAAGACGAGTGTAACTGACTTCGGACAGCCTTCGCAATACGTTTGCTCTTTGTGCTGCCTTTCAAGGTATTCGTTCTTTCCGAGGTTTGAAAAGATTGATTGAGAGATTCTGAATTTTTTCTTGGTCAGTCAAGCCAACAAACGTATGTTACAGTACTTACCCTGTGTGCAGAGGTGTAGATGTGCGTCCAAAATAATCAAAGCTAACTACCGTTATCTTCGGGAGCTCATAAGTAGGAAGTATATCACATACCCAATATCAAACCATTTGTATGTTTCCGTATGAAGTGCATTGTATTTATCACAGAGTTCGCGTGGAGTTACTTTCTCCTTCAACGCTTGGGTTTCCGTTGCGGTACCGTATTCGTCCGTCCCACAAATATACAACGTCGTCCTATTTCGCGTGCCTGATACGTAAATTAGGACAAACTGGTGACAAGTTGCGCAAGTATACACATACGATTGTACCTTCAACGGATTATTAGCATCGAGTAAGATAATCGATTCATTCAGGACTTACCGACTGAATACATCGGCACTGAGTGTAGATCCAATTATATTTCCTGCGATCGCTCAGTATTTGCGCAAGACACTGCTGAGAATGAACTCACCAAGATGAGGGACATTATTGCAATAAGGCAGCGCAGAGGTGATGAGGACATTTTCTTCGCCCTCCTTCGGCAATCTGTCAGAATCGTAATGAGATCATTGAGCATTCTAGGAGCTTTGGTCATACGTTGCCGATGCACCCGGGGGAGGAATTACTCTGAGGACATTATCTCCAGACCGTATCTTCTGTGCCATGATGAGTAAAGGATCGTCTAGCGTAGCTTCAGAGATCAGAAACGATGAATGAGCGGATGAAGAATGGATTTTCCTCGAGTCAGATCAACGTCGATCTAATAAAAAACAATCCACAACAACGCGCGATCATGGTGGCAAACTTAATAACTTACTTACTTTTGTTCATGACGTCCTGCACGGCCTTTATTTAACTTAAAATAATGGTTTCCTCTAGATGGCTGAGGTAAGGATTGTTCAATTTCATTCACTAGGCTGATCTCAATTTTTTCAGGAGTCATCTTGGTCTTGGACCTGAATCGACCCCCGAGCTTACCCCTACTGCAGTCCTTCTAGGACTTGCCATTGGATGCCTAGTTTGTTTTACTAATTTAAGCCTGGGGCTTCAGTCTGGATGGATATCTATGTAAGTTCGCCTTCTATATGACCAGTTCTTCAGAAGGTTTATTTCCAATAGGATGTCCATTCAGTCTGCCCTTATAGGTTTTCTCGTATCCCGAATGCTCCCCATACCACTTACTCCGCAGGAGATTATAGTTGTCCAGACTACTGCTGTCGCAACAGGAACAATGCCGCTTGCTGCAGGCTTCGTCGGCATATTGCCTGCATTGACTCTCCTTAGCGAGGAACGCGACGGTACACAACCAATTCACCTCACTTGGCTGTCTGCAGTTGCTTGGTCGTTCGGTGTAGCATTTTTTGGGTGCGTGTGCAAATGTATAACATCCCTCGTGTACGTCTCAACCTCTTCAGTGTCTTTCTGTCGCCCCCTATACGCAAACAAGTGGTTCGTAACTGGGAGTAGTGAGTCTGCTTCAATAACTCACGAAGTTTACGCAGATTATCGAAGAGCAGCTCAATTTCCCCTCTGGAACAGCCACGGCTCAATTGATTTCCGTTTTACACAAATTACCACAGCCAGACACATCTGTACGCCGTAGGGTAGGGTATACCCAAGTTGACTCTGAGGATGGAGTCACTCACTCGCGACATACCCACGGTCCATCAACCATAGAACCTGACGAGGTGGAAGGAGAACAAAATGAAGAAAGGGAGACCGTTGAACATGATGGTTGGCACACACTTTCTTGGAGTTTCAGTGCCTCAGGCCTTTTGACCGTGAGTTATTCGCCCTCACCTTGCTTCATTTTTCATAAAGACATTCTTGATAGCTTTTTGCATATTTCTTCCCTGTCACATTTGCTATCCCTCTATTTGGGAATTATCTTGCAAAGGAATGGCTGTGGTACTTCACTCCCAGCCTGTCGTATGTTGGCCAAGGTGTGTTACTCACGATTCCCTCACCTTCCCTTTCTCAAGGTAAATGAACAGGGATCATTATGGGCTTCCCGACGACTCTGAGCATGAACCTTGTGCGTAAATTTGATAGATTACGAACCAGCCTAATTTATGAAACATATGGGATTAGGGCATGTTCGTGGGCTGGGCCATCTTATCTCCTCTCTCTAAGCTCTCAGGATGGGCACCAGGACCGGTTGGTGACATGGACGGGGCTCGAGGATGGATCCTTTGGATCTCTTTAGGCATCATGTGCGCTGACAGCTTTGTTTCTTTACTGCCCGTTTTGTTGGATTATGCGGCCGATCTCTTTTCGAAGCGTGACAAAAGTCATGCCCCAGCCGAACATTCTACATTGGACCAAAATGAAACCGAAACTGAAGAGCGTCTAGTCCCTACATCATGGGTGGTCGGAGGCCTAGCGTCTAGCATTCTTGTGGGTACAATCCTCGTCTGGTTTGTCTTTGGCCATGATGGTATCAAACCATGGGCAACGGTCCTTGGTTATGTTCTGGGAGGAATGTTGAGTATATTTGGGTAAGCTCAAGCGCGTTATCGATTGTTGCTCTTCTCACTAGAAGCCAGGGTCCGTGCCCTCGGAGAGACGGACCTCAACCCGGTATCTGGTTTGGGCAAGATTTCACAGTTGGTCTTTGCCTGGGTACAACCAGGTAACATTGTGGCGAATATCATCGCAGGAGGCGTGACAGAGGCAGGCGCACAACAGTACGTTGAAATAGCGGTCCATTCTGCCTCGTTCTCAAACTAGTTTTGTACAGGGCTGGAGATCTTATGCAAGATTTAAAAACGGGTCATTTATTACATGCCTCACCGCGATCCCAGTTCTATGGTCAACTTGTCGGATCCTTAGTCTCTATAGTGGTAACTTCTACCGCTTACACGCTTTACAACAAAGCCTACACAATCCCCGGCCCATCGTTTCCAGCGCCTACCGCTTATGTCTGGCTCAGTTTGGCTCGCCTCCTTCGTGCGTATTAAAATAATTCAATGATGGATACAGAAATAACGTCAGGGTCTGTATAGGCGACGGTGAATTACCGGAGCACAGTGCTGCATTCATGATCATATTTTCTTTATTCTTCGGCACATTGTCCACAATTAAGACTATCGCCGGGAGAAAGCGACACTGGATATCACATTGGATTCCATCTGGCGTTGCGTTCGCTATCGGCTTTCTAAACACGCCGTCATTTTCGATCGCGCGTCTCATTGGAGGCGTTTTGGAGTATTTTTATCGGACACGCATTGCGAAGGGCAGGAGTGATATCTGGCTCATTGTAGTAGCTAGTGGTTTCGTGTTAGGGGAAGGTATGGTTAGCATCATTTCATTGATCCTCCAGATATCTGGTGTACATGCAGTTAGTTGCTGGGGCTGTGGACATGGGCTGTGTGGCGGTTGTCCTGCATAATGTAGATTAGATTATTGATTGAGTGTCCACGTTTGTTCCACGTCAGTCCTGCACGAATCAGACTCAACCCAAACGTGTTTATACAGACCTCACTAAACCTTCACAACTTGAGCTTGCCCGCCTGAGTACTACGTCCACCTCTTTTCGAAATGTCTCGCGTTGAGCTTGCTAAAATCTCGTCTCTAACGTTCTACAAAGATTCACTCACAGCTTCTCGCCGAATGAAACCTATTGAACAGCTCATTTGCCAAGGCGCGCCTTGCAAGCTATATCAGCCTGAGGTCGTTCGATGTGTCAGTCTACCAGGAGGAAGGGGAACGGATGTTGATTGGAAGGTGAATCTTTCGTTTCTGCTGCTTTACCTTCATTCTTAGCGTACTTTAGTGTGAAGCAGATCTTCCAGAAACACTGCGTTTTGGGCGAGTCGAAGTCTCTTGTGAGGGGTGGTCAAAGCCAGGAGACCCGTATGTTCTGAAAGGTATGCGAGTCCCACCCATGGCTTTGACGGCTATCCTAAGTTTTCATAGGTTCATGCTCTTTGGAGTACCGACTTGTCCAGATACCGGGTTCTCTTCGCAATACAGATGAGAGTTCGTTGTCTAAACTAAAATGTGAGTTCTCCAACTCGTATGACTGATTCTTTTTCTGATTTTTGGTAGCCTACGACCTTTCTGCGATAATTTTCTCAATCCTCTGGGTCGCATTTCTGATTATCATTTTGTACAATTTCTTCTTATCCTGCTTTCGACGTAACCCTGCTCCAAGAGCAGCAGCGCCTCGCCCTCCTCCTCGCCCACATTCAGGTGGCTGGTTCCCTGGCGGTATGGGTGACGACAGAGACGACCAACCTCCGCCTCCTTACTCAAAGAATGCAGCGCAGGGAGGCGACCCGAATCAAGGTTGGCGACCCGGCTTTTGGACAGGAGCGGCTGTTGGAGGAGCTTTAGGCCACTTGTTCAATCGTCAGCCAGAACCCAGAAGCACTTGGGACTGGGAGCGACCTCGATCCTCCTTTCAGTCTGGTAGCCGTCGTGCAACAACATCCTCCAGATCCGAGGACCGAGGCGAGGGTTCGTCCAACCTTGGATCAATGAGACGCAGCACGGGACTGGGAGGTTCAAATGTACGTTGATCTTGAAAAGAGTAGGGTTGGAGGTATGGACCTTTGCTCGATAACATATTCTCTGTTCAGTTGTTGACAGACGTGGTACTGTATATAAGGGTATTTAATGTATGTAAGTTATTGATTTATAAAATATTGAATAAGTACCTATAGTAAGCTGAACTCGCCCGATAATAGTCCGTATCTCTGTTGGTTGGCTCCATTTCAAGCTATTTTAAGCTCTTCGATGACATCAACTTAACTCAAAACCGATCAACCGCGGGTGGATATATTTTAGCGGACGACCAGGTGCTTGTCTTTCACTCGTGTTCATTGTCAGAGCCTCGACTAGTGCTTAGGCCTCAAGACCAAGCCCCTGTGCTCACCTGCAATCTGTATGTCGTACAGGATAAACCTCGGTCGGCCTGTCCTAGTTCAAAATAAGCTGAATATTTTTGTACAGGCTTACCAGAACTTGTCGCTTCCGAATTCAATACCTTGGAGACTGTTGCTCTAAATCCAAAGAAGCCGTCATTGAGTTCTTGTCCTGGCTAAACCAAGGTGAATCATCGCTCACTGTAACTGCCGTAGGCTACCATCCTTCTCTCATGGAAGGTTGGAAGATGGTTCATCGGAAGTTGTTAATTATTAATATTATGGTCCTTGTTGACCTCTCCGCCTCCCGCAGCAACCAGACATGTGATGCAACAACGATGGCTCCAAGTGCCTGGTTAGTATGTCGGGTACATGATGGAAGCTCTTGGTCTTTCCGAACTTTTTCAGTGTGCATTCTATAAAATGTGATGAACGACGCAGCCTCTGGACCAGCCCCACGTCATGGCAAAACTCGCTATTGCTCTCGCTGGTCTTCTCGCTTTGATTCCCCTCGCTACAGCTCAGGCAGCAGCGTACGCACAGTGTCAGTTTATTTGTCTTTCAAAGAATCCTCCATCTCATCTATACCTTTGCAGGCGGAGGTGAGAGTTGGACTGGTGCAACGGTACTAGCATTTTTATATAGGAGGCCTGTTTTTTTGTACTGATCTATCAATAGACCTGTGTTTCTGGCTGGGTTTGCACATATAGCAATCCTTACTACTCGCAATGTCTCCAGGTTAGTTTTTTTTTTTTGGAAAACATTCATATGCATATAGCTCACGATACTAGGCATCGACCACCGCTTCCAGTACTAGCTCCAGTACCACCAGCAGCACCACTTCTGCCACTTCTACCACCTCCAAGAGCGCTACTACTACCACCTCTGCAGCCTCTACATCTACCTCCACTAACTCAGCCGGCTGCGCCGCTCCTATGACCTTGTTCCAGTACTTCGGTGTCAACGAGTCTGGTGCCGAATTCGGCCAAGCATCGATTCCTGTGAGCCTTTCGTGCCTTTCGTTGCAGATGCAAGGCCCCTGATATTCTGCATTAGGGAGCTTTGGGAACTGACTATACCTACCCCTCTCCCTCTTCCATCGACTATTTCGTTGGCCTGGGCTTCAACACTTTCCGTCTTCCATTCTTGATGGAGCGCATGAACCCCCCTGCCACAGGCCTTACTGGCGCCTTCAATGAGACCTACCTCAGCGGTTATCAGAACGCAAGTGTTTTGGTATCAATGCGCTTCTCTCGCTGACTAGGGATGCAGATTGTTGAGTACATTACTGGGAAGGGTGCCTATGCTATCATCGATCGTAAGTTCGGCCAGATAGTTATCTATTTCTCTAATGGATCTTTGCAGCCCACAACTTCATGCGCTACAATGGTGCTATCATCACCAGCACCTCCGACTTTGCCACATGGTGGGGTAACCTTGCTGCCGTCTTTGTAAGAGCAATCTCTATTTTAATATATACAGGTTTTGATTGAACTCTTTTCTTTTATTAAGGCCTCTAACGACAAAGTCATCTTCGATATCCAGAACGAGCCTTATGGTATTGATGCCGGCACCGTCTTTAATTTGGTGAGGACCCTTTTCTCGATTCTCAGGTCAAGCATATCTTATACGAGACGGTCATTTAGATGCAAGCCGCTCTCACTGCCATCCGTGCGGCCGGTGCCACCACTCAGCTCATCACTGTTGAGGGAACTTGTAAGTATTCCTGCTAGCCACTTTGAACTCTGCTTACCATTCCAACCGTGAAACAGCTTATACCGGTGCATGGACCTGGACATCCTCTGGCAACTCCGAATACTTTGCCGGCTTCTCTGACCCTAACGACAACTGGGCCATCCGTGAGTTTTCCTTTCCTTAAAAGCTGGTCACCCTTGCTAATAACTCAATTTAGAGATGCACCAGTACCTCGACTCTGATGGTTCAGGAACCTCTGCTACCTGCGTTAACAGCACCATCGGTGCTAACCGTCTCGCTGATGCCACTGCATGGCTCAAGGCCAACAATGTCAAGGGTTACCTCGGCGAAATCGGTGCTGGGTCCAACGACGTCTGTATCGAGGCTGTCCAAGGTGCTCTCTGCCAGATGCAACAGTCCGGTGTCTGGATCGGCGCTGGCTGGTGGGCTGCTGGTCCCTGGTGGGGCGACGTACGTTCATTCTTTCACTCTTGTGCAGATCTAACGATTTTTCCTTTTCTTTTGAATAGTACTTCCAATCGATCGAGCCTCCCAGTGGTTCTGCTATCGCCTCGATCCTTCCCCAGGCCCTCGAGCCCTTCCTTCCCGTCGCCACCGCGGCCTAAGGAAATCAAATCATGTTATACCGTGCCGCCATCTTGTACAAAATATACCGAATCATTTCCCTTCTTAGAATGCATCGTGGCACTGTGAGTTACCTGGGTGTGGTAAGATTTGATGATAAGCATACATGGTGAACACCAAACGAAGTACTCTATTATCCCGAAGTGCTATACATACACAACTTAGCTCTAGTACCGAACCAATGCCTTTCGAAACCAGATGTCAACTCTATTGCTGCAGAATCTATGTTCTTTAAACGTTATCAGGCTACCACTGAGGGCTAGCTACATTATCATACTAAACTTCACTATTCAATGGAGTCAAGGCGATGCAGTGACTCATAGGTAATAAGATTAAACCAATCACAACGCGTGGAGAACGTGCCCTCACCGGGTTGACATTAATCCTTGGCCAAAACATGCCTGGCACACGACAAAAAAAAACAAAAAGCTTACAGATCAGCGTAAGTTCATTGGCTACATGAGGTTGATTGCTATGTTGCAATTGGTTGAATCATATTGACACGCTTTATCCTCATTTCAAGCACAGTTGCATAACCCATACGCGCACGGCATGAGATCCGAAGAGAGAGGCACACAGCGCGTGCCCCTAACCCGCAGCCGCCATCTACCCCGCCTCGTGCCAAACATTCAATGCATCAAATCTAAGCATAATTGTAATCTTTATATCTTTATACCCTTAATATACTCCTCAGGTCCTTCACCAGTCTAAGCATACTACACCCCTTTTCTCCCTCCCTCTCCATCTCCCTTTCCCCTTTAAACACTAGTCCGGCAATGTACGCAGAGGGCGCTGAGATCGAAAATACGAGCTTGGTTAGACAAGCAACAGAGTCTGATCCTCTACTTGGGGGCCAAGGGCCCGTTAGGAAACCATTTTATCGTCCCCGTCCACTATGGTGCGTGGACTGTGCTTCTCGTTGTCGACTTCGAACTGATACTTCTGGACCATCAGGCTTGTGCCCTTTGCAATAACAACGGCGCTTGTGGTGCGTAGTCCTAAATCATGGATGTACAACTACATGCTGAGTCGATTTATAGCGTGGTATGACGCTGGCTCCGAGAATCGAGGTCTTTACGCAGTTGTCGTGTGCTGGACTACATGGCCACGACCCGCATTACAATCACACATTCATCACAACAAGAAGTTCGACTACTAATCCTCCACTCCCTGAACCTCAAGATAATCTCGATCATACTTTCCCATTCTATTTATCTATAGACCCACTTGGCCCGCCTCTACGCCCGCACGACGTTCGCTGGTCGGTGCCATCTAAATCTAATTATACTATTGTAAGCTATGGCGACTCTGTTGACGATGACGATGAAGCCGAAGACGACCCGCGGAATCTACCTTCAAACCGATGCCTGACGGACCCTGCCGTTCAAGCTGGCGCAGCGCGTCTCCAAACAATGATGACCACAACCATGGGGCTGCTCTCCGCACTCACCACAGGATGGTGGGGCCATTTTGGAGAGCGCCACGGCCGGACGAAGGTCCTCGCCATCGTCACCTTCGGGCTCTTCCTTACGTACGTAACGTCACTTTGCTTTTGATTATTATACTCATGTGTATATGTCGACTTGTACAGTGATTTGATATTTATACTGGTCTCGACGCCCTCCTCTCCATTCTCAGCACATGGCCACAAACTTCTCATACTTGCGCCGATCATTGAGGGTGCGCTAGGCGGGTGGTCAACATTGCAGTCCGCTACGCAGGCGTACCTCAGCGATTGTACCTCCTCTGGGTCCAGAGCCCAAATCTTCTCACGCTTCGCAGGCGTCTTCTACATCGGCGTCAGTGTCGGACCCAGCCTGGGGGGATACTTTATCAAGCACCCTTTAAAGCTGTTTGGCAATCCCGCGACCGACCATGGAAGGCTGAGTGTGACGTCTGTGTTTTGGGTCGCGATTGTGTGCTCGTTTATCAACTTTTTGCTGGTCCTATTCGTGTTTCCCGAGTCTTTGGATAAGGCGAAGATGCTGCGTGCGCTGGAGACGCAGAATGGGAAGGGAAAGGCAAGGGCTACCAATGATGCTGCTGTTGCAGAGAGTTCGTCTTCGAGCGGTGAACACCATAAGGAAGGAGGAGAGGGTGTCATTCGTTCTTTTTTGAAGCCGCTGCGTCTCTTTTTGCCCGTTCGAGTCTATGATGGAGGTAAAAGGCGCCGGGATTGGAGTCTGACGTTTTTGGGAGGCGCTTTGCTCCTTACAATGATTTCCACTGTAAGTGATTGAATTCCATGTATTAACATGCAGGCTAACTTGTGTCACACAGGGTGTTTACCAAGTGAAGTACCTCTATGCAGTCCATGTTTATGGATGGGGAGTCGAACAACTCAGTTACTATATCTCCTTCATGAGCGCCTCCAGAGCCACCTTCTTACTAATTATTTGCCCATGTATGTTTTCATGTTGTATGTTTCGCACTTGTGTCTTACAGACACGCCAGGGATTATCGCGGCTTTCAAGCCACAGCCAAAGCCGAGTGCTCAAGGAAATACGTCTGCAGCAACAAAGCCCAAGCCGACGAGGGCACATCTTGCGCGCGAGATCTCGTTTGATCTTGTCGTAATGCGATGTTCGCTATTGGTGGACGTTCTCTCGAATATTTTGGTGACCCTTGGACCAATGCCTGCAGTTCACTCTCGGAGAGCATCGGGAATGCAAAGCCAGGCGTGGTTTGTGCTCGCAAGTGGATTAAGCAGCATGGGAAGTGGAGCGACACCTGCACTACAGAGTCTGGCGCTGTGCATTGTGCAAACACGGGCGCTGGGTGAGGACAGAGACTCGAATGACGGGGGTGTTGGGCAGCTGTTTGGTGCCCTGGCGGTGATGCAGACCCTAGGGCAGATGATTGTGGGGGTAAGTTGGCAAATCCTTGTCAAGATATCTTTAGGTGTACTGATTGCATTCAGCCGATGCTGTTTGGATTAGTGTACTCCGGAACAGTGGGAGGGTTTCCCAAGGGGGTGTTTGTGACTGCTGGTGGGATTTTAGTGTGTGCTCTGATGCTTGGGCTGTTAGTACGAGTGCCTGTGGCAAAGGGGAAGAAGGAGAGAGAACGGGGACGGTCGCGGGTTAGCAAAGACCTGCGTGGAGGAGCAGTGGTAGCGTAAAGTAAATAAAGACAAATAATCATAAGATTTGGAGTAGCATCGTTGTTGTCGTCGTCCAAAGTGGCGATGAGCTCTCTTCCTCAAAATGCTGTCGCTGGTCCTTCAAATCCCCGCAGCTCGCAACACAATCTGTTCTTGCCACTACCACGTATGTACTCATCTCAAATTTAAATAAATAATTAAACAAATCCTTGTTCCAGCACAACCCACCTCACAACCAACTCATCTCGCCAGTACACAGGACCTCGTCACTCGCTTTCATCTCCTCCCAGCTTACGACAAATACGTTCGACCTCACACTGAATCCCCTTTCGATTCCCTACTTGCATCGAATGGTCTAGTTGATAAAGGCAAGGGGAAAGAGACCGACGGCGTTCCCACTCCTGTCGCTCCCGAAGCTCCAGATGCAGATGATGACGACCTCACAAAGGACAAGAAGCAGAAGAATAACTACAAACACCTCATCAAGGGCATGCCAGGTCCGTCTGTCTCTGGTCTTTGTTTAGTTTCGTTTTAATGTTTCGCAAATGCTCTAGGCAAACACTCGATGAAGAAGGACGATTATTTGATACAAACGATGGAAGTTCCTCCAAAACAACGCATACAAATCGTGCCGTTCGATAGTAGGACACAGAGGGAGGCATTTACTGTCAGCTTGGAGGGCTTGAAAGGCGTACGTCGTCTTAATCGCCACGCAACTTCTATGCCAACTGACTTATCCGCTCTTCTTCCTTCAGTGGAATCCAAACGCCCTAATCCTTGAGTCCGCACAGGCAAGGGAGGACCGCAAAAAACGAGTATGTTTCATCGCGTCTTTCATCTACACTAACACTAAAGCCCTACCGAAATCTAAAGAAAGAGGCCAAGCGTCTACAAAAGCTACAAGCGCAGGGTGCAATCGCCACTCCTGTTGCCCAACCACAACCCCTACCTGCTTCCGCTCGACCTTTAATTTCTAATGGTACGCCAAGGCCAGGATCCACGGCTCCTCTGGTACAACCAACACCTGTTGCAGCAGTCCCTCCAACTCACAGACTCGGTACCGCAACCGCAACAGCCACTTCACGGCCAGGTTCCGCGGCACCGTCTCCGTCGAAAGCAGCGACTACTCCTCGTCCCGGATCGACCGTTCCGAGACCAGGCTCGGCCGCCGCTCATGCAAAATCTGCGCTACCGCCTGTTCAGACGAGTTCGACTCTACCGAGAGTTAGCACACCATTGCGTAGTGCGACAACAGCGACGCCCACTTCCTCGCAACCTCATCCGACGGCGTTTGATGATAGGAGGGGAACAAAGCGTGAGAGGGAGGATTCTGGACCACCTCCTGTGTCGGCATCCCTGCCACCCACGAATGGCGTGGGCGCACCGCATGTGAATGGGCACGGGAATGGGAATGGCCATGGGCTGGTTAACAATGTACCAAAAGCGGTTATGAATGCTAAAGCGGGGACTCCAGGTGCACGACCGCGACCAATTAAGAAGCAGCGGATGGTGAGTCCTCTCTGCTTCTGCGTGATTGAGGGCCTTGCGTTGAATGTTGCTTTTTCCTGACAGGATATGCAAGGACAGGCAGGCGTTACAGTAACGCAACAACCAACCCCGCAAGGTGTCTAGTCTGTCCAGCTCTGCGCACTCTTATTTCTACTCTACAACAATGGAATCTCGGTGCTCTTTAACACGGCACCATACTCGAGAGTGAAACCTCTCCATCTTAATCCTGCTATCGCTACCTCAATCGCCTCTCCCGCATAATCAAACCCCGTCACCACCGCTGGTACCGTGGATCCGCGGGCGTGTCTTGCCGCCACATTACGTATCACGGAGGCAGAGACAGGCCGGAATGGGGCGTGTGTGCATCTCATCCACATGTCACCAGAATGCTTGACGGTTTGTATCGACTGGACGTCGCTGATAGCATTTGGCTCCTTGGGCACCGCCACCACCATCTGTTATTACTGCTATAGATAGATGCCGAAAAAACAAAAGACTTGCTTCCCCACCATTCTCTCCCTCACCTCCGTCTTCGCCCGTTCTCCCTACTTCCCCTTCCCTCCTCCCCATCCTTGGCGCACTTGTCACAAACCCTCTCGCCCCCATCACCACTACGCTATCTGCATTAGGACCATTATTTACGCATATATTACCATCCATCCATCAATCAGCCACCACACCAGTCAGCTTCACGCATTACCTACATTAAGTTACTTAGTCATCTCCGTCGACCTGTCAGTCGCATGTTCTCTGTCCTCTTTTGCAGTTTTGAACCTTGATTGTTTTTTTTTTTTTTTTTTGCGGGGTGCCCGTTGAACTTTTGTGTGAACTTCCTTCATGTGTTTCTGATTATGAGTTTATCACATCAGTATTGTCATCGCATTTGCCAAGATTTGCCATTTCAATTTCTTTTCAAATTTTTGCTTTTGGTTCGGGTTCTTTTGTAACTTGTCCACATGGGCGATGGTTCCTATGCACATGGAGGTCGATGGAAGCGTAATTACAGGCGGTACAACTTGAAAACGAGAATCGAGATCTGTATGGTATGTGCGATGGAAAGTTGAAGACATATCATATTGTGTACAAGTACATACAATATACAGGCCAGTAAGTACATGAGATACAGGTATACATACAATTCCAAAATACAACAAATTACAGTCCAGAATCCATGAAGCAAAAGTTACATAGGATAACTCACAAGAGGTATACGTATCCAAGTATCCTTCATTCCCTTCAACGCAGTGCGTTTAAGTCACCCTTCTTCCCAAACCCAAGTTTGTGGTGCTTCGATTTCCGATTCCAGCATTATCATAACTCCTCCGCCCCTCGCCACGGACAGCTAACTGAGTGCTGCTCGCGTTTCTCTTCCCATCCAACGAGAAGATCCCTATGCGGCCCTGACCGCTATTACTTCCAACACCTGCAGCATAATTCTGCGCCGCCACGCTCTTCTTGGCGCTGTCGAGACTAAACGCGTTGCCTACAGGCATACTCAGTCTTCGCATCCAACCCGGCTTTTTCTGGATCTCGGGTGGTCTGAGTGTGATGGGCTCAGCGGGTGGCCGGGCGGCGGACGATGGAGCGGAAGGCTGCTGGAGAATTCGGTATTTTGCGGCTGAGCAGGATTCGCAGCCGCAGTAAGGTGCGTGAGGAGAGGCTGATGAAGTAGAAGAGAGGCTGAGATGCTGGGTGGACGAAGTGGGAGAGGGAGAGTATCGGTTGGCGTGGGTTGGTGATTGTGTTTCGTGCGAGTGCTGGACGGAGTTGGAGGAGGGAGAAGGGGGCCCAAGGTTGGATGTGCTGTAGGAATGTTGAGATTCGAGTCGCGGCGTATTCTGGGCTGAGCCCAATGTTGTAGCATTTCCAACATCAAATCCTAGGCGCTGTGCGCGAGGAGCATTCCTTTCGCGAGTATGTTGGTTTGCTCGCAGGGAGTGGCCTCCTCGAAGTAGGTCGCTCGTAAGGCCAGGTTCGTCTCTTTCACGGACATTATCCAAGCGAGTGCGTTCGCGTTCCAACTCGCGGGTCTTCTGTTCTATTTCACGCTCGCGGGTGCGAAGGGAAAGTTCTTTCTCCTTGATTTCAAGTTCAGCGAGATCATTTAGTCGCTGTCGTCGTCGTCGTATGGCCTCTTCTTGACGAGGAGAACTTGGAGTAAGGGACTCCGGGACAGAGTTGCCTCGACGATCGCTATCTTTGGATTGCGGGCTTATCGGAGGCGCTGGGAGCTGCCGCGATGCCGATGGAGACCTTAGACGAGGTGGAGAGACCGAGTCCACAGGCTGGAATCGAGTCGCCAAGTCAGTGATATTTCCAGACAGTCGACGCACGATCCTCAGGGGAGAGGTGGGGTTTGCAACAACAGCCTGGAACGAAGAGGGTTAGATAGGGAAGAATGAGGATAGATGATATATATGATGTTCACATGGTCCGAAAATCGATTACGCATAGTAGCAACAATGCTTCCATTGCTACCACCTGTATCTGTTCTTTCCAAGGCCGGCGTTTGGGTATTTGCGGCGCGCGTTCTAGCAAGGTTGCCAGTGTTGCTTCCAAACTCACGGCCAAAAGGATCCTCAGTGCTCTGTGGTGAGATTTTCTCTCCTTGTTTGTCGAATTGCCGTCCATGGGCTGAAATGGAGGGTACAAGACCCAGTTTTTCCGGTACGAGCTGACCCTGGCCGTCGAGAACCGGAGTACCAGAAGACAAGATATTCTTTTCGTCCGCCTGCTGCATAGGTGAATGAGGGGTGGACTGGATAGGGACACTTTCGGAGATCAGGAAAGCCATAGACTGCTCTATGGCCACCTCAGCATCATCTGGCAACGGTGATTCAGTCAGTCTTGTGGCGCTGGGATACGATGTCGACGACTGCGATGATTGAGAATGTGAGGTCTGCTGTCGGCGCGACGGTATCGGGAAATGGGTGGGCGGCAGTGGAAATTCAGACAGAGATCTCACAGAATCCATGTTGGGTCCTTTCGCAGGTATATTATGGGCAGACGGCGTAGTTAAAGGAGTCTGAGGCGGAGTATTTTGGGTCTGTGCGATCATGGAAATCGGACTAAAAACGTCAGCAGAGGGAGAAGGGCCATTTCCGTTTGAAGGTAAGGGGTGTAGAAGGTGCCCTTCCAAAACCGGTTCTGTTGGAAGAGAGCTTGAATTTTTGGCGGGTTCTAAAAATTCCCTGGAGCCATTGACGTTTCCAAGTGGTTCCAGCGTATTGAAATCCTCGTGCTCTACCTGTTTCTCATAAACAACTGGATGAAATTGTTGGCTTCCGTCGAGGTCGACAAGATCAAGCGGGGCAGGTTCAGACCAGCCACCTTCGCAGAGCGCTCGCCATTCTCCAAGGTGGCCGATCACAGGTGCGTAGCGCCTGGTACTCTCGCATGTTTTAAGCCATTCTGCATCAGCAATTCTAGAAAGACAGGCAGCAGTACTATATGTTGTGGCAGCATGACGTTGGGTCATGTTCAGAGAGTGGTAGCTATTAAAGCAATAAGATCAGAGGATCAAAACTTGAGGTATAGGACTTGCTAGTTCTCCTGAGACATCTCTGGACCTAGTGCAGAAATGAGGTTTAGATAACGAGCATGCTCTTCGGTCACATCGTGAGGGTTCTTCTTGGTCTTCTTCTCGTATGTCTGGCCTTCTTATTATGAGACCAAGCAGGAGATGATAGAATTGCGAATGTACCAGCTTGTTTAATCCTTGCGTTAGCGTTAGCCATGCGTTCATCGTGAATTTTCTCCTCCTTCTATAGAGTCAGAAAAGCAAATTAGCAAAAAGGATCAGCGACTAGATGAAGGGCGAACAGTTAACTTCTTGAACCACTTCTTGACCTCTGAGCTAATGGCGTCGTATTCCTTGTCAGAAATCTTGGCAAACTTAGAGTAGATGTCAGACGACACTTCGAATATGGTCGCGCTTGCATTTAGAGTATTGGCTGTAAAAGTGAGCATCGGACAATCTGATGTCAAAAGGAGACTATGAATACCTGGAACTTCGCCCGTGGTCTTCATTGCCGCTGTTTCACGCAGTGCTTTGGCTAACTTCTTCTGTAAAAGAACGATGGCACCAGTAGCCTCACAGTAGTCATTGAGGACATTGAGAAGAGTTTCGAGAGATTTACAAGACTTGTGAATATCGGATCTCTCGGCCAGAGATGCAGGAAGTGGCTTGGATGCCATTCAGACCAAAGCTGACATAAATGTATAAGATATCTGGGGAGGGAAGGAGGAAGAGCACAAGTATGATCGCAGAATGTGAGCTACTCAAAAAAGGAAACTGACTCTCATCAATAAAAGCGTGATCGTTATTCTTGACTGTTGACTCCTGACTTGGACCGTGACCCAACACGTCAATTCTGCCGCAAACGCGCCAATTGACGAGAAGAGAGCTCTCAAAAGACCTTCAGGCATCGAAACTGGATAGAAAAACCACAGAGAAAGGTCGACGAGGGGTATCTCCTGGTGGAAATGTCTAAGGAATATTGATAATACCTATTATTCCCGGGAGTTATAGATTCCTTCAAACAATCCAAATTATCATTGACGTCAACTACTATCTTTGAAGTTTAGCATCCTTCAACATGGACCAATCACTTCTAGTGTGTTTGCGTGGTTTGTTACTACATAAAAAGGCTCGCTGACATGATATCTAGGATCCCTCTGAACCTAACGAGTACGTAGATTCTGCTTTAATTGAAGCGCAAGGTGGTACATGCCGCATGGCAGCCGTCGCGCGGTTGTACTTGGAGCTTATGCGTCATGCGAGCACGTGTCATGACTTTGTCACTTATCAGATAAGCCGACATCTACCGCATCACTTATTAGTGTCGACACCCCACTCCTTCCTCTGGGCTGCTGCCCTACAAAATCGCTTGAAAATCTAACATAGTTGACGCAGAGACGAACTGAATACCCCCGACGATATACCTCTTGAAAATATGCTGACACGCTCACAGTCAGTGTCTCAGGGAGAAGATGAGGCCCTGCTTCCTGGAGTGCATCGAAACAAGTCTAGAAGCAGACAACCTAGGGCATTTCTTCCAAAGTTAACAAATTGGAAAGCCAGCCCATACTGGTGAGTCCGTCATCTACCATATGCTCCCATGACCTTACTAATCGTCTATTAGGTTACTCCCTATCGTCCTCATCGCCTCGATGTCGGTATGTACCACCCGTACCGTTGTCAAGAACGATAATGATACAATTTTAGCGTGGAGTGACAATGTCCCCTCGTATACAGGTTTACAAAGCCATAGCGTGTCGAGCACTTAACTCTGATGAAGGCACCCAAGGCCAAGGGTTCCTTTACTTTACGACTTCAGCCGTGGATTGTTCAAGCGCGGCAGTGCAGGCCAGAGCTGCCAGGATACAAGCATGTACGCCCTTGAATAATGAATGCATTTCATTTCATTCATGAGTCATTTAGCCGTCGTGACCCTGATGAGCGTGCTGAGCGCCATTGCGACTGGCTTTTGGAGCAGGCTGGGCGACATACATGGTAGAAAGCCTGTCCTTGCTGCATTCCTATTGGGAGCAGTATTTATGTGGGCCTTTGTCTGGTCCTTCCATAAGCTTTGCTGAAAACCGTCCAGGGAATTATTCTATGTTCTTGTCATGCGCCAAGACTCCGTATTCGGTCGTCATGCAGAGAATTTTATTCTGGCTGGTCCGATCATCGAAGGTTTGGTCGGTGGCTTGTCGTCTTTTAACGGTGTTGTTCATGCGTAAGGGCCACGCCATATTCATTCGTGAATATTTTCTCAACTGCAACACAGATACACCTCAGACTGTACAAGACATGGTTCGCGGTATGTTCATCCTATAGGCATCTTGATCGAGCTGTCTTGATCAAGAACATAGATCTAAAATATTCTCGACGATACAAGGTATTGTGTTCGTCGGCTTGGCGGCCGGGCCATGGGTACGTCTGTCATTTGATCCAAATATAATCCCCATGAGATATTTACAGTTTTCCATCTCAGTTGAGTGGCCTTGTATTGGCAAAATCTGCCGTTTTGGAAGTTGAGAAGGCTTTTGCTTTGAGCATCGGTCTCTTGACAGTAACATTTATCTATGTTGTGCTCATTTGCCCGGAGTCCAGGGCACCCACAGCCCCAGAAGATGAAACAGCCAACCGGGAACGACCACTGTTTAGAGTATCCCCTTTGTCTGTTGTCCGCCACTATATCCGCCGATTCCTCAGCGCGTTACTTATCCCTATCGCTATGTTTGCTCCTCGGGCAGTCCCAGGTCGACCGGGCAAGAACTATAACCTAACACTGACTGGCATAGGACTATTCATATATTTGGTGTCAACGGTATGTCAGTTTTTTTTATTTAACTCTGACGGGGTCTCAACATGATTGGCAGGGCGTTTACTCTGCCAAGTATCTATACGCACAACATGTATATTCTTGGACTACTGCCGAGGTATAATTACCTCTTCTGTCGTGTTCTGGTTGTACGCCTAATGTATTTCTAGTTGGGTTACTACATGTCTCTCTTGTGGATTTCTAGGGCTTTCAACCTCCTCATTTTCCTCCCAAGTACGTAATCTGCTTTTGACTGTTACCCCTTTCTAATTGCCTATGACTGTGATTTTAGTTGTTATATCATACCTCAAACCTAAACCCAGTGGAACGACCCCTAATGCCGCCCACCTCGCCGCAGAACTGAAGTTCGATCAGCGACTCGCTCAAGCGTCTCTTGCTGTTGACGGCATAGCCGATACACTTGTCGCTTTAGCCCCGACATCCTCACAAGTAACATATATCGGGCTGTCATGCTTATCCTCTTTCACCTCTGGTGGAAACCCATCGCTTCATTCCCTTGGCGCGGTTTGTCTCCATGCATGTGGCTTCGGTTCAGAAGTCGGGGCATTGTTTGGTGGTATGGCTGTTTTGGCAGCTATTGCGCACATCGTTTCGGTAGGACAAACTCACTTTTTCTGTACCTCAACTTACATACTATTCATAGCCATACATTTACGCCTTGACGTATGGCTCCACTGTAGCATACTTCCCAAAAGCGATATTCGTGCTCGCTGCAGGTTTGTTAGCGATAGTGGTATTCCTACTGAGCGGTTTGTCGGCTAGAGCAGAAGACGTCGTCATTCACACATCCCCCGAGTCTGGTGAAGCCGAAGACGATGATATTTCCATTGATAACGCCTCTCTTACCTAGAAATCTTTTGACGACGTAGAAGAAATGGAGCTGATCAATGTATACAGCCAAGTATCCTGTACTCCATTGTATGTATGTACATATCAGTTACGATCTTAATGACATTTTCATGGATAACAATTGGGCTACTGGGACATCTCCTGGGTAAATACTAACGTGCACGATTAATTCGAATGTGATATCGACGAGGTCGCTCACAGGAAAACCAAAAAGTGGACACACCCGGAATTGAACCGGGGACCGCCCGCAGGCTAGCGAATGCTAAGCGGGCGTGATAACCAACTACACCATGTGCCCTACAAACTCTCCATCAAATAATTATGTTTTCATCAGTAAATATACTGTTGTGATTTGTCAGCACACTTATTACTTGCCAAATCAATCCTGGCATCACACAGCTACTTACTTTCTTTTCCTGCATCTCTCATTTCATCTCTCATTTCCTCATGTCTAATCTCAAGGCATACCTCGCAGAGAAATACATGTCTGGCCCCAAAGCCGATGCCATTCTTGCAAAAACTGCACCCTCAAAGAAGAAGAAACGAAAGGCAGGGGCACCGTCCACGAGCGCGCTGCCAAACCTCCGGGATGACGATGGTGGCTGGGGCGCTGAGGAAAAGGAAGAAGAAGAAGATGCTGCAGAGGCTGTTGTCGCGAGTGACCGCGGGTTCAAGAAACGTAGGGTAGCACAAGCGGATGAAAGTTCTGGCTGGGCGACTATTCGAGAAGGCGTCAAGGAGGAGACTCCCCCTCCCGCTGAGGACGAAAAACCGTTGATCGTGGAGGATTCGAAGCGTTTTGTGGGCGGTTTGATGACGGCAAGTCAGCTGCAGAAGACGATGGGGAAGAAGGACGTTACGCCGACTGTTACCGCTGAGGAAATTGCACAGGCACAGGAGACTGTGTATCGTGACGCGAGTGGGAGGAAGATCGACACTAAGGCTGCACGGGCTGAAGCTGCACGACTTAAACGTGAGCGGGAGGAGAAGGAGGCACAGAAAATGGAGTGGGGCAAGGGTCTCGTGCAGCGGGAAGAGAAAGAGAAGGAAAGACTGGAGTTGGAGAGGCTTAAAGGGAAGACGTTCGCCCGACACGCTGACGATGTCGAGCTCAATGAGGAAATGAAGGCGAAGGAGCTATGGAACGATCCTGCAGCAGCATTCCTTACGGTGAGCCATTTGAACCTATGTAATTATTGCTTATTAAATGTTTCTATATTGACAGAAATCCAAAGCGAAAGGTCCTCGAAAACCTGAATACACTGGTCCAACACCAGCACCAAATCGTTTTGGCATAAAGCCCGGTTATCGTTGGGACGGCGTTGGTACGTTGTCGCCCCTGCCTTACCTAGCTTCCTCTACTCACTTCTGGACGTTCATAGATCGAGGTAATGGCTTTGAGAAACGCCTGTTCCAAAGTAAAAACGAGAGAAAACGGAAAGGACAGGAAAGCTATTATTGGGGAGCGGAGGATATGTAGATCCAAGCGTTTCTACGAGCTCCTTTCTGGGGGTGCTTTTCGCTTTTCAGGGCCTGGAACTGTAAGTCATAAATCAACCTTCGTTCGTGGCGAATATTTCTTCATTATTTGTAAAGGTGACAGGCTCAAACGCCATGTCATGACGCACAAGATGGCCTCTTTCAAGGACTTGTCATGTGATAGTCTTGGTGAGGCTATAGTCGAAGCTTGGGTTCATTGGTGTGTTACGTGCCCATCTCCACTCTATTGATGGACTCGACCGAGTGCTTACTGGGTACCCGAAGTGTGTAATTTGTTAATCATACTAGTCATATTGGTGAGATGTATGTTGTGGGCTACACAGTTAGTTATCCTGCTGAATTTCTCGGATTCGTTGGATGCTACTTGTGCACCTACGTGCATTACCGTTCTGGCTTTTCTGGCGTTCAAGAAACGAATCAACGCAAGAAAAGTGGCAAGTACCTAACCTCTATCATCATGAATTTGAAGTTTGGTTGGCGGCAATACTAAACGCCCCAAGCACAAGGCAGGTGCGTTACCGGCGTGGAGAGAGGCCTAAATGATGTGTACGAGAACCCTCGTGGCAGAGCGCGGGTACGCCATAGCGGGCGCGCGATTACCTCCTGTGGTTGATGCGTGGCCTTTCCGTTTTCATTTAAGTTTAAATGTGATATACAAAAGTACTTGATTGGCGCGATGTACATGCAGTCGCAAAACATGCCAAGGAGTATGTGAAAATCCTCACGATGATCAGGCTGGCTTCAACGTGAATGTCACACTCCTTCACGAGGCTGCTATTCATTCCTTAATTGAGGGTGTATTATCGCAAATACTTGTTCAGAGAGTACAAAGTTGGCCATAAGAGATACAATGGTTGAATGCAAATAGAGGACAACAAAGAAACCACGTTGGTTTAGGCCATGTTCAATTGGTAACTCATCTCAGTTTACAACTCGGCCGACAGTTCATGTCATCCTTTGGTGGAACTCCATTGCAAGATAATCGTCGTTTACCACATAACGCTTTCTTTAAACCACCCTCACACGGTCCAAAGGATCCAAAACCTCTGCCAACCACTGCTGCAATCTACGGGTACACTTTGTTGTCGCGTCTTTTCCTTATTTTTTTCTAATTATTTTTCAGTCAACAAGAACTCTTGTCCCAACCTCCCCGCGACCCCGACGAAGACTCCTCTTCTCTCCGCAAATTTCAACAGCTTAAGCAACAGCAAACCGCATCTCTACCAGGCGCGCCAACGACAGCTACATCGCCCCTGAAGCCCAACCGCTGGGACGTCCCTGATACCACAGTACAGATCGCTGGAGCTTTTAACACTGCTGTCAATTCTGCCTTGGCCTCAATGAGTAATCCCAACCAGTCATGGGCTTCCAATGCCTCTCAACCTTCGCTAAATTCACTCAGGAGAAGTACTTCTGTTGAATATGAGGCTGCTGCTGCGAATGCCAAGCGCCTTCAAATCGCAAGTCGACCTGGACCCTCTAGCAGGTCACACGGCCCGCGAAAGCCACTCTCAAAGAGCGCGTCATACACGAATGGAGTCCCCGACTCTGAAGCAGAAGAACAACAAGAACCCGCGAGAAAGGAGCGAGGGAAGAGTCCGTTTATGGACATTGTCGAACGAGCGAGCCGCGCCGTCGACACTGCAACCTATTTTGCAAGGCGACGACTGGCGGAACCTGGAGAACCGTCACAGGAAAGGCAAGAGAGGGAGACGAGCTATGGATATGAAGAAGAGGAGAGGGAGTTTCAGACGCAGGCTTCGTCAGCGTCAGCTCGACGCACTGCTGTTGCGACACAAAAACGAAACCGGTTGTCGGTGGATAATCGGGCGTATAAACCCACACAGTCAGATGAGGAGTCGGAGGATGAAGATTATGAAAGCGACGGGAAAGGCAAGAAAAGGAAGAAGAAGAAGAAAGAGCCAGCTGGTGCCATGAACAACCTTCCAGTGATATCCGCAGACAAGAGGAAAAAGAGGAAATCGAAATCGAAGAAGGATACTTCGGGCGAAGCAGAAGAGGACGAAGGAACAGGAAGCGATGAAGAAAGTGAAGACCAAGTACGCATTTCCTTTTAAGGCCGCTAGCGCCTTCTCTAACTCTCACTCGTGGTTCTAGGCATCACGTTTGTCACTGCGCCCAGATCGTCCACGACATCCGTCATTACCTCGAGAACTTTCTTCAGTGGATTATGGCGCTGCCGACACCTCAATGGATATCGAGCAAGGGCTCGATTCAATACCCGAAGCTGATGAAGACGATCTGTTCGACACTGGCGAAGAGATATCACCTCGATCCCAAGCTCCACTACGTAGATCAGTCTCACGGCCCCCGTCTGTCAGTATCGGTGGGCGTCTAGGTCAAGTTGTCCACTATATCATACGAAACATCTTTTCTATTGTCCTCCTTGTGTGGAGACTTTTCAATGGCCTTCTCTACCTATTTGGGCAACTAGTTGGTCACGTTTACGATGTACTGCTTCGTCGACCTTTTAGTTGGGTATCTCAAGCTCGCGGCGGAGCGGGACCCATTTTCAGGACAATGCTGCTTGGTCTCTTGCTCAGTGGACTATATACACTCCGCGAGCCCCTATTGCGAAGTATCCCTGTACCCAATTTCGGCGGCAAGACTGTCTATCAGGCTCCAGATATTCCGGCAGCTAACATCGCTGAGCTTGCTGCACGGTTTCAGGTCCTTGAGACGGCTCTCGCGGGGCTGTCGGTGGAGATGGAGAAGGGGCGTTTACGCGCGGAAAGCGAAGGGAAGTTACAGTCGGAGTTAGCTGGACGGCTCGGTATGGTGGAGTCTAGAGTCAAGTTGGAGAGTAAGAGGGCTGCTGAAGTTGAGGCAGACAGAGATGTGGCGAAGGAGGCTTTCAGCACTGTCAGGCGGGAGTTGGAGATCCTCCAGGCCCAGCTAAAAGGCGTCCAGCAGCAGCAACAGCAACAGCCACGGCTACCACCGAGTCATAGGGATGGAGCTGCGAACGACGAGGAGGCAAGAGCAAGGGTCCAGGCATTAGAAGCGCGGGTTGGGAGTGTGGAAGGGGGGCTCAAAGAGGCGATCGAGCTTGGGAAGAAAGCTAGCGTGAGTGCTGATGATGCATGGTGGCACAAGGTAGCACCAGGAACCGCAGTTAAGTCAGGACTTACGATCAAGTCTTTGGATGGTCAGGATGTGACGTCCCTTATCGGACATCTCGTGGACACTGCTGTGTCAACGTTTAGCAAGGACTGGATCGCGCGGCCTGACTATGCCCTCCATTCCGGTGGCGCACGCGTCATTCCATCCCTCACTAGCCCCACATACGAGATGAAGCCTTCGACACTCACTGGCTCAATACTTGGCTTCATCACGGGTAATGGGTATGCTGTTGGACGCCCTCCAGTCACAGCACTGCACCACGAACTGCACAATGGTCACTGCTGGCCAGTTGCGGGCCACGCTGGGCAGCTGGGTGTCGCCCTTGCAGCGCCTATACGTATCGACGCGATCACCATTGACCATGTAGCCGCGGAGGTGGCTTTTGACATGCGTAGTGCACCACAGGCAATGGAGCTCTGGGGATTGGTGGAGGGCAAGGACAATGTGGAGAAGATACGGGAGTGGATGGCGGAGAGGAACAGGCGAAGGGCGAATGGTGAGGAGATTGAGGAGGGGCCAGAGGTACCCAAGACGCTCCCTCGCGACCCGCTGTATGTGCGCATTGCGGAGTTCACTTATGACATACATGCATCGCAGAACGTGCAAACGTTTTCCATTGATCCCGAACTAAGCGCGTTGGAGGTGGACTTTGGCATCGTGGTGCTGATGATGAAGAGCAACTGGGGCCGCGATTACACGTGCTTGTACCGTATGCGTGTGCATGGGCAGCCTATCAGCGGCCAGTTGGCGTCTTCGTCTGAAGAGGATCAGGTGTAGGGGCGCTGGATGTTGGTTCTCACTCACTCACTCACGACGCATGACGACTTTCCTTTATTTTCTTTTCAGTTATTCTCCTGTTAATATTAATATGTTGTCTTTGTGGACTTCGACCACGCTCTTTTTATTTCATTTGTTATTCCTGATGCATATCCAAGCTTATCTTGTTTGCATCCATTTCAATCGCTCATCTGGCTCTGTCGCTCGTTATCACTCACGTTATTACAGAGAACTCTGTCTGTACTCATCATCAAATGGAACTGTGGAATGCTTGGCTGAAATCTGTAATCTGTCATCATATGAAGGTCACAGGCGTCTAAAAACCTGATATTTGTGCAATACGTCATCTGTTCAATCCGTTTACTGATCCCACAAGCTGCGTTCATGGATCTGGCAGCCGTACAGCGCGAGAATATCTGGTGATCAAGTGAATTACATCATATGATCAAGCATCAGGTGCACGAGAAAACAAATGTAGAAATCAACGACTAATAGATCTTGACCATCACCTCGCAAGACGGCCACAAATTTCGTTAAAGTCGATTGCCATTGTGGACTTAATACCTTCAGAGCAGCTTTCTCCACCGATGCTCTCCCTTATACCACCGATTTCTGTCACTGTTCCGCCTGCCGCCACTGCACTGGCGTGCCCGCTTGTCACTTTGCCTTGGCCAATGGGGTCCCAGTGACCCCCTCATCCACTATCATAGTGATCTCCCCACATTAAGCACGTACAAACTTCTGATACTGGGATTTATTTCCCAGCCCGCTCTGGTACATCGCTACCGGAACCCTCGAACGCACGGAAGGGATTATCAATCCTTCATACCATGCATGGCTGGAGGATACCCTAGACGGCGGTCTCGCTGATTTTCTCTCCTCTACTAATGGCTATGGGCTGCCACGCCACCCTTGGGGTAAAAACGAGCTGTTACCTCTAGGCTGGAGCAACTTGCCTTCAGCTTCGGTTCAGTCTGGTACCCTCAACATGAATTGAGAAATAATTCGGATTCATATCAACTGTGAGCCACACGAAATGATGCTTTAGTGTACGTCTGTGGTGGTAGATATTGAAGTTGTGGCTGTAGAAATGCATGATGGAGAAGGAAGGATTGCCTTGGAGGCAGAAATTAATTATGCGAATAGATGTCATAATTTATTTCTTGGGTGTAAATTGTGACGGCGCAAGCAACAGCAATCAATATCTGCGCCACTTGTAGCTTCGTACAATGTCAAAGTGTTAGGAGTGCTCACCAAATCACGATGACCGATTCCCACTATTTAATTAATATACTTACTGGGAGTTTTGGTGCGGTTGCAGTCCAAGCCGAGTACTAGAGGCCTGCTACACTCAGCACTCAAGTAAACTGTTGAGTACTTTTCGAAGGGTCCCCCCACTGGCACCTCTAAACCTCATCAAATGTAACTGTGATGCTTTGCTGAAATTTATAGCCATCACATCAAGATGAACCATCGAACGTCCAAAAACGCCGATGATCTCTGTTTGGAAAGGCAATACGTCCTGCTCAATACGTTTCCGAAGTCCCAAAAGCTGCGTTCACAGATACGAGAGTCTTTAAATGTCATTTACTAGCCATACATCGTTAGAATAGACCCAGTCATCCGAAAGGCAGTGTTTATATGAGTATACCGGAGAGTCGGTGAGACGGATAATCAAAAATCTATGATTCATTGCAATATAAGGTCATTAAATTAAATCACGTAACGAAACAAACTTACGTTACCAGGCGGGGCGCAAACTACAAATCGGCAAATTTATCGGTTGCCTAATGGATATGTGTTAGACTGCAGAAAGAACCTTGTATGGCGCCGAACGCACATCAACGAGAAGTTTAGCAATTCCACTCTCGCGCGACGAGTGGCCTGCGTCTGGAACTATGTGAAGTTCAAGCTCAGGGAATACTTTCTTTAGAGCATATGCAGTCGTAGCCTAGAATGATCGAAGGACTGAGAAGAGTATTGCAGTGAGAGCGACAATGCACTCACAGGACAGACGACATCATATCTGCCTTGTACGACGACGGTAGGAATGTGTCGGCTGTCGAAATAGATGTTAGATATATGTACATAAGTAATGAGGACAAAACTACATCTTGTCAATGCTCTGTTTCTCGAGAAGCTGGCCGTCTCTCATAAATCCCTAAGCAAATGGTTTAATAGAAATTCGTATTATATTGTAAATATCCATACCTCGTTGACGAAATAGTGGTTCTCGATTCGTGCAAATGCACTTGGGATAATTAAGCCAGACGGCTGGGAAAGAAAAAGCCCCAAACCTACTTGGCAAATGCATCGTCATCTCCACGTTCGATGTACATCGGATCGACGAAAAGTCGGGACGTAGCCATCCTTCGTGCAATAAGTGAGACACTGATAGGCAGAAAACATCTCTTTACGGACTTACTCCCATTTCGACCAAGCTTTTGCTGCTTTGATACGTGTCTGGTCGTCAGCCGAGTTGAGTTGCGCGTGGTATGCAAGAATCAAATCATTGCGTTCTGCCTCAGGGATCGGTGCGATATATTCATCCCTGTTTTTAAGGTAAATACCGCTATTTGGAGCAAGGACACAATAGCCTACCAGGCTTCTGGGAATAGGTGCGACGTCCCCTCTTGGTAGAAGAACTTGAGTTCACTGTTCAACTTTTAGAGAGATATTATGACATGCACGATCGAGGTACAGACCTCTTTCTGAGAGTGAAAATCCCACTGTGAGGTTCAGTTTAAAGATGGTGTCAAGAATGGCTATCCCTAGAATCTCTCTCACCGCAAAACAAGCGAAGTAACGCGGTCGGGGTGAGTCTAAATCACGGTCAATTATCAAAAGACAACATGACAGTAGAACAACACACTTGAGCATAGGCCAACGAAAGCGTCGAACCCTATAAGACACATAAATATGAACCTGTTGTGCAGAATATAATTGTCATAGAACAAACCCAGGAGCCTCCGAAGACATGCCATTTGTCCACCTTGAGCTCTTCCCTGATCTTTTCAATATCCTTGACTAGATCCCAAGTCGTGTTTTCCTCCAAGCTCGCGCTCCTAAGAAATAAATTAGACTGCGCAATTCAGCTTTCGCGAGGAACGATGTTCGTACGGTGTAGATTTTCCTGCGCCTCTCTGATCGAATAGGATTATCTGGCGAATAATTGACCAACTTGCAAATCACGAAAACCGAAAGGGGAATTAGAAATCGTACCTTATACTTCCCTGGGTTGAAGAAGCCTCGATCAGCAGCATCAGTACCACCGCCTGGCCCGCCTGTATCATTCAGTTAACACAGAATGCTAAGGATCATTAACAACTGCAATCTCACCATGTAGAAAGACCACTTAGTAAGGAAACAAATTAGACAATTCACATAAATCTGAAGGAGTAAAACCGCACCTGGGGTTCCATCCTTGTTTCCAGAAACTTCATAGCTGTTCATTTAGACATCTGAACCCGTCTTCAGGGTGCATCTACGTCAGACTTACTAGAGGGTATGGATATCAGAAACCTTGAGATTGCCGGTGAGGTATGGCTTGATCGGGGGATACATGGTATCTGTAAAGTTGGATCTAGTGAGCTGTCTGTTTAGGAGAGTGCTGTGGGGTGCAGAAGGAACAGAGAAAGGGAGATGATGAGGAGATGGATGTAAGGAAGACAGCTTTGGGACACGGGACAGCAGGAAGGAGCGTATCATCACCTAATATGGCAGACTGACTTTTGACTGTGATGGCTCCTCCTGATCATAACATTATTCCTGTTCAGTAGTTCATTAGTTCAGGGATAACTGATTAGATTAAACCCGCCCATATATTTTCGTCTTCCTCGCCTCCGCCTCGAGGTGTCCTGTCACTTCCTACCTCCATGTCAGAAAAAATCTACGAGCCCCTGCTGCCCCCTTCAGCCTGTGAATCCGACCCAAGGGCAAACCTCAGCGATGTCGAACAGGAATTGTATGATGAGGTGCTAAAGCATTTTACGGATGCCGCGTACTCCATCCCTGAGGAGGAGAAAGGCGAACTCACAGAGGCCGAGAAGTTCTGGCTATCTCGCGAGTGTCTTCTCAGGTATGTGATCATTCTCTCGTTAGCAGTGGCATAGCACATCTGACGCCTGTTCTTCAATGACAGGTATCTTCGCGCTGTGAAGTGGAAGACTTCGGCTGCAGCCATCCAGAGGTTAGAGGCCACATTAAAGTGGAGACGGGAATACGGAATCTACGACATCGTTAACGCTAGCCATGTCGAGCCTGAGGTAAAGATGTTTTCTCTGCCATAAACGAATTTCCATGACGAATACCATTTCTTCAGGCTGTCACTGGCAAGCAAGTGTTATTCGGTTACGACGTCCGTGGAAGACCTGGACTATATTTGTTTCCCAGTCGCCAGAATACAGACGAGCCCAAGCGTCAAATCCAGTTTACCGTGTGGATGCTAGAAAGGACCATTGATCTTATGGCTCCTGGCGTCGAGTATGTTTTTAAACAATTTTATGGAGACTGCAAGCCAATGTATTTCGTGCCTTTTCGCAGGACGCTAGCCCTCCTCATCAACTACGGTGACAGAGCGAAGAATCCTGCACTAGGTGTGGCACGAACGGTCCTCAACATTCTCCAAGACCACTACCCCGAGAGACTCGGTGCCGCGTTGATCCTCAACGTGCCATTCCTACTCAACGCGTTCTACAAACTGATCAACCCTTTCATTGATCCCGTCTCCCGCGAGAAGATGAAGTTCAATCCCCGCCCCATCGAGGACAAGCTCTTCACTGGAGACATGCTAATGTCAGAATGGTGGGGCGGCAACTGTGATTTCGAATATGTTCATGACAAGTACTGGCCGGCACTCCTTAAGTTATCAGTATCCCGAAGGGAAAGCTGGCTAGAGAAATGGAGGGCTCTCGGTGGCACCGTGGGATTGAAGGAATGGGAATATAAAGGAGCAACGCCACCTGCTATCGTCGAAGAGCCTCATTCCGTTGATTCGGAAAAGGTTGCAGAGACGCCTGCTACAATTGACGTTATACCTCGGGTAGATGCTGTAGCAGCCTGAACCATAAAGTATCATGATATCCTTATTTAAACAGAACCTTGTAGAGTTGTGCACTAATAGATACCTCATAATGTTTAAGTACATGCTTCGCTGGGACATATCAGTATAATGACGTAAATAAGCAGAACAGGGCAAGGTAGGGGAAACGTACACAATAGAAAGACAGTAAATTACATAGGCGCGTCCAACACTTCCATATCCCATTCATCCCATGCAGTCGGAAAAGGTGTTACTGGCGTAGAAACCGGTATTTCTGACGTTTCCGTCAACTCTGCCACCATTTCACTGACCCCATCCTTGTCTTCTTTCTTGCCTCGCATCGCTATGAGGACCTCATCATGCTCGCGGTTCAGCAAACGGATGTCCATTCCTTCAATGACCTGCACAATCACCCCAGTAGCCAGGTTGCGAATCTCAATGAACATAGGCGAAATAAGGAAGACGTAATTGCCTCGGTGAGCAAATGACGTTGCCTTCGTTTCCCATTTGATGAATTCCTCCGAATGGCATGGTTTGCCTTGTCGCGTGACAAAGAAACCCACCGCTAGCAGCAGGTAACAGGTACGGTGAGAAAGACCGGGATATGCGATTATAGATAAGCAACTTACAGTCGTAGACAACAAGGACTTCATTATTTGGATTGCCTGATATTGGAACCAAGCCAAGCGGCTTTGCACCTTCTAACCGACTTTTCAGGTTGTATATTGACGGTGATGAGCTTGCTCCACTCAAATCGGGGACAACAAGAAACTTTGTGGAACTCAAACTAGTAGACGCAAAGGTTAGATTCAATGTGAAGATTAAAATACTTGAAATATGCCTACTTCGTGGGGTCAACAATGACGATTCCTCTTTCTGTGCAGATACCGGCTGTCTTGATCAGTGAGAAAATATCAAAGGCGTCCTTTGTGACATAGCCTGCCTGTATAAAGGTCAGAATAAGAGGGAAATTGATCCTTGAGGTACTCACTTCGCCAAAGGCTTTGAAAGAAGTACCAATCGTATTCGAGGATTTACTATTCTTCCGTTTTGGCGATGCCAAAGACGGATGCTCTGCATGTAACACTTCGATGACGTGTAGATCTAGCGAGGTCTGGAGACGCTTCTTCGATGTGAACATAACTAAGAGGATTTTAAAGGAAAGTGTACGGGCGAAATGTAAAGGAGAGCCTACTGAGCTGACGTTCTCCGACCTGTATGTGCCTGAAGAAAGCAACTACCAAATCTGACTTCGCAACTCTCTCCATAGTATCCAAGACGTCTTTCGAGGATTTGATTTTTCCTTGAGCTGCCTGGGCCACGGCATCCAAAGAATACGAAAATAAGGAATCTGCCGTGTGGATGATGAACTTGTCGTATACTCTCGAGCCAATCGTCCCTATCGCTGTTATCCCCGCCGTATTTGGAAATGTGAAAACTCTGTGGAAGTCTGAGCGAAACTGGGTCAGAAATTGGGTACCTAAAGCGTCCAAGTACTAACCTTCAGCTCCCCAAACAGAGACGTAAACTCCAGTCTGACATCCAACAGCAAGGAACTTCTTATCTCGGCATTCTAGATCATGTTCTAGGACTGACACTTGATCGAAAAGTAGATGACACACCGAATGACACAGCACATGTAACTTTCCCGGATAGTCGTATATTGGGGCTATATGACGCAACTTGAAGCCCTCTCACGCGAAAGAAACGGTCAGTTAAAGGCCGCGAATAAAACATCTGTAGGCTTGTGAGGGGAAAAGTTTACTGTGGACTCAAAATCGTTCTTACCATGTTTCCCTCCTGACGAGCCTTGTGTACCGCGAGTGCATCGACGAATGCCGAATGCCAGTTTTTTCTGATCTTTTCAGATGCAACGTACAAGGTATAACGCCGTGAATTCTTGTTGGATGCGTGGTATATAGTAAAGGGGTATACAGTGACATTTGTTGTTCGAAAGCTGTCCAGGAGGCTGCCATCCTCTACCTTAGCTTTGTGTAGCTCAGGAGGGGCGGTGAACGAGCCAAGTCGTAGGTAGGAAAGAGAGAGGGGCTAGAAATGCTGGTTATTACAGTCTTTGAAGGAGGCATTTGTGCAGCTTACTCGAGATACAATATGTCGTTGAACAGTACTGTTTGGTTTTTTCTCGTCGCGGGTCAAAAGGACTTATGTGTAGAGATCAGAAAGAAGCTAAACTACGTCAAATATCACTCACAGTAATGATCCAAAAGTGATCCTGTCAAGTCCTTACTTTGACTGGGCCATCCAGCCTCAGAGCGCAAGCGAGTAACTGGACTGGAGTAGACCAACGTTCGATTGTCATCATAGAGGTCCAAATCCTTCCAAAAATATGAGTGCCACCATATTGTGTCAAGGTCTTGAAAATACGTACAAATACTTCTCCTTTCTGAAAATGCAGGCCCTCACAGAGCTGCCAAAACTTGACCTTGCTTTCCGCGGCTAAGATACCGGGTTGAGTGCTTTTAACAAAATCGTTCAGGATATTGTTAATAATGGGGAGTGTTTCCAGGTCGGGGTGCTCGTATTCCTTGTCTGTTAGCTTTAAAATTTGCTCCAGGACAAGGTTGAGACGAGGAAGGCGAGTGACGGGACGAGATATGAATGTCATTAAATCCCGTTTTCGTATTCGAGGATCTGATGATACAGACTCCATGAATTGTCGATAGGCCACGTTACGCTTCAGCTCGGTGCGATGGAAGGATTCAGAGAGTGGATAGTGTTTAATGTACGTCTCATACGCAGAACGAAATTCAGAACCAAGGACAGCTAAATGGTTCTGCGTGTAAATTGACGTCCGAACCGAGACTAGATCAAAAAACCCACCATCCAGAATTACATCGGCGACGCTCTGAACTAACGGATGTTGTTCTCGTTGTCGCACAAATAGTTCAGCTAGAAGATGTTGATGCTGCGTTAATATTTGGTTAAGGTTTCCAAAGACTTGGTCAATAAAGGTCATAAGGTGTTGTGGGGGGATAATAGGAGGTGATGCAGTTTCGAGACCCTTGATATAAACCTGAAAATGCGTCAATATTGAAGGTAAGGCGTTAAGTAAAGGACTTAAACTTACGTCCTCAATAGCTTCGAGATCAGCAACGTAATCTCTCTCCCCTTTGAAAACCTCAAAAATAACCGATTGCCTCTGAACCTCCTGTTTTCCCAGAGCATCTCTGGCTTCAAGTGGGACAAGTCGATGCCACTCTTGATCATTCACTGCCAACTCTCCGTTTTGAAAGCGCCGGAGCGCTTCTTCAGAGTCCAAACTGTTAGACATCGACTGAGGACGTTCATATTACGATAACGGAAGTAGAGGGTTACCCACGACAAATTTGAAAGTTCATGAGACAGATCCTCGACGGCGCGACTGTGCTGTCAGACACATCAGAAGACGCATTAAAATAGGTTACTAACAGGCAGTAGACATACCTCATCGGACGTCGATCCGTAAGGATCACTGTCATGTTCTTGATAGTATGACGACGTTGTTGATACCAGAGACATATTGGATTGGTGAGTGTGAAGTGTGGGCATCACACCCACATGAGAACGAGCACGCGTTCTTGCAGGTTGCTGTCCTGGCGTATAGGATACAGAACGGGACACTGATATCTGAGGTTCAGGAAATGCTATTGGAATGGTGTTGCCACTTGTCGCTGAAACAAGGCTGTGATGACTCATTGCCCGACTCAGAGGACGCGTCGTCCCACCCATTGAATGGACTCTTGGACGCCCGATGTCAGGATATGCCTCATGGCCATCCCAAGTAGCGCTGAAAGCAGGATTTTCGTCATATTCTGTGTATGGCGGAGGGGTAACTTCTATTGAATACGAGGGAAAGGATATTGCATGATCGTTGGTGTTAGGTCGAGAATTCGGTCGATGTGGAAGGGGGGGAGGAGAAAAAGGAGTTCGCGGTAGATGGGCATCTGCGGAAGCCATGACCACAACTATTGTACTAACTCGTCCCACAAGCGCGTACTTGAGTGGGCGGAGTTTCAATCATTTCTACTCTAGTCTCTTCAAGTTAACGTTGTTTCAAGCAAGTATATTGCGTATCCTCGTTTCATCTCTGTCGCAACGCCTTAAAATCAACTTTACGACCCAGCGCCATTGCTGTACTATTTGCTCAAGTTGGGCTCTACTTAGGGCTAGCTCTCGGCAGGATTCCGCCCCCAGACTGATACTGCGCATTCAGTGCATGTTCAAGTGACACATTCGGTACAAATTGCGAAAGTACATGACGCAACTATAATGATGGAACTACAATAAACACTTGGATAGCGGTCAGGATGCCAACACTTTGCCAGGGTATATCCATTTCGAACGACTGTTTTTGAGTATCTCCACCTATGCAAGGAGATGTCCTAACGCCAAGGCTCCGTCTGCTTTGTTCACATCGGTCGGCCCCGAAATCTTGCGGTGATTATCATGTTATCAGTGATAGGTTCTTCTTTTCCCATTTCTTGGGGCAATGACATGTGAACATGCGGTCCCGATACCTTGAACTTTGGAGCACAACTGGTTCGTGACGCCCGACCTACCGCATCACTATCCACGACTATCGGTCTTCACACAAGACGGTTTAGAACTCTGTTCTAAACGTCTGCCGATGTCTTTCAGCATTCTGTTGTTGTTGCTGTTGAAATACTACACCCCAACGTCAATTCAGTGCTATGCGGGGCCATAATATTCCTGAGCTCGTCATACACCGGACTGTATATCCACACCTTCAAGCTCGAAGATCGATCTTCCGAAAAAAACCCGGTTCGGTATTCGGTGACATGTTTTCCCTTGGCGAGCTGTTTCCTAACCTCTTCCACGCCAAGTAATTAACTTGACTTGAGAGCACAATATGCTCCGGACATCTGACTGAAAGTTAACTGCAATTACTACTCGACCGTTGGCTACGACCTGCGTCTCGTTCTACAAGCCTGCTAACATGACTTGACAGCATATCCGAGAAATTCTGCATTCAATTCTTGGCACTCCCATTCAATGTCTTCTCGTCCGCCTTTCCTACAGAAACTTAGAAGAAATTCTTCTTGATTTTTAATTCCATTAATTCTACTGGCAGCATGAGTCGGGAACCATTTGACCTGCAGAACTGTCTCTGCGTGGTACTTCACTTCGACAGGCCACCAATAGCATTGTCACTTTATAAAGATAGGCGGCCAAGCATTCATATAAAATGGTTGCAAAACTGCGAAAGCTTCAAGCGTTACCGACATGCAGCTCCTCTTTGCATCTGCAGCTCTTCTTGCTGTTTTACGGCCTCATCCAGCTGCCGCAAGCATCACCCCCAGCGTCAAGTCCGTCACACTTGACATCGTTAACGCGGATCTAGCACCAGATGGTCAGCTCAGGAGTAAGCACGTTTGCCTATCCTTTTCATCGAATCCAACTGAATACCTCTGCAGGCACTGTTGTGGCGAATGGCCAGTATGTATCTCGAACGTTGCCTTCCAGAAGAGAATTTTGACTTATGATGTCAACTTTAGGTATCCTGGGCCCGCCATCACAGCATTGAAGGGACAGACCCTTCGTGTCAATGTTAATAACAAACTGGTCTGAACCTATTTTCCGTCGGTATAAGGATGAAATGGCACTAATTTGAGTTCACAAGACCGATCCCAATATGCGTCGCAGTGCCACAGTCGTAAGCGTCTCCCGATTTCGGCACTGGGCACGGGTTTAAACAATGCATGTTTATTTCATTATAGAGTTTTGACGGTATTTTTCACTCCACGCAAAACGCGTTCAACGAAGGATCCGCCTTCGTCACTACTTGTCCTATCGCACCAAACACCAGTTATACATACGACATACCTTTGGGCGATCAAACAGGGACCTTCTGGTACCACAGGTATGCACTCATATATCTTTATCCTAATTGTACCTCAAGCTTTTCTATGCAGTGAGCTAAGTGTCCAGTATGTTGACGTGAGTTTTCAGCCAAAAAGTGCTCGCATCTGAGCCTTTATTTTTTTTGACCTAATCTACTAGGGCCTCCGTGGCGCCCTTGTCGTCTACGGTTCGTGTCGTGCCTCATTATAAAGCTCTAATTTTTGACACTCAGTACACAGATCCCGAAGATCCTTTGGCTCATCTCTATGATGTTGATGACGTGAACACGGTAGGATCAAAGTCTATACATTAAAGCATCTATTAACTATCTCATCTGAAGATCATTCAACTTGGTGACCCCACTAGTTCTGGCGGTATGGGCTTGCGCTAACATTACTTGCACTAGGTGATTGGTGGCAGCAACCTTCTCCTGCCCTTCTCACTGGATATGAAGCAACTGGAGTTGTTCCAGTCTGTGATTCTGGTACAGTCAACGGTGTCGGACGCTTCCAAGGTGGACCGGAAGTTCCTTTCGCTGTTACAGAGGTCGTCAGTGGTAAACGCTATCGTCTTCGTATCATCAATCAATCGGCACGCAATGTTTTTACTATGTCCATCGACAACCACCCGCTTAGTGGGCTCGTAATTCTTCTTAACTTGACCAGAAGCTGATTCCATTCGAAGCTATTATCGAAGCCGATGGGGTTGAAACCGTCCCTCATACTGTTGACCAAATGGACCTTCTGGCAGGACAAAGGTATTCAGTAGTCGTGAGTTTCAACTGTTTCATGATATATCGACCACGGCTTATTCACTATTGAGCACAGATAACGGCTGATCAACCAGTCGCGAACTATTGGTTAAACGCACCTTTCACTGGTGGTTCTCCTGCGAAGAACTTGCATCGTAAGTTGCCAGTGGTGCTATCTTCTTGACCTTCGTTTGCTGAGTTCATGTTTTATAGAAAATGCCACGCTGAGTCGCTCCATTCTACGCTACAAGGGTGCGCCGATTGCAGAGCCCACTACACCATGGACCGCCGGACCAGTCAACGGCACCAGCCTCGTTGAAGCTGACCTTCGTGTAGGGGGTTTCACTACTGCCCTGTTTCTCTGATGCTCACGAGCTTCATCCACCCCAGCCTCTTGTTCCCAGCGTGGTAAGGATGTCCTGCTTTACTGGCTGAATGATTGTATCAAACTAATGTCGCACAGGTCCCACCTGCGGACATCAATATTACCATGGATCTCGAAGTTGTAAGTCACCTAGATCAGTTTAATATATTCGCCCTCGCAACGTTGATTAGATTACTGGTACTGCTATATGGACGGTTAACAATGTTTCATACGCGGCTCCCAAAGTTCCGACTCTCAATCAAATCCTGAACGGTGCGACCACTGAAGCTGATTTCAACGTAACCGAGAATACATTTGTGCTTCCCCTTCACAAGACCATCGAAATCTCTTTCCCACCCACGTAAGTTCCTGACCTCGATTTTGCTGATTTTGGTTGTTAACAATGCATAGCGATGACGACGATGCACACCGTGAGTTAGATGCTTATGATTATCTTGGGAGACATTAGACTCATCATATTATTTCCTAAGCCCTCCATCTTCATGGCGTAAGAGCCTCATGATCCTTGCTGAGCCTCACCCAACTCAAGGTTTCACAGAACAATTTCTGGGTTGTCAAGTCCATGTCCTCTCCTGACATCAATACGGTCAATCCCATCCGCCGTGATGTAAGTCGATCTTTCATGTCGCCTTAGGTTGAGCATTTTATGAACACTTTCCAGGTTGTTGGCGTCGGAGGTTCTGGAACGACCATTCGGTTCAGAACCGACAATGCTGGTGCGTGGAGGTTCTATTTCTTTCCATAACTGAGTACCTAAATATATCCTAGGGCCATGGTTCTTCCATTGCCACATTTTCTGGCACAAGTTTGCTGGCCTCGCCACCGTTATGGTCGTTGATCCCGATACCATTCGCGAGAAGTCCAAGCCATCCAAAGCTTGGGAAGCTTTGTGCCCCGCGTAAGCATTCCAATGCCTGCGAAACTGGATTTCTATTCTAATCACTCTGAAATAGTTACAATGCGCTCGATGCAGATTTACAATGATGTTTGCATAACCAACTGTTATGAGGTCCTTTCTTTCACTTCTGGTTCTGTCCGTCAATGGTTATGTTGTGTAAAGTACTAGAGGGTATCGAATCCAAATACGTTCCAACCATAATCCAGTCGCATCTAAATGATTGAGAGGACTTGGAAAACATCTCAGCAGGAAAGCGGAATCCAGGATCCACCCTCATTAATAAATTTTAGCTCGAGCGCGGGCTGTGTGCCAATGTGACACTACCTAGACGTCACTGGCGCTTGAAAGTGTCTTTGCAAGGCGTGGCAGGTTATATGAGTTACTTTTGGGGGAGGAAATGGTCTGTCAATCATATTTTAAAGTAGTTATCGAATCCTTAAGACAGGGGAACGAGTTGGTATGAGATTATGCGGAAGATATTGCTTGAATGCGGACAATAGGATGGAAGGTTGGTTATGTAAAAGATCATGAGAGTTGCAAGCGTCTAGAAACGCGCGAATGAGGGGCCCATGGGGATGGATAGCTGGAGTATCAGGACAAATTGTAGCCATGGTCGCCAGAAACTCGAAGTATATTCATTTTCCACAAGTTCGGCAGTAGCTCTCCGACGTAGGGGCGCGTTACCCATCCGGTGTCATAAATGAGAACCACTCGTTGGAGAATTCGAGCGTGCCGCTCTCTAATGAGCAAAAGATCCAACGCGTTCCAATGGTCAAGCGGTTGGGCCGTATTGACTAGTTGGAATAAGAATTTGACTTCGACGAGGTTATTACGTTCCGGGAGGCTCTGAATTACGTGATACATCCAGGAAAGCGAGTCTGCAACATCCTCGGGCCATCCCACAGGCAAAGTGATATGGGTTAGGTGGTGAAGCCGACTCAGGTCCAAGGGGTTTTTCCATGGCCGATCTGGTGATAATCAGGTGTAAGTATGCGACGACAGTCAGTTAAAAAGTCGGTGTCCTCACTTCGATATGTTCTTTGCATCAACGGTAGACAGGGAGTGATTGTGTAGGCTGTCCAGAGTTTGAGGGTGTGCAACGTGTTGGCTGATAAGTCGAGAACACGTTGAGCTAGGGCTACACCGTCCCCATCGTCGGTGGTAAGGCCATAGAAGCGTTGCAGATGAGCAAGGGAAAGAGAGGGATTCGTGTTATCAACGAACTGTAAAATCTGACGAAGAATATGTGGGGAATCGATTTCCAACGTCTCAAGGTACGTCATTTCGCTTTTAATATTCGGTTTGTGCGGCATTGGCGATGGTTTTGGATCAAGAAGAGCTGCACCAAGTATACGGAGTTCCTTTATGGACGTACTCCGTTCGAACAGCCAGGTAATGGGAAAATTCTTCAAATCCGTAAGTGTAAACGTCTGCAGCGATGGTAGCTGCACAAGCGTGTAGATATCATTTTTGAGTTGTGATGCGTTCATAGTAATTACAGTCCAATTGTCATACCCGAATCTCGCTTCCCCGACGTACATCGATAGCGATTTCAAATGTGCTATGAAACACAGAGAACGGGGTGGGCATATGAAGCCAGAGAAGCCCAGGGTTAAATCTCGCACATAGCTAGTAATGCGGGGATTCGAAGCGAGGAAAGAGTCGAATTGGAATTGTCGATGTTTGAAGGTTAGGACCATGCGTCTGGTACGAAAGAGTTTTTCCTGAGCGGGATCGCGAAGGGCGGCAGAGACGCGACTGCAAGCGCGAAGAGTGTGTCGCTGGGGATCATGAAAATCTTCGGAATCGCAGTAGTTGAGGATTTTAAGGAGGATTTCTTGCGGCAATTGAGGAGGCATTGACGCGAATGACAGGGATGGTTCCGAGTCAACTGAGAGCGCGATCATGCAATACTCCACAACAACACGCGCATCGCTAACAAATTAAGAGCCAAAGAGTAGTAGATTACAATCCATTTCTACATTACGGTAAGATCTCTAGGGATTAGTTGCACTAGAATTACACTTGAATCAATTTCCTATGATGAATGGGTCAAAGTTGCCAAATGTGTATTTTTACTGGTGTTGATGTTCCTTTTTGTCCTCTTCTCCAACGAGCATTTCCCAAAGTTCTGGTCCGTCTCGGATAATAGCCTAAAAGTTACGCAGAAATGAACAGCCGATTTCAGAGAGGAGGCTTGAAGACGTACAATGACTACTTCAACAGCTATAAGGGCAATAATCACTAATTCCATGGAATGGGTTGATGACTGTATTTTTGAAAAATGAGAAAAACGTTCATGATGCGACAGATGACAGTACCTCTGTTAGGAGTTGTCGTAAGACGGACTGTGCCTCAGCAGCGTAGGTAATCTTATCGTTTACAGAGGCCGTACGCTCCTTGACATCAAGGGCATTACTCATAGAATGGAAGTAACCTGTAGTGGGAAATGAGTTGAGGATAAGCGTCATGAAACAAGTTGCGTACGTTCAAGTTCTGGTTCGGCCCAGTAAAAATCTGGCACATCACTGAAGTTCTCTCGGTTGAGATTCAGCCCTTGCCTGAACTTCATGAGTTCGCCAAGTTTCTTGATCAACGCGGTTCGACCCATGCCAGGCTTACCCGTCTTGATCAAAGAATGGGGCAATTGAGCCATAGAGGTCAAGTACTCGTCTAAGGAGACTTCCAGTACCGAAAGGGCTGTTGAACGCGAGAGGGCTTGTGAGTACGCGTACCGAGCCAAGAGGGTCTCCTCGGGGAGTGCCATGGGTGGGAGGTTCTTGAAGGATGTTTGAGCCGAGCTCAGTGTTGCCTTTTGGCCTAGGATAATGAGATCTCCTTGTAATCGTGTATCCCTAGTAGAAATGAGCATTGGCATCGAAGATGAAGCAGAATGACTAACTCGTTAGAGTCAATAACAAACTCGAGCTCCTCAGTTTCTGCATCGGCGAGGGGGGCGACCTTGATGCCCGGAGCGCGATTTATGACCTCTTCAGCGAAGCGGCGAGCGTCTTGTTCACCAAGACCCCAGCAGACAAAGCTGCCATTGGAAAACATGAAGATTTCGCCTTCTTTGCCAGGCTTTCCCCACTTTGGTATCCAAACGGACTCATTGAGAGCCTGGGTCCGTGCAGGGAGGTCTGGATGTAGCCGGAGGCGGGACAGAACGTAGCGCTCGGCAGTTGCAAGGGTGAATACGGTTTGTATGTCGCCACGAGTTGGAGTGCGGGTTGAGCGGATAGGAATAGACTCGAAAGCAGTGCGACGAAGGGATGTGGTTGATTTGGGCTTTGCCTTGGGTGGTTCATTGAGCTCTTCCACGAGATTTACAGCAGATGCAGCAAAGTGACGGCGAGTATAGGGACGCGCATAGCAAATTGGAGATCGGACCAGCCGAAAAGCACTCAAAAACATGACGGACTCTGACAGAATTTCAAATCAAGCTCCGATACTTTTCTCCTATACTTACTTCAGTGAACCTCCTATACATTCTCATTCAATAAATATGTTTCAGGCAACACCTCTCACTGGATCATCATGTTCTCTCTTACTTTCAAGTTGCTGTACTTCTTACACGACCTTTTCTCCAACTACGGTCCATGCCACCTTCTTCCTCCAGCTTTTCCTCAAGAAATCTTTCTTCAAATAATCGACCACTGTGACTCTCACGCACTCAAAGATTGCAGTCTTGTCTCCTCATCTCTTCGTTATCCTGCTCAAAAAAGGCTATACCATTCAATATTCGTCGTCTCTGATTGGACATACCGTGGCTTGGATGATTTCATGATATGGAATCCCCGCATTGCAAACTACGTTCGGGAATTAGTTTTTGGCATATCTTCTTTCAACTATCCTCTCCGCATACCGTGCAGCTTAAAAAATTTGCGACAACTGTCACTGTGCGAGATTGACGAGAGCTTTAACGACTGGGAAACGATTGAAGTGGCTGAGCTCAACCGCATCATCCACGCAGTTCTACAGTTGCCGTCGCTGCAAGTGGTGTCACTGACGGACTTGAAGAACTTTCCCTTGACCTGGATAACTCAACGCACTCATGGACTGAAAGGGCTCCATATACTGGGGGCATCTTTCCCCAAAATAACAGCCCTTCAAGAAACACCCTCCACCGAGCAAACAGAGTGGTATCTTGAAACATTGGAAATCGATTGCCCGGATATTCTTTGCCAGATCATTAATATCCATGATCTCCCAAGTTCAAACCTTTCCCTCTCCTGCCTACGTTGCTTCTTGGGCTTGATTGGTGACGATGTCACTGCCGTGGCCCATGTACAACGTGTTATCGACGTGTCAGCGCCAACTCTTGAAACTCTCAATCTTTCGTTGACCTACCTATCGACAAGATGTCTGTCTTGGCGTGAGAGCCAGTGGAGGAGTGAGCGCGATATTTTGTTCTTCTCGATACGTTGCTCACCTTTCTATAGGTAGGCCTTGGCTACATTTTTTGGACCTGAGCCACCTGCGCTGCTTGACCCATTTAACTCTGCCACTGGGATGGCCTGATGAAGCTTTCCTTGCACTGTCCTGGTGTTGCGACGTCGTCAGAAGCCTTCCTGAAGAAAACGCCTTGAAGGAAATCACGCTTTTCTTTCAACAAGAAATAGGACCATCGTGCAAGCCATTTTTAGAGCTTGATAAGCTCCTTACCAGGGAGCGTCACGTCCCGACTCTGCGGAGAGTTATACTGGACTGCGATTTAAACGTGGCGTTTATCCTCAACAGCAGCTGGCGTGTGGTGGATCTTGCAGTCCTAATGCCGAACTTGTCAAAAAAGGGCATGCTGAGGCTTCCTGACGATTTCAGGAGAAGAAATCCCCGTGGTCCACGCGACCCCATGAGGCACCTACTCACTGGAGACCACCTTATTACAACTCTTTGACGAAGGCGGTACAGGATGGATATTTCCAACCCACAACCATATGTATAAGCCCTGGATTTCATCTCTATGATATACTAATTACTCTTCGACGGCTTCTGTTGTGAATACGAGAGCGAACCCGTCGTCTCCGGCGCTGACAACGACTGACCCTTCTAGTCCAAGCGAGGCATCTAATACTGGCGCCCGATGTCCCTTATGTTCACGCAAAAGCGTGCCATTCCGGGCATCCCAAGTGCGGAGAGTTTTATCTGCAGAAGCGCTAACGACGATATAACTCTTCGGCGCAGGACAAGTCAACAGCTTTGTGATGGCGTCCTAAAGGGTAAAAGCACGTTAACATGAATTTTTGTGCATGCCAAATAAAAATTCGCACCGAATGTTCGAGAGTAGCGCGAAGCCGCATCGTGCTGAGGTCCCATATGAGTGCCTTGCCATCTGTAGCACCAGTGATTGCAACGCCTGCGGCTGCGCCCACTCCCGGAATATCCACGAATTCGACGGCTTCTATGCTCTCTCCCTCCGCGTGTCCGCCGAGCGTGCCAACGACCTCGCCCTTGCTAAGGCTGACGACGCGTACACCGCCTGAGGCTCCACCGATAACAGCCAGGGTAGATGATGGGTTGACTTTGAGAGAGGTGACCCCATCAAGATCGAACCGCGAATCTTCTGGAGTCAATTTGAAAACTGGCGTCGGTGAACGGGGATCCCAGAAAATGAGGGTTCCATCTGCACAAGCGCTGATGATCCTTTTGCCTGGAATTACTTCGTTAGATAGAAGTATTGGTGACACCTTGAGAATGCTCACCATCTGGTGTGAATTCACCACAGTTTACTGGGCCGGTGTGACCTGCAAAGACCTGCATTGTGTTACCAGAGGGTACTGAGGAAGAAGTCAGCCTATACTAGCCCATTTACTATAGATAATACATACATTGCCATAGCCATAATGTCGTATCGTTGGACCCAGCGAGGAGAACGCTACCCTTTGGATGCCATCTCAAGAACTGTAGGTCGATTAAGCCTTGCGCGTAACTAGAAGTAATCGGACAGCATACACACCATGACTTCATCAGGGCCCTGAAGCTCTGTCAAAAACTCCCAAGTCCTGTAATTCTCCGTCCCCACTCTTCTCCATACCCTGATCTTCCCATCCATGCCTCCTGTCGAAATCATCTCCCCATCCGAGCTCCACGCAACGCATGTCACACTGTCTGCATGTCCCGTCAATTTGACGATAATCTCCCCATCTGTGATGTCCCATACGTAGCCAAGGTCGTCCTCGCCTCCAGATGCGGCAAGGGGCTGAGTAGGATGGCTAGCGACTGCGAAGACGGATTTTCGGTGCTCCGGGAAGATCTGTACTGAGTTGTTTTCGTACGGGCCAGAGGATTCCCCTTGCTCGTCGCCTTCATCATCCTCGTCCATAGGCATGTCCCCGTCATCTCCGACCTCCTCTAGAATATCATCCTCTGAAATGAAGTGCTCCTCCTGGTCATTCTCGTCGTCCATCTCCTCCTCATCGTAAGGTTTTTCGGCAGGCATGATTAGAGATAATTTGAAATAGGAAGCAGACGTAGAAATGAAGAGTCGGCGCGTATTATAAAAAAGATCTGCTGAGTAAAATGGGAGAGGAAAATTAGTAAACCTCAGGCCCTGTCAACGATAAGATGGACGATAAAAGTTTGTCGGGATTCGGATCTCACTTCCGATCAGTCAGCGCCCTCCCTTGCAGTGTACTTAGTGACATTGGACTTGGTAATGGCTGAACTTGGACGCACATTTTGAGCTTTACAAAAAGGAAAAGACCAGTTCAATAACTTCCCATAAGTTTCTGCTTCCATTCCAAATTTTTAAGCCTCGGGTAAAGATTGAGTACTGCGTCGGAAATGACCGATCAAACAATCCTGTTCATAGGTCGACACGTCAGTCCAAGTTTGCGCGTGAACGACTCCTCCCACCATGCTCTTCCGTCTACCCTTCTTTGCTGCTCTGGTAGCAAGCGTCTCCTCGTCAAACGTTCTCGATCTCACCTCTGCTAACTTTGACTCTGTTATTGGAAAGGGAAAACCAGGTCTTGTTGAATTGTTCGTCTTGGCACCCCAGCTACTGTGAATTCACTCATTCTCAAATTATGCACATAGCTTCGCACCCTGGTGGTTAGTGTCAAATGTTTCTGAACCACATTTATCACTGACTTTGTTCGTAGCGGACATTGCAAGGTGATTTGCACTCATTCATACGAGACCCTTTGATTCCTTAAACATGCGTCTGTAGAACCTCGCCCCGACCTACGAACAGCTCGGAGATGCCTTCGCTGGCGCGAAAGACAAGGTTGTCATTGCCAAGGTTGATGCAGATGCCGACAAGGATCTTGGAAAGAAATATGGTGTCACTGGCTTCCCCAGTATGTTGCTTAACCATTCTATATGACGTTCAAGTGAACATTCTCATTGTGTAGCTTTGAAGTGGTTCAATGCTGATGGCACTCATGAACCCTATGAATCTGGCCGTGACCTTGACAGTCTTGCTGCATTGTAGGTCTTATTGTACCCTGTTCCATTCACAAACACTCAAATTGTGGCACTCTTAGTATCACTAAAAAGTCGAATGTAAAATCAAATATCAAGCCGCCGCCCCCGCCTGCCACAACAATCCTGGATGTATACAACTTCGATGAAGTCGCCCTAGTAAGTGGTCGTTAGTGTTTTAGAACATCACACTCTAATTCTTGGCTTAGGATACCTCTAAGGACGTTCTCGTTGCTTTCACTGTATGCAATTTCATTAATCTGTTTCCTTGATTAACAACATAAATCAGGCTCCCTGGTGCGGACACTGCAAGAATATGAAGCCTGCATACGAAGCTGGTGCGTAACCTTCGCAACATTGAGGCCAGCTTGTTGACTGGACCGAACAGTTGCCTCTACTTTCAAACCAGAGAGCGATGTAAGTCTTCATGATCAAAACCTGCTTTCTTGGTTAACCAAGCAGACACATTAGTGCATAGTTGCTAACGTTGACGGAGATGACAAGAAAAACTCAGAATTGGGCAAGAAATACGAAGTTAATAGCTTCCCTACTATCAAGTTCTTCCCCAAGGGCAGTGGGGAACCCGTTGCTTACGAAGGCGGCCGCACAGAGAAAGACTTCGTTGCTTTCCTGAATGAACATTGCGGAACTCAGCGTGCGGTGGGCGGTGGTTTGAACGATCAGGTCGGCATATACCTACGCGTTTCGCGGATAGATTAATCGCTAACAAAACTTACTTCGCTCCAGGCTGGTCGACTCCCAGAATTCGATAGCCTTGCCATCAAATTCTTCTCTGCTGGCGCGGAAGCGAGAGACGCAATCCTCAAGGAGGCAACTGTGCTCGCTGCAAGTGCTGGTGCCGCGTCGAAGCACTATGTCCGCGTTATGGAGAAAGTTGTGAACGGTAGCGAGGAATACCTCCAGAAGGAAACTGCTCGGTAAGCCGTTCACATCGGTATAACTAGCAAGTGGAGATGCTCACCACACCCTAACGTCATAGCCTCGCGAAGATTCTAGAAAAGAAGAACCTCGCTGTATCAAAGCTGGACGAAATCAAGGTCAAAGCCAACATTCTTAGCACCTTCGTTGAAGGAAATAAGGAAAAGATCGGACGCGCAGAGGCTGAGCTATAGTATACACACTTATTGAAGTAGTAGACAAAATGAGAAGTGCCGAAATTTTTTGAGTATGTATCTTTGAGTCCAAACTTGGGAACGTGGATCCTGCCTCGTGTTGGTCTAGGTCAAGCGAAGTTCTCATGATTGTTTATCATCCTTCTACATCGATATGCGACTGTAAAAAGGGAAAGGGGGTCCTACGTACCTCCGACCTATAACCTTGATCACGCACAACGTTCATACTATTTATTAGCAACGTGCAAGTCGATTGCTGTATCCATATCCCTCATCCAGAACCAGCTTCATTGACCCTATTGTGACGATGGCTCAGCCCGCAGAGCCGACAGTGACCTGGCAGGACGAAGAGCCGAATAGGCTTCGGCCCATCAAGGTTTTTGGATATCGCGAAGGGAGACGCGGATGGAGACACATGTCAGAAGAGAAATACAAGGAACAACAGGATCACCCGTCGAGCATAACGATAATTTCATGGAACCTTCATCACAGAGCTCCGCATAAGAAGGAGCGAATTTTAACCGCTTTTCGCCATCTCGAGACGTACGTCTTCAAATGCGCTGAAGGACAGAATCCGGTAGCGAGTTGTATCATGCTCCAAGAGGTACACAAAGACGCTCTAATGCACCTTCTTGAGGATACTTGGGTCAGGCAACACTTCGTTGTCACGCCTGTATCTGCCAATAAATGGCCACACGATTATGGGAACGTCACGCTCATCGAACGTTCCGTCGTTGTTCAAAACGCTTATCACTTGACATATGGTTACTCCAACGCGCACCGTAGCGCAGTCGTCGTTGACCTCAAAGTTTCTTCACCCAACGCTGGCAAACTTAAGGAGATGACCATTCGGATGATCAATACGCATCTGGAGCCTAAGATGACTGGGTTCCGAATGCGCCGCGTACAACTTGGGGTGCTTGCGAAGTTGTTGAAGGACAAAGCGGAAGTACGAGGAGGTGTCATCGTTGGAGGAATGAATGCTATGTTACCAGAGGATTCTAACATCCCGAAAGATCTTAGCCTAGAAGACGCTTGGCAGCGCCCCGACAAACACATCGCAGGGATTACTTGGGGTCACCAGACTGAAGGGACTCCTTTCCCTGCTGCTCGCCTGGATAGGGTTCTATATCTACCGCGGCGTAAGTCGTACGCTTTGGAGCATCAGGGGAGGGTTGGAATGGGGTTGATGGCAACCAACGAGCGTGGAGAACAGGTTGGTTGTTGGGTCAGTGACCATTATGGGGTTCTAGCGCGTCTCTCAGTCTTGGTTTGAGCTTGAGAATAAGTTAGATACGTTAGCAGTTATTCTGGGTAAGATCATTCTTGTCCATGATATGCATCACATCCGCAGTTATCTTTAGACGCTGGTCGCTTATTTGAATTATAATTTTAGCAAAACTCCTTTCCAAAGGGTACTGGTAAGGATTGGCGCACCGTTTGAAAAGGAAGATATGAGCAAAGCACGAGAAAATGTATTAAAGGGGTCGATCGACCGGGGAAGATCGATGAGGAGGGCAATTACGGCCGTAAAAATTATTCTCTTGTATGAATTCGAAGTTACGCCATGTTTGTTGACAAATAAGAACCGGCCGCAGTACAATATAAAATGATGGCAACCGCTTCCATCCGTATCTTCCACATCCTCCTCCCTCCCTTCGACGCTCAGTGAAAATGAAGTTCCTCGCAACTCTTACTACTGTCGCCGTTGCCGCTGGCAGTGCATTGGCCCAGTTCACGATCAACACCCCGTTCGTTCCTCCTTAACTGTTCCCAACTCTCATATCTCATCATATCATTTCGACTAGCACCAATGCTGTCGTCTGCCAGCCTCTCCTGATTGCTTGGAGTGGTGGAACTGGTGTGTTCTTTGTTTCTCTGTCATCAACTTGGCATTTATAAACCTCCTAACAGCCCCCTACTTCTTGGTGCGTATATATCTTCATTCCAACTTGGCATAATTTGACACGTGGCTTTGTTGGTTTCTTCATTTTAGAGGTTTGTCAAAATTATCCATGGCCCTCATGATGTGTTAATTGATATGCCTTTTATTCAGCATTTTACCTGGCAATGAACCCTCTGCCACTGCTCTTGAGAACTTAGGCCAGGTCTCTGGCACGTCGCTCACTTGGACTGTGAACATTGCTGCTGGTACTTCCATCGGCTTCACCCTTACCGACAGCACCGGCGCTACTGCTCAATCCGCTGCTTTCACAATCAACGCCGGTTGTAAGGCTATAATACCACTATTAATTTTCCGTGCTGCGAGATCTGATGATTTTACCTTAGCCGATAGCAGCTGTGTTGGCAAAACGTCCTCCACCTCGGCTGCTGCCTCCACCGCCGGTAACACTACCCCTGCCAGCTCCGGTGCTGCCACCTCCTCCGCTCCCACCACCTCGGCTGCCGTCACCACCTCAGTTAGCTCCACTGCACCTGCTGCCACTAACACTGCGTAAGGCGTTTAGTTCATAGTTGATCCATATGTTTATTGATCGATGTCAACTTTTTTTTTTTTTTTTTTAGCTCTTCTGCGTCCAAGGCAGCCACGACCTCTGGCTCTTCGACTTCCACCAGCGCCCAGGCTACCTCCTCTAACGCTGCTCCCACCCAGGCTGCTGGTTTCGGTGCTGCCCTACTTGGCGCTGCTGCCGTTGCTTTCCTCGCGTAAAAGAACTTTGGACCCTCGCTTCTATGTTATGCCATTGAAACGAACCAGTTTTCACTTTGCGAATTTATACCATCGTTTGCCCTTGAACTTCATTATGAGAACTCTCCTTGTTGCCCACATTAATAGGATTTTTGGCACGCTTTGTGGATGTTCCTTCCTTATATTGTTTCATACCATCTACAGCGAGTCTTACTGACACTTTGCGACACATGCATGCTATGGTACCTAGCGAACCCTTGTGTTACTGACTACGTAGTGTATTGAAACACGTATGTGGATACCACTTTCTTGAATCTGCTGAATGGACCATATATGTACTGTGTGCAAATACTTGACTCTGAAACTCCGATGAAGTTGAACTGCTGTCATCTTTGATGGCATCGGTCAGGACAAGTTGAGTTGAGATGATGGATCTTTTCGTCGGAATTAAAGCACATGCTGACACCTATCTTTCCGCATGTCGCCTATCTGTGCTTTGATACCTTTCCGACTCACTTCCAAGCTCTTTCGAATCAACATTGAAGTTGATTCCCTCGAAGGGTCGCCTGCGAGGCTCTGCAAATGTCGGTTTTACATTTAAATCCCGATTTTTGAGAGGGTGCGCTTGATCCGCCCTTAACGATCCATATGCAGCCGCCACATGGCTTCAAATAAGCATGAAATTGGCTCCAACGCCACAAGCCTCCTGTTCATACCGATGGAACAATACTCAGAGAGCTTTGATCCTTCCATATGAAATGTTCTTTGTTTAGCTTCAACCTGGTCCAGGAGGTTGTAGGAGGTTGTGTACAAAAATTCTTGACTAAAGTGTTAAGGTCCCGGATCAGTATAACCACGGTACCTGACCCATCGCGCCAGTTAGATCAGACTCTCAGATTCTTGGGAACTCCCGCCAATATCTCATCATTTTAAAAGAAAAAAAAAAAACATTCTAGAGCATTCTAGGGTCTCTTTCTCTACCCTTGTGCACGCGAGGTGTTTCCATCTTCCAAGCGCCCCTTCGTCCATCAAATAGACACCGGTACAGATCAAGGTTGAGAGAAAGTTCAAATAGACATTGCACTAAGTAATTTAGAGGTGATTTTGGACACTATTGACGACACAAGCACCAGCCAATTTATCCGCAGTCTATACTTCTTCTCTATCCTTCATTCCAACAAGTTTGTTTTCATGTATGTACATGTTCGTAGTCCTCTCGTAACTCACAGTGCTCTGTGGGCGCCACCAACACTTTCCCTGGTAGCGCCTGTCATGGACGAGGATTGTAACCGGCTATCCCCGCAGCTACCCCACACGGAAAGACAGGGGAATGGACGCCTGGGGAATATTTTTCCGCATTTCTCGCACACTTCCGCGAAGTATCACCGAGAGCCTTCCTTCACACAACCTTCTTTCACAGTCTGGCGAGTCTGTTAATTTCAACTAAGCATCGACAAGTACTCAAAAGAATCAGCTAGTTCAAGTTGGCTATTACTCCGAGGGAAAAATGTCAATGTCGCGTGGAATCAGCCCTTCAAATTTCTACCTTGATGCGTCATGTACCTACAAATGTCTACAAATGGTAAACCGACCGAGTCAATTTCTATGATGAAGGGGTCATTTTCAGGGCTCCAGTCATCTGAACACGGGACTTTTCGATGCAGCATTATCTCTACATATTTGAAGTTGCCTCAAGATCCAGCTTTGCAAAACTCCCTTCCCGATCGCTACCATCTCTCTCAGTGCGGGTTGGCGCACAAGCTCGCTGTGAGCCCCGACCAATAATATCCCTGCGTAATGGCGCCCCCAGAATGGACAGTCATTGACTTCATTCACACTGGTCCGTGGTGGGAGAATCGAGGTATGTTTACCCGACGAATTGTCTCGATCTTGTAACCGACAGTTGACATAACTCAAGGGATCCTCCTCCTCAATCTGTGGCTCATCCTTCCCCTACTCTCAGCGGTGGTCAATGGTCTCGACTCGTCACTGGTTAATGGTTGGACTTTCGCGGTCACGCGCTCATGCATCAACGTGTCAACTTACCCCGCTTTGATCACAGGTCTTCAGATTATACCGGCATGGCAAGAGTACTTTAAGTACCCTACAGGGAAAGTGTTGGGTCAGTATTAGCTTTGTTGGTGACATACAGGAATGCATGAACTCACATCATGGCAATAAGGCGTGGTCAATGCAGCCCAGAGCATTGGGGGTTTATTTGTGAGTCGCACCTACGAGGCACAGACGCAACGTCACTTATGCAGTGCATTTACAGAGCTTGCCCATTGCTCCTTATATTTCGGATAGCTTAGGCCGGAGAGCCACCATGTTTATCGGTTCCCTGATCATGCTGGCTGGCGTTGCTACTCAAGCATCTGCACAAAGTGTCGGCGTATTCATTGCATCCAGGATCATCAGTATGTAACCGTTGGTCGACGTCTGCGCCACGCTCATTTTCTACGTTCTTAGTTGGTTTTGGGCTGCAGCTTTGCCTCAATTCTGCGCCATTGTTGCTGATCGAGCTCGCATATCCCACACAGGTCAGTTGTATTATGACCGAAGCCGCGAAGGTCATGGTTTAAATACATGGTTCATATAGAGAGGCAAGATCACGTCAATATACAATTCAAGTTGGTATCTGGGTAGTTTGATCTCAGCATGGGTATGTCTATAGTTCCTACGTCAATTGAGTGTCTTCTTACGCCTTTGCTAGGTATGCCTTGGTGCCTATGATAAGGCCGCGAACAGCAACTGGTCGTTTAGAGTTCCAACCATTGTCCAGGCGTTAATTCCTCTGTGTCAAGTTATTTTAATCTGGTTCTTACCGGAGAGTCCACGATACCTGGTTTCGAAAGGTTTCGTAAGTGCGTGTTTCCTAGGTGAAAATATTTTACTAAATCCCACCTATCGAGTATAGGAGGGGAAAGCTGCAGCTATTCTCTGCAAGTATCACGCCAATGGTGGAGATGAACGTGATCCCCTCGTCGTTTTCGAACTAGCTCAGATCAGACACGCTATTCGCATGGAAGAAGATATCAATTCCACTACCTCGTATAGGTCTTTGATCGCGACTCCAGGTAACAGAAAACGCATGAGACTCATCGTGGCTATTGCCCTGTTCTCTCAATGGAGGTAAGAAACAGACCTCTTGAGTGACAACATGTGCCCTAAACAAACAATCAGTGGAAATGGGCTAGTTTCATATTATATCAACCTTGTGTTAGAAGGTGTCGGCATTACTGACACGAAAACCAAGGTTGGTCTGGCTGTGCATCTTGTCTTTTTTTTTGCATGACTAACACACTCGCGACAGGCCTATATCAATGGAGGCTTGATGGTAGACTAGTTTCCTTACAAGAAATCGACAGTCAAACTCAAACGAACTCATTCTAGACTTTTAACTTCTGTACAGCCGTCATGGCATCTCTTCTGGTAGACTGGGCGGGCCGACGAAAGCTATTCATCATTTCAAATGCAGGTATGCCCTATTCAATCCTTGAGATGCTTCATGTGGCTCATTCTCGAATCCTCACAGGGATGCTTATTAGTAGGTGTCAGGTCTTCGATTTCTCAAGCCTCTACCTGACCTGTTTCAAGCCTTCGGTGCCTGGACGATAACAAATGCTCTTTACATCAATTTCGAGAACACTGCAGCAGCTAAAGCCACCATTCCACTCATTTTCATGTTTTATTTGGCCTACGACGTTGCATACACGCCAATTCTCGTAGCATACACCCTGGAAATCCTTCCATACAAGATCCGAGCCAAAGGATTCGCGGTCATGGTGAATTCTCTCAACTATCTTCACTTCAAGTTTAGCATTGACCTCCTAATCTATAGAATTTGACGGTCATGTTGACGATAGCCTTCAATCAATTCATCAACCCTGTCGCCATCGATGCTATAGGATGGTGGTACTATCTCGTGTACTGCGGCTGGTTGATTATCGAACTCGTCTTCGTTCTTATTTTCATCGTCGAAACAAAAGGTTTGTTTAATCTTTGTCGTTTGTGACATAGCTGACCGCAAATGTGTAGGACGCACGTTAGAAGAAACATCGGTTTTGTTCGACGGCGAAGAGCCAACTCTCGACCTATTAGCAATGGGTGGTGAGGCAGCGACCATGACCATGGAGAGCCGTGGCGCCGTCATCTCTGAAGTCGAGCGCAGACCCTCGCAGGCCGCACAATTTGAAAAGAAACTCGAGTTTCACGAGATGCGATTACGACCATACGCTGATCGAAACGCTACGGACTTCGCGATAGCGCCACAGGTGTTGTGATTCTTTACCAAAAAAAATGTATTGCTATCCTTGTCAGCCTTTTATTGTTTATCGTTATCGTCTGTGCTATTATGACCGGGTCTCAAAGTTGTAGAGTTTGTAATTAGGAAGATAAAAAAAAAATTGATTAAAGATTGTAAAGCCTTCAGACGTCCCCAAGCGCAATCGGAATCCATACTTGTACGCAGTTTGCCATACAGGAGAAAGTTCCCCACCCATCCTCATCAATTTCAACCCGACCATTGCGCTGCATGAAACTCTGAAAAATTGTCCCCGAGTATTTCTGCCGACATACAGTAAGAATGGGACATGAAAACAGTGAAGAACTTACAGTCCCGACATTCATTCGAAGAGTATGAACGTAGTTCTCAGATCCAGATCTAGGAAAGATTTTTAGCTAGGCACGAGGTCACTCTCTTGGAATCTGTTCACCCATCCTTATTGCTCATCACGACTGCGCAGCCAGGATGATCAGTGTCACCTGTTCTTATAAACCCGATGCAATTGCTGGAATCGGGATATTCTCGAGTCTGCCCATATGCGAACTTTCTCCGCGCCTCAATCAGCAGAGTTAGCCCAGATCCGACGTTTTCGTTGTAGCACTCATGGTTTGGATACAAATCGCCATAAAATACACATCTTTTAAGAACGAGCTGATCAGATGGAACACCTCGTTGGAAGGTCGAGCTTACGGGTGCCCATATCCACGCAGAAGGATGATTGCATATGCTTGAAGCTTAAAGTCACCATCCACCTTAGTGTTCCGAAAGGTTAGATGGCTGAAAAAAGGGCAGCATAAATTGTCTCACCCAGCTCTGCAAGCTCTGCCCAGGAACCTGTACCGAAAATATTGGTAAGAGGTTTATACACTAGGCCTGGATGCTCACTGTGCTACAAGAAGATGGAGCAAACTCATGACGCGCGGAAAACTCAACGGGACTTACTCGTGATTGTCTACGAAAGTGACAGCATCACACGGTTTAATGTTCACAAGGCTGCCATCCAGAATGCGGCGAAGGTCAAACTTGGAACCCCTTCTACTAGCATGATGGAAGTTCATATGGAGGGGAACATCAAAAAAGGAAGTCTAGAAAGACGACCGTGTTAATTTGTATGCAAGGATTGGAGTCAACATCTTACTTCACCCTTGAACGCTCGAAGATATGGTAAGAGTAGTTTTACACTGTTGATTCCATTTAGATCTGCAAGATGCCAGAGAAGGAGAGAAGAACATACTCGCCCGACCAGAATTCAGCTGCGCAAGCATTTTTGTAAACAATGTTCAGAATCGAAAGTGGATTGGAAGACGCACACACTGCAAACATCTTTGAGTTGCCGGACCTTCTACGAGTCGACTGTATCTGCAATCATAGATGAAAAATTGGCTTTACTTGTGCATTATGAAAAGGACTTACAAACTTTAACAGGAATCGCCGATCTATATGTTTGATTGCGTCCAGTCGGAATCCTGTGGCACCAGTGGTCTAGAGAGAATCAGACGGAAACTGACTGAAGCCGTCTGAGGTTCCCCACCTCCAAGACCCACGAACCCCAGTTCATGAAATCCTCTTGGACAGCAGGATGTCGGTGATCAATCTGCGCGGACAGTTTTGGATATCAGGTAGTATTAGCACCTTATCGCATGAGGACGCACATCAACGCCAAGCAAGTAGTCGTAATTTCCAAGTTCGGTGTCAACATGGCGAGACCATCCTTTATGGCCTCTCCCTGTTATGCGAAAAATCCCTTTTTCTCGGGTGCGCTGATTCCAATCTACGCCTACCAAACAGAAACATCATAAGCGCTCAGCGTTATTGTGCGACGATTTGGCAACGATAAAAAAGCTACCTGTAAAGTGCTCTTGGGACCATTTGAATTTGCTGTACTGCATGTAATCTCGTAAAGTTGTAGCAAAACAACCAAATAATTATTACCTTTTCTCGACGACCAGGAAAGTCAAATCCAGTCCAGCCCTACAAACTGAGTGTTAACGTAAGAATACAACATGATGTTAAGCGTGGAACGCACCTCTATCTCTCTTTCAGAGCCTATATCTCTGAGCCGATTCTGTCCATCGACTGGCACGGCTGAGAAACGCTCTAGTCTATCAGCTCCAAGTTTATGCTTGTAGGGCAAATGGAGAGAAATGTAAGAATGAAAGTGCACCAGGCCCGATGCTCAATACACACATTCAAAACAGCATCAATGAGGATATCCAGTCCATATTCCTTTGCGGCGTTACACGCAGAAAGAAGCTCTTCCCTGGAACCCCACCTCGTTTCGATGACACCTTTTCGTTCGAACTCTCCTAGGTCCCACTAGTAACAATGATTTCAGCGCCCCTTGTGATTCGGAAAAAAAAAAAAAAAAGGAGAGCAGATACCAAGTCGTATGCGTCATAACCCCGTCCATCCTACAAATGAGCGATTTAGTAATTCGTGCCCCAAAAGGCAGTCAATTCACTTTCTCCGCCGCCTTATTTGGAGGCGGTAGCCATACTTGAGTGAAGCCCATCTTGGCGAGCGTTGGAAGTTCAGTTTCTAGATGCCGCCACCAACTCGTATCGCCGCCTTTGGCTTCCCAGGTAAAAAATTGTAGCTTTCAACGTATGGTTCAGGCCCTCTGAAGACTATCCCACAAATGGAGTGTGCGCGTACCATCAAGTAGTTATGGCCATTGCCAGAATCAGGACCAAGTCGCATTCGTGGCAATGCTGGAGGTGTGCCAATAACGCTGGACCCAAGCTTCGAAAACAGTGCGCCCATCTTACAGAGATAGTCACTGGACGATGACGACAAGATGAAGTGCGCAAGGGTTAAGGGAGAATGAAGTCAAGGTGTTCTATTCTGCAGCCATACTAAGTTGACGTAAAAGTTAGTTAGCATATTCCCTGTATCACGGCGATAGTTGGCAATTTCAAACTCAGCGGAACTTTCCGTAAAAGTATAAAATTCTCGCACATTCTCTTTCTAAAATTTACCGTTTACGACCATCCCAACATCACCTCGTCTTATGCTTGCGTTTTGCTTGTCAATGAGGCGTGGCGCAGATGTATCATTCTTGTGGACTGGTCGAGACTGAAAAGCCTCCTTAATCGCTCCGATCACGATTCTTCCACGTCGAGAGGAGTTTCATGATGACGGCGACACATCTGTTAAAGTACTTCACTTTCTAGTTGTATATGTATAATAGACTCATCATAATACCTTTGGCAACTTTCTCTTTTTCTGAACTTGACACTGACGCCAACCAATCAAAACATCGCTTGTTCGCTATCAGAGTATATTCCAAACGACTTGAGCTCATGGATATACATAGCTCCGAGGCCAATCAGGTACTGTATATATGCGAAGTTCAGGATGACTTCGCAAGGATGAAATGGTTTCCAACTCGATTTGAGACCTCGTGGAGACGTTAATTTGCTCCTCAAGCGGCGGCACCGCACAATGTCGAATCAAAATGGCCCTGGCTGGCGGTCTAAATACCCAACCTGTACAGTAATAAGTACGGCGGCTAGCTTTGCCCGTATTACAGGTTAGCTAGGTATGAAGCATGTTGAAATATCATTGACAAATGGTGTACTTTCATGGTATACCTTGTGAAACACTACGCTTTCTCCATTTCCACAGAAACAAGTACTCATCGTGCTTCAGAGTTGAAGTGGAATACTAAAATAGGCGAAAGATGAGATGGATGATTTGTGGCTGTAGTACTTGTTTTGCGCTTGTCTGGATCTGATGACATTGACTTTGTATTGACTAACCATACTCTACGTTAAGCTATCTAGCTCTTACACCCATATGAGGGGCGCACTCACGATACGACCAAGCGATGTGCAAAAGCTACCAACGGTACGGTAAGGACGCGGGAATCCATTTCAAACGCCTATATATGTATATATTAGCCGGCAAGTTTTCTGATTCTCCACTGATGCTCACACCCACTTGAACCCTCTTTACGTCCACTTCAGATGCAAAAATGGCCAATGCAACAGCGGGCCCCAAAGCTTATGGAGCAAAACGGTCTCGCCGGTCCGTCCACACTGACGATTTGACTTGCAGTTTTGACTCTCAAGTTTGCCTAAAACATACCGCCTAGACAACCCTAGGCTTGCTTCTCAATTATCTCAACTCCATTTACTTTTGATGAGATGGACGCGGACATCCTCCCCGAAAGTATAGGCTATTTTCAGCTTCTAGCAGGCGTCGTAAGTTGTAACCACCTGGTCACCACCGGGCCGTTCAAAGTTTCAACTACACATGTGGCTTCTTGTACTCCATAAATCTATTTTGCGGAGGAATGTGGAGAAACAGTTTCGCAACACATGGTGAAGATTGCCGATGGGCTTCTTCCAAGCCATCTATAAAAACGGTTCCGAACCCTCGAATATTCTGTTACGACCACCTTGAGCGCTCTCTAAACGATCAGTAATGGCTGGAGGTGCTGCTGCTGGAGGAAATACACTAAGTGCATCCCGTCGCAAGTCGTTGGCTGGAAAATCAGGATGGGTGCGTCTGTGCTCAGCATTGGAGCTATTGTGACTGACTACGATCTCTCGTATTTTAGGCTGGTTTGGTCGAGAACCGTAGGGTATTCGCAATTGCAGTTTTTGCTTCGCTCGGTGGCCTGTGAGTCTCCTTCATGATGTCATGGAACCTGTGCTAACTGAAATTCGATAGTTTATACGGTGCGTTGATTGAACCAGATACTTCGACTTCAATCTTCTGATTTCGGACATCTATTACAGGCTACAATCAAGTAAGTAGCAAATGAACTTCTCCTCGCATCTTGCTCATCGTCTGCAGGGCGTTTTCTCGGGTGTTCTTGCGTATGTTCATGGTTTGCTGACCTATTGTACTCCTTACTCATTTGAGACTTGTAGCATGCACTCGTTCGATCAGCGTATGGCCTCCGCCGTCGATAACACTGGGACGAAGGGTTGGCTTGTCGCTATTCTAGAACTCGGTGCTTGGGCCGGTGTTCTCATTACAGGTGCGGCAACGCGCTACATTCCTGCCGTTTTCTTGACATGATTTCAGGTTATTTGGCCGATAAACTCTCCAGGAAATATACCATTGTTACCGGTGAGCGAAGTCGTCGCACACGACCCAAGCATTCACTCACCAAATGTTTTCTATAGCTGTTGTTGTGTTCTGCGTCGGTGTCATTGTCCAGACATCTGCAAAAGCTCCATCATCAATTTACGGAGGTCTGTCTGATAGCATTTTCTTTGTTTTCACTTATCTCTGAAAATTCTCTGTCGTCGTTAGGTCGGTTTGTGACTGGTCTTGGCGTTGGATCCCTTAGCATGGCTGTCCCGTTATACAATGCCGAAATTGCGCCTCCTGAGGTCCGTGGGAGCCTTGTCGCACTTCAACAACTGGCAATCACTTTTGGAATCATGATTTCATTCTGGATTGATTACGGTAAGAAATGATATCTGATTGCACTGTTTCGAGGCTTATGTATATGCAATAGGTACCAACTATATTGGAGGTACTGGTCTAACTCAGAAGGAGGCGGCTTGGCGACTGCCACTGGCTTTGCAACTTGTCCCTGCCGTCATCCTTGGAGTCGGTATCCTCTTCATGCCTTTCTCTCCGAGGTTCGTCCTTTTTAATAGAATTATACTCTATGCTAATTATCAATTGCTCAGGTGGCTCGTCAATCAAGGGCGAGATGATGAGGCATTGGCTGTCCTCAGTCGTGCTCGCAACCTCCCTTCCGACTCAGACCTGGTTCAAATCGAATTCCTGTGAGTTTCTACTCCTGTGACGATGTCATTCATTATTGAGACATACCACCTTAGGGAAATCCGCGCACAGTATCTTTTCGAGAAAGAAAGTTCTGAGGCAAGGTTCCCCGATTATCAGGACGGAAGTTTTGCTTCCAACTTCAAGCTGGGACTGAACGAGTATTTGAGCTTGCTGACGAACCGAAGTAAGGTCTCCTTCACAGCATAAACGCCATGCAGCTATCTGATATCTCGACAGACCTTCTCTATCGAGTTGCAGTAGGAACCTTGTAAGTTGCCTTTCAGAAAACAGAGTCCTCAGCTCACAGAATAACAGGACCATGTTCTTCCAACAGTGGAGTAAGCTTGAATTTTGTGTCACCACCTAGTGTAATTTGCTTACGGCCTCCCTAGCCGGTGTCAATGCTATTTTGTACTATGCTCCGACCATCTTCCAAGATTTGGGTCTTAGCGGTAACACAAACTCCCTTTTGGCGACCGGTGTCGTCGGTATTGCGTAGGATCGGTATCCATTCCCTTTGACGTTTAATTTACGACGTTGATAGTATGTTCTTGGCCACCATTCCTGCCGTGATATGGGTCGACCAGCTCGGCCGCAAACCAGTCCTAGTTTCGGGAGCCTTCCTTATGGCTGCGTACGCTCTTTCTTGTTCTGTTTGTAACAAGTATTTGACTGGAAATCCAGATGCCATATCATTGTCGCCATCCTTACTGGCCTCTACCACGATTCTTGGGCAAGGTATGCGTTCGTATGCTCGTTACAGTTCTTGATCTGACTGTTATCACGCCTATCGTAGCCATGCTGGTTCGTAACATTTCTGGTTCATTTGCCAGGGTTGAAAGCCTAAATGGGTCCTGTCTAGCTGCCGGTTGGGTTGCATGCGTTTTCGTTTGGATCTTCGCCATTGGTAAGAGCCTTCGTCCGCATTGGTTATGGCTGACTCTGCCATAGCGTTCGGATACAGCTGGGGTAAGGAATCGACGTGCTTGTGTGCGGCTCGGCTTCAACTAACCGTTTGATTTCAAGGACCTTGCGCATGGATTTTGGTTGCAGAGGTATTATTACTGTTGAGATGTGTGCTCAAGCTTCTGACTGGTCCTGAAGGTCTGGCCTCTGAGCGTTCGTGGCAAGGGTATCTCTATCTCCGCTTCCTCCAACTGGGTATGTCAGAGCTCCTTTTTGTTTTCTGCGGCGTACTCATATCTTTGCTCTAGATGAACAACTTCATCGGTAAGCATCGCGTCATACTCATACTCATACTCACGACTAATTTCAATATTCGCTTCTGGCAACAGTTGGTGAGGTTACCCCCACCATGCTGGACAAAATTGGTTTCGGAACTTTCATCTTTTTCGGTGTAAGCCTGGATTAGTTTCGTTTTCCCGAGAGGTGCTGAAGTCTCGCTATCAAGGTTTTCTCCTTCCTCGGTGGACTTTTCGTCATGTTCTTTGTGCGTGACCTATTTCATTGACGATGTTATTGAATGCTGACATTGATATATCAGGTTCCTGAGACCAAAGGTGAAATGACAAATGCGAGCTCATTTATTGATCTCGATTACTGACAAAACCCATCTCTAGGCCTTAGCTTGGAAGAAATGGACGAAGTGTTTGGAAGCGCCCAAGGAATGGCTCTTGCTGACCAGGAACGCCAAGACGCTATTTACCGCCGCCTTGGTCTGCTGGATGAGCCCGCTTCTGAGAACAAGGAAGACGTTAAAGATGAGGAGGCTTAAAGCCTATTGTGGTTATGATGGGAATGTTCATGATGATGAAATGACCATGATACGTGGAATTGTGCCGTCTGTAGGGCAGGAGTTCTCATGCCGTTTTACTTATGTATTGTTTTATTTCGAGTAATGTACGATTTTAAAAGATTCATGCATTTTCCCCGTGGAGGTTTGTGGAAGAACAAAAGCTTTACAATCACCGTCGAGACCCAAAACTATTCTTTAACATCGAACCTATTGATCCAAACATACTGCCAGAAGTAGATCTGCTGGGAACGTTCTCGGAGTCCTTGACAGGGGACAGTATGGTTGGAATGTTCAGGCCAGAATTCGTGCCACCCTAAATAGAAAGCGTACATTTTCAGCTTTGAAATATATACGGAAAAGGTAAGTGAGGACTGACAAGGGCTTCGAAACTAAAAGGTTCCGTTTGAGGAGGGAATATGTTGATCTTCCGTCGCTTCTTCTTCGTTGGTTCATCCTCATTGTCAGATACTTGCCTCGTCTCTTCCTTGCGCATGGCAGGCCGTGCACTGGCACTCTTTACACGGGACGGTGGCTTTTGTCGTGCCTTTGGGGCTGTTTCGGCTTCACGAATCTCACTAGGAGCTCGAGGAGCCACTTTCGCCTTCTTTGCAGGCGGAGAAGGTATAGCGTCATAAATATCGTCGTTAGGTCGTTCTTCGTTGTCTTCCATTGCCTTGCGCTTCTTTTTACCGCGAGCCTTGGGCTGCTCAGATGGAAGAGTGGTTTCGACGATTTCGTCTTCTTCTACGGCTTTGGCTTTGCCCTTGCCCTTTGACTTCTGCGGCACTTCCTCGATATCCTCGTCCTGTGCGGCGACTGGTGGTGATTTTGGTTTAGGCTTGGAAATCTCCTCAATATTACTTTCTAAAGCTCTACGATTCTTGGTCTTCTTCGTAGACTTTGCCGTATCGTCATTATTCGCAATCGACGGCCCTGCATCTGCATTTGTGACTTTGGGTTGGACAGGTCGCGAAGGTCGTGATTTGGATTTTTTCGGAGGGTCGGAGGGTGGTGGCGGGGGTGAATGCGATTCAGCGTCGTCTTCTTCGATAGACTATATCATGGTAATGATAAATTAGAAAGTGTACGAACAGGATAGGAATTGTAGAACATGCCTTGTCAGGAACTTGAGTCCGTTCAGCCTCCAGAGCAGCCTTGAGCTTCGCAATTTTCCGCTCTGCCTTTGCAAACTTCAAGTTTGCGGCTTCAATCTCATCATCGTGTTTCTCGGAAGCAACCTATCCATTACAAACTTTAGGAAGAACTCTAAAAAGACGGAATGCCAGGCAACAATATATACCTGCAGACTTTCAATAGTTGCCTTGAGTTTTTCGACCCTTCGCTTCTCTTTGCTCGCTTGACTTTCGTGTTCCTCTCTTGCTGAGTCGAGTTGTGACTGAAGATCTTGAACCTGAATTTCCAATTTCACTCGTTTCTTGCGCTCGGTCTCGACTTCGGCGCCTCCCTTCGTTTCTAGAGTTTGCCACTTCTCTATTTGACGAAGCATGTCGGCTTTGGTCCGCGTCAGTTCTTCGTTTGCGCGCTTCAGTTCATCGCGAGCGGTGACAGCGCCTTCTTTCTGTAACGTGACTCTCTCGAGCTCCCTTTTCATCTTCTCCTCCTCAGCTTGAAGACGGGCACAGTTTTCACGGACTTCTGCTAGAGTGTCCTGGAATTCAAAGGACATGTGAGCCACAACATAGAATGCGTAGGAAGATCTGGTATCCACCTGAAGATCCTCCTTTTCTTGTTGTAAAGCGGCAATAGTGTTGTCCTTGACCTCTAACTGAGCGTCGTACTCGGCAATGCGTTGATTATGCTGGAGTTCGTCTGCCTCGAAGCCAGCTATGATCGCCTCACGTTCCTCCTCCAGTTCGCGAATCTTATCCTCAAGCTCAGCCTCCCGCACTTGAAACATCGTGATTTTATAGTCCCTCTGCAGCCGCAAGAGTTTCTCCTTTCTCGTGACGTCCTGCTCCTTTAGAACGTTCATACGCTCTTTTTCGAGTAGTATCACATTTTGGAGCTGGACGACGCGATGGCAGGATTGGAGTACATCACAGCCCTGCCGCCATTGAATTTGGTCAGATTTCCACTGCGCCTGGGCTTCAGCAACGGCCTCGGTAGTCTTTGCCTTCTCCAGAGCAACCTGTTCGGCGAGCTTTTTGGCTGTGTGCTCGAGAGTTTTATTTCTCTGAACCAAATCGTCAATTTGAGCCTGATTGGAGGCCTCTAGAGATGGTAGACCGAAGCCGAAAGGAGTAGTACCACGAGCCATGCAGTGGGTGATAACGAGAGGAGTGTGGGAAATAACGCGTAACGTTCAACGCGTTCACAAGTGCTCAAATGCACGTGACTCTTATTTCTCTTCATGGCGCCAGGCAGACCAGTAAAGGTGATCAAGCTTAAAGTCCCTCGACATAATGCCCAGCGCGTGGGGGTAAAACTTGGTGCAGAGATCAAGAATATTGCTCGAATAGAGAAGATTAAAGCAGACATTTATCAGCCCAGTCCAGAGGTGGCACAGGCTGTGGTGCGTATATCTCTCCTTCAACGATTATTATGATACATTAACGCCTGGCTGTTGATAGGAAAGTGCGTCTGAATGGAACTCTTTGCTAATAAGTGCCCGCGCCGAACGTGGGCCGCAGTGGGATGTTGGCACACAACAGTGCGTAACATTTTAGTTGCGCTAGGAAACACTCGCTGAACTGAAATGAGAACAGATTTCTTGTAGACAAATATTCTGACTTGTATTATGATCCTACCCCTCTATTAGAGGCTGTTAAAAAGCAGACAGAATCGGAACAGGCAGAGGAGCAACAGCAGCAACAACAGCAACAACAACAGCAGCAGCAGCAGCAGGTCCAGCACCACCAACCCCACCAATCCTCTCGACACCACACGCCTCGGAGTGACCGCGAGTTCCACATGTCAAACCCGCACCACCCAATGGGGCCTCCAGGGTTGGATTCGCCGATGCACCATAGACAACATCATGTTCCTCCGAATAATTACCCATACGCTGGAAATACGCAGAGTATGGGCGTCCGTGGTGGGCCGCCGCCTATACCACGGGGATACCAAGGAGGGCATCCTGGTGGTGCGCCGTTTAATACAGTCAACCCAAATCAATTTTTTGGAAACGAGGGTGGGTCACCGATGCGAATGGGGAGTGGGATGGGTATGATGGATTCGATGCAAGGTATGGGGATGGGTGGTGGGATGAGCGGTGGGATGGGTGGCAATGGAATGGCTGGTGGAATGGGTGCAAGTGGAATGGCTGGTGGAATAGGTGCAAGTGGAATGGGTGGTGGAATGGGTGCAAGTGGAATGGCTGGTGGAATGGGTGGCGGTGGAATGGCTGGTGGAATGGGAGGAAGTAGCATGGGTGGAAACATGGTTGGTGGGATGGCAGGTGGGGGTATGAGTGGTGTCATGGGCGGGGGAATGGGGGGAATGGCAGGTGGAATGAGTGGAATGGCAGGTGGAATGGGTCCAATGGGTGGAGGAATGAGTCCAATGGGAGGTGGAATGGGGAGAAGTATGGGTGGGGGAATGGGTATGGTTGGGGGTGGAATGGGAGGTGGTATTCCAGCGATGCCTATGCAGGGTGGTGTTCCTGGTCGATTCCCAATGCATTGAAAAGTGTTTTATTTTGTATGTTTTGTATTCCTGCTTTGTATATACTATGTATCATCCAGGTAACTTATCTAGGGATAGCAGTCTATAACTATACCAGACCATTGCAGGCGGAACCGCAAGCGTGACAAATTGTGACTGTCTGCACGTGTTTGCTAGCCCTCAACTTTTCACCACAACTACGCCTCAAAACCTTTACCGCCCATTTCCTATTTGCCTCGCGAAGACGGCGATACAGTCATTGAGCGTGACTGAGAGCTGTACGAAAACCCATTTACACGCTTTTTCTGCTGTTAAACGAAATTAATTGGTCTTGTACAGCTCCTCCATCTCACAATTCAATCTAACATCACACTATCCAATTAGAAGCTTATCCCAGCAGCAAACTGGCATCATCAGAGTCTATATCGACGGTGGATCATTTCATCTGGCGCGCTCATAAGGTGCTTATTCAACCTTCCATCTCCCCTGCTACAATTTTCAATTCATTCTCAATGCAAAGTGCGATGCAATGCGATGTCGATCCAGACATCTCGATAGTCCAAGAGGACGACCAGGATTCTCTCTTTGGATCACCACCAAGCTCGCCCGTCAGAGGTAGGTCACCATCGCCGGCCCTTGCACTGCCAAGTGCCCGCAATTCTACACAAAACGTGGGGACCATTGCACTTCCTGGTTCCCAGCATTATTCTGAACTTCCAGTCACTCCGTTAGCCTTGTCGTTGACTTTCGCTCAAAACGAGCCTTGCCAACGGCCTCCGGCCTTTTGCCCAACGGCGATACCCTCCAACATCTCCACGCCTGCTTCCTCTAGCCGCGCATCCTCGGCTGCACCTAGCGCTCGGCCCAAGAAAAGAACGACAAAGAAAGCGACATCCCAGCAATCTACACCTCGTCCACCTCCTATCGAGATTCCTTTACCAGATCCCTCCGCTCCAGTTCCTGCAAACTTTTTGCGAAACCAATCTGCTCTTCTTGGAACTGCAGGTTTGGTAGGTGGCGTAAAGCCTGCCAACTTATCTGTGCACCGCCCTTCTCGTGGTTCCGACGCTTCAAATCCCATTGTAATTGATGACGAGGAACAGTCTGTAACATCCCAACTCACATCTTCCAAGCCATATCCGAAACCCATAGACCCCAACTTATTGCCCACGCCCTCAACGCAAGACATCGTTTCGATGCTCATCGGCCAAAAAGACATCTTCCCTGTTCTGGAGAGTCTCCTCAAGCTTATTGCGGGAGCAAACAAAGGAATACTACCGCCGCCCCCAAACACATCCATCCCCGCGCCTCTGACATCCTTCCGAAGGACCCCTCAGTCTTTCCAACCCTCTGTTACTCCGAGTAGTTCTGCAGCGGGCTCCAGACCAGCTTCCTCCTCCTCGACTGGTCCCCCGCCTAAAAGGCGGCGGCTGAACCGCGTACCCGCTGGCGCTGTCGATTGGGACGTCCCTTTCCCCTTCCCAGAAGGCCAGGGCCCCGAGGCTTATAGGACGAATTGGGAGCGCGAACGGGGTAAACAGCTTATTTCGCAGCTCGTCTCGCTAATTAAGGGTGCTGCGCAGAAAGCGGCAACGAAGTTGTATTATCAAAAGCACCAGTTTGATGAGCAGCAGCCGGGGCTGATGGGTGTTGCAGAGGAACCCAAGGTGCATAGGCATTATCGGCCATCGACTGCTACGTATGGTATGCAAGGCGAGCAGGCTGCAGCTGCTCGAGCACAGGTGCAAGAAGTGCTCACAGATGCCAGCAACGGTAATAAGAAACCAGCCGCTAGTTCAGTTCCCAATCCATCACCTCAACAGTCATTCCCTCCGTCGAGCAGCAGTGTTCCTGTTGCGAGTCCTCAGCCTTCTACGCCCTTTGATCGATTGATCTCCTCACTTCTTGCGGCTGCACCCGAGGAGACTGCCGCTGCCAACAACTGCACACCGCCCTCTAACGAGGCGACTGCAGCAGTGAGCGCTGACGTTAAAAGCGTCGATGCAATGAAGGGTCCCGCAGAGAACCTCGACCAAGGCCTGTTTGATAATTGGATGAACGTGCTTCAAACGTTCCCGGCTCCTGCGAAGGACTTTTCATCATCGACCCACGACATGTGGGGTCTCCCGTCACAACCTGACGCATCGGCGTCTACTCAAACCGATAACGACTTTGGATTATTCAATTTCAATCAAACATTTAACGACTCGAACCCTGTCGATACGGAGTCCTTTGATTACAGCAGTCTTTTTGATAGTGCGGAGGCGCCAGCTTCAACGCCTACATCTACACCTACTTCTACCGCACAGACCTCAGATCGAACGGAAGCTCCCGCCTTCCAAAACAATACAGCGACATTCTCTTCGGGAAATGTTGATATTGATCCTATTCTGTTGGCCCTGTCAATGCCTCAACAGTCGGCTGTGCCTACCTCGGCAGAGGCGTCGCCATCACCTATGCCCTCGTTGAGCTCTCTCGGAGACGCGGGCCCTGCGACACCGAATTCGGCCACTTGGGACCTTAGCGCGGCGGAGGTTTTCACGGGAGTGGGAACTGGGGAGGGCTCTGGTAGTGGTAGTAATAACGGTGTGGTGGGGAGAGGGGTGGTAGATCAAGGTATGTGGGGCTACGCGTTGTGAAATTTGTTGAAGGAAACTTACGGTCCTGATATGATCAAGGTGGTGCGGAAGAGCATTTGAATTTGAATGCTCTGCTTGGAACTAAGAATGGTACGGAGGACAAGGAGAGGGACGTGGGCTTTTCAGTACATGGACATGGACATGGACGTGTACCTCCGCTTCTCCTTTCAACTGCAGGCCGAACGAAGTTGGATCTTGCCGAATTTTCAGTGTCATCGCCAATCCCTAGTACTCTGACAACACATGCCGCACCCCTACCCGTACCGGTACCCGCACCCTCAGCCTTAGTGTCGAACAAAGCTGCCAAGTCCCAAAGTAACAAGATCGATATTGTTAACCGGGCGATGGAGAGGAAGAAGCAGCTGTTGGCGGAGATTAATAGCGTCAGAACCCAGCTTTGGGAAACGACTATTGAGCAGGGAGTTTTATCGCATATGAACAGACTTTGCAGCACTAATACCACATAGCATTATCATTGCATTACACCGCATAGCATCATGACCCATAAACATAATAGAACAAGAATTGTTAAACAGGTTACAAGGTCTTTCGCGTAAGAAGCTTTTGAGCTGAAATATGTGGAAGTAAATGGTAAATCTCAGATTTCACATTTATACGTTGATAGAGTGAGATCTAGATACTGCTGCCAATGTGTTATACAATCCATGTGAATTCCAATTCTTGCGTCCTATAGTTTGGCTTTTGGTCGCTCTTCTGAAATTTTGACGACTCTACAAAAAAAAAAAAAAAAAAAAAAAAGGTGAGTTCTCCTGGGCAGGAGGTAGCACATATTAGGAAATACGCACAATTTCCCTGTATTGCCGCCGTTAAAGAGAAGTGGCAAAGCTTTAGGCGCCTGCTCGATTCCTCCTTCGATGATGTGGAACTTGCGCTTGATAGAGCCGTCAATCAGACCTGATGCGAGTTCTTGGATGGCTTCTGGGTATCGTGAAGCATAATCAAAACTGATAAGTAGGATAGTCAGTTTAGATGCGTCATTCTACAGCCCTGGGGCGGAGGAACGTACACGATGAACCCTTGGATTTTCGCGCGCTGCGAAATTAATGTAAGATAGTTTCTGAGTCCTTGAGGTTTTGCTGCGTCTGGAGCCATTGTTAGAAAGTAAAAAGTGTAAGGAAGGTCACTGACTATATTGCGAGATTGCGCCTAGAATACCAGACCTCGTTAGAATGATAATGAGCTGAAAAATAATACAGTACGAACCGCAAAGAGCTATTCTTGCGTCCTTGGCCAGTCTCGTAAGGACCATATCCAAAATATCACCTTGGCACAATGTTTCAGCTCTAAGTCATCTAGCAGGCAGAGACAACTCAGCACTAGCCTCCAACATTGTCGAAATAAACATCAACATATCCAATCTTCTTGAAGTCCGCTCTGAATGTGGGGCTTTTGTAATTGAAAGCGCCATCAATGCCGAGTTCCTTGACCAGCCAGTCACATTTGTCTGGAGAGCCGGCGATTCCATAAACCTTGGCACCGGCTCGTTTGCCTAACTGACAAGCGATCGCTCCGACAGAGCCAGCAGCGCCAGAGACAACCATGATGTCGCCTTTCTTGACCTGTGCGACATCTTTGACACCCTGTGATTTTGCGTCAAGAGGAGAAAGGAAGGCGGCAGGTTTGGCTCACAAAATAGGCCGTCATGCCTTCAAAGGCAAATATTAGTATCATGTATGTGAGGGGTCATTTTTCAACGTACCAGAGGATCCAAGCGTGTTCATAAAGTCCAAAGCATGTACTCCGTTGGGAACGCTTTTGAATGTATCAGTTAAGTTAGCTGATATTGTGACAGAAGCCCATCCCGTACGTGAGTTTTTGAACCCATTCCGCCTTTACGACGGCATACTCGGTCATTCCTTGCCAACTTTTAGATGGGTAGAGGAAAGTTAAGACATGAAGGCAGACACACCCCATACCCCACTAACTGTGTCGCCGACTGAAAGGGATGTCCCAGGTCCTGCCTCGACAATAACACCAAGACCCTGTGCCCGCATTACCTGTGTCGCGATTATATTCATATCAACAGCGACCAGAATGTCATATTTCCTGGGCGCACCTCTCCAATTTTGACAGGGGGCAAGTAGCTTCGTGCATCCCTGACATAGCCGCGCATTGCAGGCTCCAAGGCCAACCAGGTGCATCGTACTACAACCTCGCCTTTGCCAGGCTTTAGATTGAATGGCAGAACCTCTGTACGGAATGTGTTGGGCTCAAAGTCTCCCACTGGGCGTTCGTTGAGGACAATTTGCTTGAACTGCTTAGGCAGGGCCATAGTTTAGTTAGTAGGTTGGGTAGAAAGGTGAGAATCTTTATAATAGTAAGAATCATATATGTAGCAACATCGGTACGGGGATTCCTCCGCCGCCGGTGATGAGATCATAAAATAACTTGAGCGCGTGAATACCATGTGCGTATCAGTCTGGCTCTCAAAATGCTTCACAGCACTGCAACAGACTGCATAAAAGTAAGGTGTTGAGAATAAGTACAACAACGTATGTAATCCAGTGAAGAATACACAAGGAACAATTACACCACTTTTCTCCTCTTCCTGGGCAGCGAATCGTCGGAGTCTTCCTCCTCGTCTGATGAATCTCCTCCCTTGAGACCTTTCATCTTTCTTGTCTGCAACTTGTTCAAGTCCTGCTTGGTAATGTGCACGCGTCCTCTCAAATCGCCCATCTCGTCCACTTCCAAATTCTTTTGCTTCTTGCCCAACCCCGATTCGATGTCGGCCTTCTTGAGCTTCGGGCGTTTCATCGCGTGCTTCAACAGCTCTGGATCTGCAGCCTTGTGGCGGCGTAGAGACAAATCCAAGTTCGGCCCCATTGGCGTCAATTCAACGCGGGGAATTCGCGTTCCAGAACTCAACAGGCGAGTCGTGTAAGTGCGAATGTGAATTTTGGGGAGAGACGAGAGGTCCTCGGCAGATAAGGAGTTTTGAGTGAGAGTCGTGCTTGTGGTGGCGTTGTTAAGCGAGGCAGGAGTAGGCGCGCAGCTCACACTAATAACATGCTCGAGTCCTGGAAGACATATCGAGTCGACCACTTCGCCATTGAAAAAATCTAATAAGATAGATTTTGCTTGAATATACCGGGGATGGGTATCAAAAAGTTCAGATGCAAAGTGCATGAGTGGTTTGTGTCCTGGAGTCGATTTAGGAGTCTTATTGATATGGTTAAAAATGTTCGCAAAATCCTAGTATATGATACGCACCTTGAAGCTATCCATTCCAGCCCAGCTATCGACGCCGACTTCCATCATGTCGAGAACCTGATTGTCGTACATGCGGACAAAGGTCAAACCATTTGGTCGTTTTTTTGTGCTCTGCCCCACAAGAAATAGTGAAGCATCATTTTTAGTTGCCCAGAACTCAAGGGAGGATATTGATGCGGCGTTGGCGTCGAAAGGATAAATTGTGTTTTTCTTGGAGAAAGAGATTGCATTTGGTCGTTTCAAAGCCATCTACCACATGATTGAGCTCTTGTATATGGTGCAAAATTAAACCATTCCTCACCAAATCTTTCATAACAGCATTCAGAGTTTCGCCTGTGTGTGTTCCCTTCACAAAGATCGCTGTTCGAGCATCTTCGACTTCCTTGGGAGCGCGAGCCTCCATTGCACGTTTTGACCGAGCATTTTTCGGTTTCCTATGATTGGGGAATTAGAAATCGCCTCTGCATACATGAGAAAAGCAAATACACTGTTCGCAGCATTTTGTGGTTGGGCGTCAAGTTTGGCCTCAAACTTTCAGAAAAATGTTGTTGCGAGAGTCATGTGACTCCTACTTGCGCTGCTCCAGGCGCCTGAACTTTGAGAATCAAATAACTATTGCATTGTAAGTAATATACCCTGGACTATATAACCGCTAAAAATTCCACAAGTTTATCTCACGAGTTCATTATCAATGTCAGCGGAGGTGGACGATTCTATATTTGTTCTACTTAATGCTTGACATCTCAACGCACCTCATCACTAATTCATGAACAAAGCCCAGGATACTCCCTATCCGTGGGGTCCTTTGGAATCCATCCGCCTTGCAAACCCATCTGATAGCTCCATTCATCTGCGTTTTCTGCCTAAAACCAATTGTGAGCCTGATGCTTTACTTGACGCCGTTAGGCACACCTTCCATGTCCAGTACACCCACCCTGAGACGTTTTCACCAATGTCGACCTGGACTTCCCAATATCTGAACGTTATTCAATATAGCGGTTTAATTTACCTGGTTAGTTTTGAACTTACTGCCTCAGGTAAGCCATATATGAACTTGAAAACCCCAAATGACTCCCTGTATAATTTGCACAAGATCCATGGTACTGCGAGTTTTGAGAAGAGTATGTTCCGTCCCAACGTGCGCCAACTCCTCTGCCATTTAGCCATTTGGCGCAGTCGGTGATCGCAGTAGACCATTCTCCAATGATGGTCCAAATATTTGAAGATTGGTAGGTCGTGAGGGTATCAGAATACGTGCATGCGAACTGCGAGGCATATGGATAAGGAAAAGGCATCACAGTTATTTATGTACAACGGAAGCTCACAGTTATATGGTCATTCATGGAGCGATCGAGCTCAAGGTCACTGAATATCTGATATTCGTGCTGGGTGGGGTGAGAAAATGAACAGGTACTGAAAAGCGGTCTTATCTTACATTATCCATGATGACCCCTTGAGCCTGTGGATATGTCAAAAAGCCATCCCAGTGCTACGCCCACACACATGTCAGCACAACGTGTCATTTGCCCTTATCAATCATCCCAGATACCTCCACTCCCAGAAACGCGTCACCAATCATGACTTTGATTCCTGATCCAACCGCCTCCCTCACAACATCATACCCGTCTTGCCAAAATTGTTCGATTGTTTGTGCCCAGCCGTCTCCGCGAAATCCAGCGGGTTCATTGAGCAATTCTATGACGTCCACCATTCCTCCTATGTTTTCCACAATGAAACGGAGCGTGTCAATTGTTCGGGAAACATTGGCGGGATTGAGGGCCCAAACTGGATTAGAGGTGAGTTGGCCAGAGTTATCATACCCGTTTTGAGATCCTGGTGCGCCATGAATATCGAGAATCACGTTGACTGAGTATTTCTTGGCCCAGCTGAGACCTTTTAAAAGGTATGGCCATGCTCCCGATGTATACGGCTCAATGCTTGTTGAACCATTTGTATCTGATGAGGTGAGCGGTACAGACCAGTAACCCAAAGGTATCCTTAAAACTATTGAATATAATTCCGAGAAATGATAAAGCGAGCAAAGAACGAACCGGACATGATTCAGCCCTGCAGCGCTAATAGCTACAAAGTCATCTTCAGTTATCCACTACAATTGCCGTAAATTGAGAGCTTGGAGGAACGAATGTCGGTGGCGTGACATACCGTGTCCCAATGCTGTTGAAGCATATTAAAGGCTGTTTCGGAGTCAAGAAACTGTCCGAGGGTATATTCGTCGATTATAGCATCATTATTCGTGCTTTCAAATACACTTGGTGTGATCCATGGCTGAGAACAGGTGGGCAACGCGTAAACAGCGGGGCACAAGATTGGTTTACCTCCAAAACAAGCCAGCCTCCACTAAAGATACAAGTTAACAGTGATACCAATAGTAGACTTTGGAAATGATCATACAGATTGACTCCCCGAATTTTGTCGCTGCCATAATTGAATGAAGCTGTCGTCGATGGCGAAACACTGGGGGTTGACGTGGGCGTGGCAGAGGGGTTTGAAGCTGGGTTGACGCTTCCGGGACTTTGACTAGCTGGTAATGGTGCGTCTGATGCGTCCAACTGTTTCAAAAGTTTTTGAAGATGACACTGTTGTTTTGCGGCCACCTGAGATAGGTTATGATGGAAAAAAATAGCCTGACAGAGGGCGAGCGCAAGAGGCGGCAATCGCATCCGGAAGGAAGTAGAGAGAGCAAGAAGAGGTTATGTTCAAGTTACCTACACATGGCTGCATATATTAAGGGTAGCACATGTGGAGTCTTTCAATTTTGGAGTTGCGGGACACGAGGCATGCATGCGGTCAGTTCGAATCAGACGACGTCGTCGTGATTACTGTATTATCGAAGAAACGTTATATACTTTAGCAGCAGTATTGATAGAATGGTTAAGCTAGCGCTTTTTGCGATTGTTAGCCGTCGAAGCAAGTTCGAGTATGTTGTGAATAGTATTGAGGAAAGATCGCATAGATTCCAACGGTGATAATTTGGATCAATCAATCAATGAAATTTCGATCTCTACTACATACGACTGTATGACTTATCATGACTCCCTAGCAGTGCTCGATACTGACACATTCCTTTTATAGGGCCACCATAGCTACAGTCTCCTTATACAGAGTCTTCTCTCTCACTGGATACTTCATTCGCCCAACTCTTAATCTATCCCGTCGACTTTCAACACTCACCATGGCCGACGCAACCATCTCAATTTCCGTACAAAGTGCATCTAGCGAGCGCACAGCAGGATCTGATAGAAACTCACAGAAGAACCCTCGAAAGAAACAAGAAAAGCCGCAAAAGAAGCAAGGTGACGGCCCAGCAAAGATGCGCGGGCTGGAAAAGGATTCGCCTGCTGTGCGTCTGTCCAAGACGCTTTCGTGGCTATTGCGCCATGGTGCAAAGAGCGAGGGCCTTCCCATGCGCGCAGACGGATATGTTGACGTCAAGGATCTGGTGAGTCTTGTCATGTCTCATTATTACTTCTCATAGAGTTTATCATTTGACATTCAGTTGGAGAACTCTCGAATTAAGGGCCAGGGACTTGATCTGGCTGGGCTTCAAGATATTGTGAAAATGGATGCGAAGAAGCGGTATGATTTGATTGAAGATGCGGGCAAATGGTGGATAAAAGCAAATCAGGGGCATTCGATAGAGGTGTGTTCTGTCGTTCAAATTTTAGAGTTTTCATATCATGTTGTATCGGCATATCTACAGACAGTGAAGTTGGATCTTAAGCCTATATTATCACCGGAGGATATTCCAACGGGCGTTGCTGTTCATGGCACAACGAGGAAGGCATGGGAGCTAATATGTACGTTATCGGTGATGCTGTTTCTTGCTCTGATTTCTTTTAATTGCATTCTATATCATAGCGAAAGAAGGATTGTCAAAGATGAAACGAAATCACATACATTTTGCTCAAGGTGTACCGGGAAATGGCATTATAAGCGGTGAGAATCATTCAATATTCGTACTTATCGTGTTTCTCTGAATGTTCATTCAATGTAAGGCATGCGGAATAGTTCTCAGGTCTTGATCTATGTAGACGTTCGGAAAGCACTGGACGCCGGCATTGAATTCTTTCTTTCTGATAACGGAGTCGTTCTGAGCGCAGGAAAGAATGGGATAATTTTACCCGATTTCTTTCACGACGTTCAAGATGCCGGGGGCCAGAGTATACCTGGGTGGCAAGTCGCGATAGCGCCCGCAGCGACCCCTTCGACATAATCAATAGTTCAACATTTCTTTTTTATCTTAGCATCACTTCCAATTCATCAATAGTCGAAGATGGTAAACGTTACATGAAAAGAACTCTGGCACCATGGAGTGATTAATCGACGAGTAAAGATGTATATATCCTGCTTGTTTGCGTTGACGTAGTAGCCATTTATACGTCTTATGTTCTAAAGCCCTGTCCTGTGCTCTGAGTAATGGAAACAAATACATAGATGGCATGTGGTGACCTGGTGGAAAACACGACTGTGAAACAGTGAACTTGAGTAATAGAAATCGCTATTTCTAACGTATACAAGGCAACTTTAATCCGAAATGCCTAGCTGATCCTCTTCTTCAAGTTAACACGAACGGCGCCAGGCGAAAATATTTTTTTGACTGCCGTGTAGGGCCAAGCGAGTCTCTGCCACCCTTGAGATGCAAGCTGAGGGCCGGGTGCATCAGCCTAAGAGGTAGCAATGAACCGGATCGTGACGAGCGTTAGAGGAATTGCTGTTGATAGATAGGGCAGAAGAGTCCCTTTGATTGAGGGATCCGATGAGAGCGCGGTGATATTCATGGCAAATATCGACTGAGATATGAGGACGAGTTTCATTGCCACTAATGCAAGTTCGAAATACAGTGAAACCAATTCACAGCCGCAAACGAGGCAGGAAGGAATATCATGGTCAAGATCGATACTTGTTTCATGGCACGGCTGGTGAACGTGTAAACAAGACTTTTCAGCAGGACTTTGTAAAATATGTGCACGCACCTGTCTTGAACTGTTCACTGTCATAAGGTTTGTGCAGCTAAACAGCTGACTTACAACAGTGACTGTTAGTAGACGGCAAGAAATTGCTGTTAGAGACCTACCAGATTGATCACATTTTTCAGCCTTTCGGTATGAGTTTCTCTCTCAAGCTCCAACCTTGCTATCTCGAATATCAAGGTACGACACTCTCTAGTCATCAGAGATTGTTTTCCACATCATAAAATTGCGTAGTATCTGGCTACTCGAGGATGAATTGGACTGACTTTTTGAAGTCTCGAAGCATAGTCTTGTAGCTAATAAGATGGGCAAGAATGGTGTGCAAGGTATGGGAAGGCTGGGCATCGTGCATCCTCTTCGTGTGCCGTTCCTGTTGAGAGAATGAGAATTAAGATGATAAATTGTTTCAGTTATAGACACATACAAACCCAGAGATATACAAATATAGGTGTTTTAAAGCTTAATCTCATGCGTACATCGTGTACCACATGTAGATGAGCAGAACAAACGTTGGATCACGGATAGCTTTCAGAATGGTTGCCCAGTATACAAACATGCCTGTGTCCAGGTTTCGGGAGCGTAGGTGAAGGGCAGCAGTCGGTCGACTATCGTTGGGATGGAAGGATATTATGGTGTTTAAGTTGATATCTTCTGAGAGGATCATTTGGACAGCTAGAATTTCATGTACGAGAAACAGTTCTAAGTGGAAGGACGTTAGTTCCACCGTGTACAAGAACCGCCAAAATACTCCACCTTCTATATCCGAATATGGGAGCATTCTTCCTTGATAACCATTATGACTGAACTGTATACAAAACTCCAGCGATGTACAAGTCCTTTGGCATCAGAAACCTTACCACCTTTTAGAACGCGGACAAATGGGAGAGTAATAGTAATATCTAGAAATGGGTGAGAATTCTGAGCCATGGATGAACGCTGACCGCACGATCTCCTTTGCTTGGGTATTCTTAGTATCGGGTCAGAATCCAATTTATTGAGGACGAGAAGAAAAGGGGCTCGATCTTGTATCTAAGACAGAAGCGCCTTAGTTTCGCAAAACAGAAGTCAACTTGTTATTAGTGTTGTGCAAGGTCAGGCTTCAAGCCCTGAGCCGGCCCGACCCAGCCCTCATTTAGGCCGAGCCGAGCCGAGCCCTGGTGGGGGCTTGTCAAGGCTCAGGGCTCGGCACCTCATTCATGAAGCCTCCTACAAGCCCTCGAGCCCAGAGCTTTGATGAGAGTAAAGGTCAGTGGTACAGAGCTGATGAAATGACTCCCAATCTTATCGTTATCAGATTAGCATGTTTGCCAAACAACCGACTATGGATAGGTTCAGCGTACCCTCCATCATCAGCTGTGCCGTCAACACAAAATTTGTTTCCCTATCCTCAAAGTTGGGAGGTAAGTTCTAATTTATATTCCTTCCATTATATACACAAATATAATTTATTAATTACTTTAGAACTCATTCTCTTCGAGGGCTTGAGTGTCCAGCCTCAGCCCTTCACTTCGAAAGGGATGGAATTGGCACATAAGGTGGAAAAAGGTTGGGATTGAGAGATATGCCAGTTTCCAAGGTGCGTGGCTTTGTCTTTTGTCTTCTTACCTGATTACTCACCTTGTTTTTTATCTTACAGTATTACTGCCTCTCACAATCCTGCGATTTACTCCATCGACGCACATCAACCTCACCCTCATGGCCTCAGACACCTCCTCACGTGCAACACAGCCTACCTTTTAATTGTAGCGCATATATCTGGAAGCACTGCTATATAGCAGTTGGGACTTGCGTGCGCGCTTCAATTCAAGGTGTCTGGTTGTTTCTGCAATTGTGAGCATAGATAGGCCCGCAACACTGGTTCACCTACAAGTGCTATGAGCCTGGGCTCAAGCCCGACCAAGCCCGACCTGACCCTGGTTGGGGGCTCAGGGCTCGGCTTGGGATTTTGTCAAGCCCAGGCCCTCTCGAGCCCGGCCCGACCCTGCACAACACTACTTGTTATTACTCACTTAGTTCCAAGGATCTGAAGGATAGGTCCAGACGGTCGGTCAAGAAAGAAAGCTCTGATACAAACTTCAGCTGAACGAGGGGCCTGAACATGCTCACGGAACTGATCTTCCTCCCCACGCCGAATAAAAGTCTCTCCCGGAGAGAAAGGCGGGCAATTTGTGATGTCTACGGTGCGCACTACACATTTGTTGGGAGTATAGTGAATCGCTTCTTCAATTTTGCTGTCCCTCACTTGCACACGCGTCCAATTAGGGAACTGACAGACGCACTCATGAGATGATAATTCATGTGATCGGTTTACCAGCGACTGGGGATTTTCTCCACCCCATGGTTTGAGTGATAAACGTGATAGGGGAGTCAATGACCGTGAATGCTGTCTCAGGGTATCATCAAAGTCTTTCCATGGCCATGGTCCTAAGCAGTGATGGCCTTGACGGGGGCTTGACCCTGGTCATGACTTTTTGACCGAAAGGGTCAAACCCCTTGACCCCGATAGGTCAAGGTCAACGCGTGACCGCCTCAGTCGCTTAGTAGATAGCACGATAAGATAATATGAACTTGAAGTTTTGCATTACAAAGGGATTCATGTATCTAGCAATTATAACGCTTGGAGAGCCGTATCTCGTCAATCTTTCCTGAGCGCGGTTTCAATGTAGCAAGGTCTATTAATGTTAGAGATTGACGGTGCGCATCAACATGATGAAAGACTTACAGTATGCTTCCAACTCCGTCTCTGATCATATAGACGTGATGGGCCCTTCAGCAAGCGCATTGAGATCGGTGTTCTGTGTGGTGAGAACTTGAGTAAGGGGATCAAGACATGGCCATCTACCAAACTCGTGGGAAGTGTGATTTTGCGTGACAAACATATGGCAATTAAGTGACATCAAATGGACAAAATCTGTTCACACCAAAAAATTCAAAACAGGGTAATGAAACCTTTTGGTGCAAGCCAATTTCTGAGGTGCTCCAATGAAATGACATTCAATTTTTTTTTCTGATAGAACTCTCTTAAGATCAAGTATACATGTGATGCCAGGCATGTTGCATTGTGTTAAAGTGGCGGTGGCACCAAATTAGTGGCTGGTACCTAGCAGCCCTGGCTATGTGGACAGCTCAACCAGCACCATGGTTGGTGTATCCAAGCATTAGCACACTCAGATAAATAACCTTGGAGGTGGGGCCAACCCAAAACAACACAAAAAAGCTTGAAACACCCAGAAAAAGAAAATGTACATTGTAAAAAAATGTAATGATCACAGTCAAAGATGATAAATAAGATCAAAGATCAAAGAGAATGATAATAAATCCAGAGGATAAGGCTTAGAATATGAAGAAACAGAATGAAAAATACAATGCGTTGATTCTACAAGTAGTCTAGCACAGAAGTAGTTAGTTTATATACTGGTAAAAAGTCTAAGTTCAGATAATAGAAAAGGGTTGGTCTCGTGATGATGAGGAAAAGTTGGAGTGAGTTTGATAAGTGATATCATAGTAGAGAGACTAGGATATGTATTGGTGAGTATCAGAGTATATTGTTGGACAAGAGGACGAAGTATAATAGATGGGAGAGACTGCCATAGGAAATGGGCCGGTACTCAGTTCGGATATTGGAATGGACTGTGAGCAGTTCATGACAACAAAGAGTTACTTTGATGGCCTATTGATAACCTATTAAGATCTCTCCAACAGCACTGCAGGCTTCTACAACTCTCATATCATCCATCTAAAAGAGAGCTTCATATATAATCAGTTCTATAAGCTCTGTGTCCACAAGATCAAGGGCAAATTCACAAACTTATCTGATCTCAGGTCCACTTCCTGAACGGTCATGTTATGAAGAGTTCTTCATTGAGGTAGCCAGTGATGTGTCAGGATTCATCTTTTTCTTTATCTAATCTTATCTCACTGACATCTTATTATATCTCATCATGGACAATAGTAGTTAGTAATTAGTATTTAGTCATACAAGACATGTACAATGCATGGCAACTGCACATGACATCATGGACAGTAGTATAAGGGAGGAAAGTTGAAAGTGATTGTGGAGGATGTAATATAAGGAAAGAGATTGTAAATGAGTGTTGAGTGTATCTTTTAG